>JAGSMP010000370.1:0-499450 GCA_029286625.1 Parnassius orleans
GAAAATAAGCGATAAAATCCGTAAATTAGTTTTATTCAAGGTACAAAAGATTAGTAGGCTTAAGTGGCATGCCTCTATCGGCTCTGCCTTATAGCTCGAGGAGTCGGAAACCAACAGACAGGGAAGAAAGGTTCAAACATACGACGACATATTAAAGTTTAAAAATTAAAAAATGTCCTTTAGGTTATAGGAGGCTTTAATTTTCAATAAGTTATCGTATTATAGTAATGTCGTGGCGAAGTAACTAAGTGGTAGGACTCCTATTCTGCCTGGGTAGGAGTTACCACCGTCCGGGTAGATACCATTCTGCTACCTATTTCTGTCAAACAGCAGTGCCTTCATTAATGTGTTCCGGCCTAAAACGCTATAGAGAGCCAGAACATTTACAGGCTGTAAGACATTCCATCTTGGTTCTCAGGGGTGACAACGTATGTAAACTTCGTTTGTCACTTCAATTATATATAAAAAGGTCCGTATAATGACGACACGTTTAAGACACATAACGAATTGAGGACATAGAGTAAATAGGGCACTTCAGTCCATGGTATGAAGTCAGAATGTGTCAAAAAGGCACGAATGGCAATTCACAATGCTATGTTAGTCTCTACCTCAATGTATGGAATTGAAAGTAGGGCAGAAGAAGAGATGCATAAAAGTAATTTTAATGCTGTAGAAATGCGATATTTAAGAAGATTGTTAGTGCCGACGCTGAATGATAGTGTGGCTTGCAAGAATATATTCTGACTAGGGACAAGAAAGGAATTCTTTGTTAGTATGAACTCGTAGAACATTGAATGAGAAAAGTGTGACAAAGCCAATTTATGCTGCAGAAGAAAGTGGCAAAGTCGATAAGGAACGACCTGGACGGAATTTTATCGACCAAATTGGGGATATATTGAAGATGGGCCGATTTAAGAGTACTCTTAACTAACGAATATGTATGCGTAGATAAATGGATGTGAAAGAAACGAGAGAGGTCTGTCAGAATTGGGACAAATGGAAGTCCATAGTCGCTGCCTACCCCTCTAGGTAACAGGTGTGAGAGATTAAGTTACGTTTATGATATTATGTTTCAATTTCTGTTAAACATACTTTAAAATATAGTCTAAATAACGATTATCCGTCATCAGTCGGTCGTATATGCGAGCTTGCAATTTTTTAGAAAAAGTTGTCATATTTTCTCTTATATTCCAAAATATAACAAGATATTATCGTATTATAAAGAGTTTTATGTAAAACAATGTTTGGCTCTTGATTTACATTGTTTGTTATTAAACATGCTGAATGTTACTGCATATTACAACTTCATAACACATAACAAGTCCATAACACTTTTTGAATGTTGCTATTAAATGTTGAAATTCGTCGCAATAAACATAAAACATCTGGTTTATACGAAATTTGTTAAACATATAAGTATTATGACTTCGTCAATGATGTACTTGAGCTTGTTTTATAATTTTATATTATTTTTGAAAAAAGGGGAGTACTTGATCAGTTGGTATTAAAGTTGAATGCTCCGTTAATATAGTGATTGTAAGCGCTGATCATGAGGTCCCGGCTTTTAATCTCGGGTGGATCCAAAATCCGTTATTGGGTTTTTCTGTTAAGAAAATCTCAGTAGCAGCTCCGAGTTAGGAAGTTGTCAGTGTTTCATCCCAGTGCCTCGGAAAGCACGTAAAGTCGTTGGTCTTACGCCTGATCTCTCTCCGGTCGTATCGGCTTTCCGTCCCATCGGACTATAAGTGGGGAATAGAGAGTGCACTTATGTTTGCGTATATATTCGTGCAATATAATCCTGTCTTGCGCAGATGACTAGTCTCCATTGAAATTACCGCCATGATTGAAAATCGGTCTGGAGGACATTATAACTGTAGCGACAATTACGTAATTGTACTCACTGTGATACTGATAAGTTGTGGGTTTGAATCCGCTATCCATTGCCTTGAACTTACTCCTAGTACAAGCATTAAAGCATAGTTGAGGGTACTAATTTGTAATGTTAGTAGCAGTCGTTAATTTTCTATTTTTTTTTAAATTAAGTGGCAAGTGAACTATAAATCCACCTGATGGTAAGTGGTTAATGCAGTCCATGGACACCTGATGGTTGCGCAAACCTACTTTGAACAAAATTTGAGGATTAAAATGGAATACATATCAGCTTGTAATTACACTGTCTATCTTTATCCTTCAGACTCGAATACAGTAGCGTGAGGAGGTAAGTCGGTCATTGTGCGCTGAAGTAGTGTCAATAATGTTTGGAGTAAGTAGAGTGTGTTATTGTGCTATTGAACAAACCAGAAGATGGGTAGCCAGAAGCAGCGTCTTCCTAAAAACAGCTAAAAATTTAAAACCGCGGTGCCAATCCATCTGCCAAACGTGGTAACTATGAGGAAATTAATGGTGGAGGACTAAGTTCAGCAGTGGACTTTTGATACGTTGTATACGGTTATTGTGCTTGACGAAAATACTAAACTGGCACAAGTTCATATTCCTGACGAAGCCAATTCTATGGTTTGCACGTGATTGGTTTTTGAGTATGAAAGTTTTTTTTATAGAATAAGGGTGACAAACGAGTACACAGTCCACCTGATAATAAGTGGATGCTGTGGTCCATAGACAACTACATTTATCCTTAATTAAGAATCAAAACGCAGATGCGTTGTCGCCCCTGAGGACTGAGATGGAATGCCTCGTTTCCAGCAAAAAGGGTCTCCAGTTTTCTACACTCACCATACGAAATACAGCAGCATTAAGCTGCTATTTTACGCTGGTATTCTACAAGAAGCTACAACTTTTGTGCACCAATGCTCTATAATAAATTATTTAACAAAGTTAAAACTGTTAATAACAGAAATGTTTAAACTGTTATAAATCTTAATAACCACGAATTTAGGAAAATCTTAAAACAAACTCTTAACGGCTTGAATTACGATGCGACTGAAGATTTGTTCACGAAGATTATTTAATAATACACACACACACACACACACACACACACACACACACACGCACACATACATACACGCACACACACATACATACACGCAAACACACATACATACACGCACGCACACATACATACACACACACACATACATACACACACACACACACAAACATACACACACACACACACACACACACACACACACACACACACACACACACACACACACACACACACACACACACACACACACATACACACACATACACACACACACACACACACACACACACACACACACACACACATGCGCGCGCAACTGGCCTTACATAGAATTAGTACCATATTATTATTTTTTATATTATTTTGTAACCAACATATTTCTTTACAATAATAATATACATTATAATACTAAGACATTAGATGGGGAAGTCTGAGGCCTGTAGCACAGTTTTAACTAACGCAGGCTTCAGAGCTCAAAAATAACTGTAACTATAATGATGTAATGTATGTTAAATAAATTTCATTTAATTTCAAATTTCATATTCTGTGAGAGCGTGGTTCTACCCCGGACTAGCCGACCCATTCGTTCTGCAACCACAACATAGCTGCAGCATGGCTTTACCACGTAAGAAGTGTTGCCATTATCCGGTAAACGCATCCAACCCACACTACGACTACATGGGAGAAAGAGTCGGAAATTAGATTTAAAAGGAGGTACATATTGTGCTCAGGCCAATCTTTAACAATGCCAAATCCCACACTGAGTAATGTGATTAGATAAGTATATATGGAAAAGTAGTGCGGAGAGCTATGTGTTACAAGTACATTAAGTTAAATAAAATTAAACATTCCGTTGTTTACGTGCATACTGCCAATGTCAAACACATAATAGTCTGTGGTTAAACAGTCGCATAAAGTAGAGATAGTTGCCATAGAATTTTTAAATGTTGCCGACAAATAATTAATAATAATAATAATAATTCTTTATTCACAATTCTTAGCCTACAGTTACAATAATATGCGTGAATTTATACTCAAGATTTGTGTAGGTATTTGTAATATATTGGCTATTTTTTGCAACAAAAAATTTGACTTCTACCCCCCGTACTAGTTAGAAACTGTATGACGGCAGAGTAGTGCGGCTAGCTCATTGTATTCGATGCAGTAAACATTCACATTAAGAAAATATTGTGTTTTTAGTTTTAAAAATGTTATGATTACATTAATAAATCTCAGACTTTTAAGATATCAGTAAGCATTGTCATTTTAGTATAGATTTTGGGCAATGATAATATTAAATTTCTTATATGTACTTATATTATAAGTCTATATTGTGTATTATGCAAAGTATATTGTACTATAGGATTATCTAACTTCTTAAGTTGTAAAGTTCATCAATGATTGCGACCCCTCACATATAAACAAGCAACTTAAAATAAAGAAAACAAAATCGATAAATATCTTGTTAAATAATCAAACAAAAAAATCAAAAAATCTTAATATAAAAATATTTTAAAATAGAAATATCTTAAAATAGTAAAGAATTACACAATTTTTTAAAAAAAATATCATTCAACACTTCTTAAAAACTTTTCAGTTAATTCATAGTTAATTGTTTTGAGATATTTATCTATATATTTTTTCCAAAGGATTTTATTACATTTGGATATAGATAAGATCTTATTTAAACGGTTAAATAGTAATGGGTTCGGAAAAACATTCTGGGCAAAACTTATTTTACAGAGAAGAATATTATAGACAACAAAAGGCCTTCTTGTATTAAATAATTCTAAAGGTTTGGTATGTTGTTTTATGACTGTGGTCTTCATATGCAATTGTCTTACAGTAAGCACGCAGTAATCTTTATAAAGATCTGAAGTTGGATATCGGAAGTTTATAAAGTAAATTATTTTTATTATTGCTCGCTGAGCTCTCTCAACGTGAATTAGATTAGTTTTAGAAGCAGCTCCCCATGCAATTATACCATATGTAGTAATGGACTGGCATAAAGCAAAATAAACTGCCCTTATCGATATATAATCTTTAATATGCCTGATTTTTTTAAAATTGTGATAAGTTTTCGTAGTCGTGAGGTAAGGTTGGTAATATGTGGTTTCCAAGTTAAGTTTCCATCAATTAAAATACCAAGATATTTCATTGAGGTGGCTGAATTTATTTCGTGGCAGTTACAATTTGAAGTTTCTAGGGTGCATGAATGTGCTTTTAAGGTAAAACTGTTTTGAGGTGGTAGATTTTTATTAGTAATTGAAAAGGATATATATTTTGTTTAGATAGGTATAAAGTTAAGACATTTCTGTTAAGCCATTGAATAGTAGAAGCTAAACCCTTTTCAGCTACACTTTTTACTTTGCTCCATGTGGTACCATGAAATATAAGAGCAGTGTCATCATCAAAAGCAGCAGTTTCTGCATTTATAAAATTTTGATTACATAAATCATTTATATAAATAAGGAATAGTGTAGGGCCCAAGACAGAGCCCTGTGGAATACCGAAGTGTATTCGTGCATAATCGCTTCTTAAATTATTGATTTTTACCGCCTGACTCCTATTAGATAAATAATCAGTTAATAATTCGAGCGGCACCCCCCGAACTCCCATACTTTCGATTCTAATTAATAAATTAGGAACAGATACAGTGTCGAAAGCCTTTGCCATATCTAAAAAACTCCTATGCATTTTTATTTTTTTATCAAATTTTCTACTAATGTGGCTAACATGGTGTTCGATTGCATCAGATGTGGATTTGTTTTCTCTAAACCAATACTGATTACAGCACAAAAGATTTTTATACTCTAGAAATTTAAGCAAGCGGATGTTAATGACCCTTTCAATAATTTAAGATAAATATGGAAATAAAGCAATTGGTCTATAATTGGAAACACTGTCTCTATCACACGATTTATATACTGGCACAACGATTGCCCTTTTTAGAACATTAGGAAAGATTCCACTAGCTAGACAAATGTTACATATATGAGTGATGGGTTTAATTAATATATCTATAGCTTGCTTTATAAATATGAAAGAAAGGCCGTCCCATCCAGTCGAGGGTGAGTTTTTTAATGACATTATTATTTTGCCAATTTCCTGTTCACATGTGGGCAAGAGCATTAAAGATGTTCGATGCGCATTATTTGTATTTGTGGTGGGCGTATTTTTTGCTTGTTTATTGCTGCTGTTAATTATTTTAGTAGCTATATTTTGACCTATATTAACAAAATGATTATTTACATAGTTAACTGATTCCGACGGATTAGCTTTTATATTTAATAATTCAATCGGAATCCTACTAGTGGCATTTATATTACATATTTGTTTTATAACATTCCATGTCTTTTAATCTCCTCTATTTTCACTAATCTCCTTTCTTTCATAAATTCTCTTAAGTTTTTTCAATAAATTGTTTCAATAGTTACGATACCTAGAATATGTTATGTTGAGCACATCATCCTTTGGATCATTCCTAAGTTTTGAATGTAATTTATCCCTAAATTTAATACAACTGAGACCAGGTGTAATCCAAGGTTTAATGTTACGTTTTCGTGAGGACACTTTATAATTTGTTATATGCTTTTCTAATGTACTTTTTAATAAAGTCAAAAAATTATCATATTCCAGTCAATATTTCTAATTCTGTTAGAGCTGCAACATAATCAGTTCGCTTTATATATTTCTGTTGTTGTGTTTTTTAAAAATTACAGACAGATTGACTAAATAACTTTTAAATTTTGTGTGATCTCAAATGTTCCTTTTTCAATAGTATGTGGAGTGAACGACAAGGCCATTATTATTTATTATTGTGCAAGTGAAAGTAAAATACAGCACTTAACAATATAATAGATTACGGTCGCATTTCGACTACTAGGCGATCACTAGACATTAATATCACTAGACATTAGTATTTTTACCTTAAATTGTGATAGATCTATAGTAGTCAAGTAGTTGGATAATACCGGGTGTTTTTGAAACGCTCCCGAAAATGAAGATAGACGATAGTACTAACGATACCTTTGATGATGGGTCAGAAAGAAAATCGATCCCGAGGAAAAAAATCATCTTTTCACAACGTTTTATTAACTTTATTCACGCTCCATCATGTTAGTACAGCTAAATGAAACGATAATTTCATAAATAAACATAATGAAAATACTTAAACATAAAAACAGCAGTGTAATTTAAATCAGCTGACTAAGGTCAATAACTGCGCGCACGCGGAACTCTTTTATCTAGCTTGATATGAAACTGACGAAACAATGCATTAGTTATTACTATTCATTCTACCCTTCCTCTTCACACACGCGCTGCCGCCGCCCGGCCGACTCGTGTCGGTCGGGCGGCGGTAGCGCACATATTTCAACGTTGCCAACATGTGAAGAATTCCCCAAATTGCGCGGAATATAAAGTTGGTTGGGGATTTAATGGGGATGGGTATTATGCGGGGAAAACGCGGGGATTTTGAAAATGGATAGCCCGGGCCAAGTCGGAACCTTTTTTTCATGAAAGCTAAATACTTATCTTAACATTTTTATTAGGTTACTTATGAATATCGAATGACTCCCTATTTTTAAATATCTTCATTCCACCACATTTAATTTTCGGATTTATTTCGCAACTTTTGTGTATCATTTAATGCTTTTCATTTCTTTATTTTTTAATTTTAAAGCAGAGAACCGCATGCATATAAATACTATGTTACTTTTTAATGGCAACAAGGGAAGGAATTAAAAATACTCCATGGAGTAACATGCTTGTTACAAAAATATGCAGTGTGAAAAAAATAATCGGTAAAAAATAATAAAAATGTTAGTTAAAAAATAAATCTTATAAAACAAGTTGAAAATTGTTTCATTTCTTAAAATAAAATTGAGGGGAATGTGTGGAGAATATGTTGAAGTTTTGTCCTTAAATTGGGAAAGTAACCGCAGTGTTTTATTATTTTGAGTTGTTATCAGGAAGATGCTGCTGCCCATCTGTTTCAGTTTACCTCTGTCGCCTCTTCGCCACCTACGAGTCGATATGGGGTTGTGTTCTTATACCACCACTACACTTGATGAAAAGGTTTATTCACCATTTCAAAGCGACTACGGTAAGGCTTCCTAAAGCTATTAGGACACGCGAGCATGTTGCTATAATCAATTTAATGTGTGTATGCCATCATTCTTACGTTACCGTAATAATCTTATGAACACAAATGTGATTGTATAATGTATCAAAATAATGTAGTCATAGAGATACTTTTCAACTGTAATATATTTTTATGTGGCCGTCTCGTTGGTATAGAGGTCGCAAACACGATTGCTGATCATCAGGTCCGGGTTCGAATCCCGGGTCGGGCCAAAATCGGTTATTGGGTTTTGACAATAAATTCTCATTAGTAGCCCGGAGTTAGGAAGTTGGCGGTGTTTCAACGTTGGCTCTGTGCCTGATCTCTCCCCGTTTGTGTTGAATTACCGTCCCATCGGACTTTGCGAGTGAGGGAATAGAGAGTGCACCTGTGCTGGCGAATACATTTAAGCACTATACTCGTAATCCTGTCCTGTTCCGATGGCTCGTGACCGAAATTCGGTCTGGAAGACATTATTATTATTATTATAATATTTTTATGTGATAAAGCACTCGATTAAGTCGTTTTACCAGGGATGGCCACGCACATAAAATAGCAACACAATTATGTTGTATTCCGTATGGCACTCGTAAGTGAAGAGAACACAAAACTCTATTTACTGGGTAACAACGCATTTCATTTTTGCTGGGTTTCTATATTTACAAAACGTTATGTTGTCATTTATGACTCATTTAGTACATGAGAACTTTACGAATATCAAAGAAACAAGAATATATGTACTAGTACAAATATGACAGTTTTAAATTGTGTGTGTTTTTGTATATATACTTTTATAAAATAGAGCTATGCTGCAGCTACATTATAATTGTAGCACGATCGGGTCGGCTTTTCCAGGGCAGGATAATGGTCTTAAAGAACACCAGCGTGAAATAGCAGGCTAAGGCTCAATTTACATTGCCGCGGAATGGAATGGAAGCGAAACTTTATAACGAAATTGTACATAGTAAAATGGATTTTATGTTAATTGTGTAACGTGCAAACTAGATATGAGCCAAAAAAGAAGTCGCGCGTATTCCGGAGAATTTTCGAGGATTCCCGTAGCTACTGTTGCCGCAGTCTGTGGAATCCGCGGGAAGTGGCGCGAAGGGTGTGAAATTCGCGGGAAGTGGCACTTGCAGTGTCAAGCGTGTTCGAAATAGGTTGTGTACGTACTGTATAAGAAAAAAACATGGAATCAGATGAAAATTTGATCTGTTTCGTGCAAAAATATGATTGTTTGTATAACGTAAAAGCTATTTATTGAAAATAATATCCAAGTCAACCATTCTTGTCAAAGAAAAGATCTGGACTAAATAACAGAACGGTTTCTATAGTTTACAGGCGCAGTGGCGGGAATGCTCGAGTATTCCCGCGAATTCACGCGCCTTCCCGCTCGATGATGCGAAATTGACGTTTCCGTTCCAATCCATTCCGCCGCAATGTAAATTGAGTCTTATGTTGCTGTTTCGTATGGTGAGAAGAGAGAACCTCAGGGGTGACTACGCATAGATTTATTTGGGATAGATGTAGATGTCTATGAGCCACAGTATACACTTATAATCAGGTGAGCTGTGAGCTCATTTGTCACACTAATTATATAAAATAATTATTATTCATCTTAAATTAATAACAAGAGTGTACCAAAATTGCGTGGTATTATTGATGACATAAGGATATTCTCAGAATGACAAGAATAACTGACATATCCCATCGGATCAGTAAACTTTAGTGGCAAAGGCCCGGCGATATAGCTTGAATAACCGAGTGGCATCCTTGTAATGGCAAGCGCAGTTTTAAGCAAAAGCAGCATTTTTTAAAATATGGTAGAAAAAATAGTAAAACGTCATTCTTTGAAAGATGTATAGAATCTTAAAAATCTTTAAAAGTTCGTGAGTGCACATCTTCAGATATGAAGATAAAACCCATTAATATATTTTAATTAAGTTGCTTCGACAATTTAAAATTAGGTATGAAAATGGAAGGTGTGATAAAGTTTTGTTTAAAATTATTATTATTTAAGCAACCTTCACAAGAAGGAATGACGAACTGATAAAATTTGCAGGTGGCTCTTTACTGTACTTTGTGGCAATCTAGGGTTATTCGGCTGTTGAATTATGTTGGGTTGTAATGAGTGTGAGTGAGTGGCGAGTGGGAACCTAGAATTAGCGGTGGAGGTGCCGGACACCTGACCAATAGACCACGCGGTCGTCACTGATATAATGATTATGCTATAAAATTGGAATAATTAAGGTAAAATTTAACTCAGGAAAACATAAAAAAGTAAACAATACTTTTTGGTATGCAATTATACATAAGAAAAAAACCTCATACATACATTAATCTCCTATTTCTTAAAGTTTAGTCTCACTTTGGTCTGGGATGTATTATGAGTTTTTTGTTTATGTGGATATATAACGAAAAATACAACTGAGTTACAAGTTAAGATTCCTTCCATCTAAGTCCAGAGGTGACAACGCATCTGTAGCTTTTTTCTTCAAAGTTGGTTACAGGTGACTATTAGGTGTAGAAGCTATCGCATTTACCACGTGATGTGCTCAGAGGAATTGTTCTGATTAATTCCAGCCGCTAAATTTCACCATCGCACACCGCGACAAAACTCGCGATACCATCCAAACCATCTAGATGATTGGCGGTCCACCACTGTGAGACTTACTACAATTTTACTTCTTAGTACAACTTCCTTGTGGAATCGACTACCACAGATTTTTCCGATTTTTGAACGATACGACTTGGAGACCTTCAAGAAAAGTGCCTACTCTTTTTTAAAAGGCCGGCAACGCATTTGCTATTCCCTGGTGTTGCAGTTGTTCATGGGCGGCGGTAGTCACTTGCCATGGGGTGAGCCGCATGCTCGTTTGCCCCCTCTTCTATTAAAAAAAGCTACTTACCATTAGGACGACAGTAAGATTGTTCTTTACTTAAATTAAATCAAAAAATGTACAGTTCGTTATTAGCTGCGACGAAGACATTATGGTGAAAAAGTTAAAGGTAATTGTACAGAATTAAAAGGATAAAATAGCCGTCATAAAAAACCTAAAGCATATAGAAGCTATCAGCAATAACGGCTGTTAAGTGACTTTATAATTACATACCTATTGCTTTTGCCTACGATAAACGGTTTTGTTTTATTATTCTGAGTTTACTTTAGCACGCGACCAGCACACAACGTTCAATATTTTGTAAATATACTATTGACATTCAACAATTTTTTAAAATTAGAAAAATGTTTTGCCATGTTTGGAAAATGTTGAATCTTTTTTATTATCCATATCCATATTTCATATCCATTCCAGAACTGTTACGACAATTCACCGGATGTCTAGTGGTGGCAGCGTTGGAGAATCTAACACCACATTTCCTTATTTGAGTGTCGTAAGACGTAACTATAGGAAATGCCAGAAAGACCTCATTGATTCCAATAGATGACGGTATAACTACTCATTTATATATTACGTAAAGTATCCAGACTGGCGACGTGCAACTGCGTTAAAGGTGCGACACGTCTGGCACTGCAATCGTCAATCCATCTGCCAAGTGTCGTTAAAGCAAATTCTTTCTCAACTAAAGAGGCTCATGATCAGCTTTGGATGATGATGATGATGATGATTAAATAATCGACTAATTTGTTGTTGAAATAACGCTAACACTAACAAGATTATAGACGACAGTCAGGATAAAATTATTCTCAACGATCCAATTCCTTACAGACCTCGTTCGGCCTCGAGCTCGTACCAATAACTAAAGCGTTTACGATGTCCCAAGAAGTTAAACATCGAGAACTAAGTTTGGAAGTTCGGAATTCTGTTTCCGACAAGCTCTACAAATTTGTTACCAAACAAAATAATTATGGAAAAACACAGTTTTACTTGTATTCTCATAGGTGATCACTCAATCAAAGTCCAATATAACTTCATATTTATATGTTAGTAAAGAATATTATATTTCTATATTTTATTACGCTTATATTTTGCCCTGACGATCGCAGTAAGAAGCAAACGTTACAATTAAGGTAAATTCTCCCTACGACAGAAGGTACCGGCAGTGAACTTACGAGCTGATGTAGAAAAAGACATTTTATTTATTTATTTATTTCATTGTTTTTTTTATCTACTACCTACTATAGCAAGTTACCCATTTCATCACATGGGCAGGAGCGTTTTCCTAATAACGACTAAAAATAAAAATAAACATAGCGGTTGCCAATCTGCTTGCCAAGCGTGGCAACTATGGCAAATATCCGCCCTATGAGGCAATCTATGGGGGAGGCCTACGTTCATCAGTGAACTTGAATATGTTGTAACTGTTAAGCAGGTAGGTACCTTATAAGCGATCCAAGTAAGTGATTATGACAGGTGTAGACTAGTATTCACGCTAGCTCAAGCTACTTAGCAGTATATTTTTTTATTTTATGCGAGCAACTATGCAGGTCTAATAAGACCAGTATCACTGCAACCAATAAGATTTATTGTGATCGCTGCTATGGCTATAGTTCACTGCTAAGCTATAACTTCAATGAATTGAAGGAGTAGCTTAGCTGTGAGCAATTTCACTATTTCCGGGCTAAGTACGTAGCTTCAAAGATGAATATAACGTTTGAGCATTAAGGTTCCATAATCAGTTAGGATGTGCAGAGGCATTTCTTCCGTTAAGGAACAGAAGCGACACATCCTGGAGTAGTCCCAAGATGAACATGTGCTTTTTTAAACAACAATGTGCAGTCAGGGCTCTTGCATAAATACGCAGTTTATTCTTACTTAATACCATGGCTTCTGGAGCGAATTTACGATCATAAGCCCGGATTAAGATCTTAAAATGTTTAAAGCCTGGTGCATCAGACCAGATCTTAAATTATTTATTGTGATAAAGAGTTTCAAGGTCAGGTTTTTGGTAATTCCACAAAATGGCTTCCGTCCAAATTATGTACTCAGCAGGATTTACATATCAATATTGATCACGTCCTATAACACCAATATTTTAAAATCCTTAGGATATGTGAATTTCCAAAAACGTGCCAGATGGCAAGCAGTTTTCCCAAGACTTGTTTATATCTACCTTGCTGGACAAGCGGGCAAGAGGCACTAGTAATGCTGCGATTTATCACCCGGTCTGGGAAATTTTAGTTCAACGGTATTAGAAGAATTTTTCGCCATTCGTCAGTCGTCAGTTAGCAGAGTTCATCACCATGCTTACCTCATTTGGAAAGAGCAGCTGAAATTCTGTACTAGCTCTCTTTACCCTTCAGTCAGGAGCACGGCCGTGCACGTACTGCTTTATGGCGGCAGAATTATATAAAAGGCTTCTACTTATCCAAACAAGCTTCTGGGTAAATCAAGCCCAATAGTTAAATATTTTATAAAAAATAAAACTCGCTTGCGTAAAAAACTTTACTGAAAAGAGAAAATAATTATAACCTAATCACTGCCACAACTAAGACATATCTAACGATACCCCATATTATCATTTTAAATAGGTTTTTTATTTAAAATGATAAAGTGAAGTTACAGCCTATATACGTCCCACTGCTGGACACAGGCCTCCTCTCATTTCTGAGAAGGTTTTAGGGCAAGGAAATGTCCGCCGCGCTGCCCTAATGCGTGTTGGCGAACTTCACATTTCTTCGAAATATTTTTTTATTGATTTCTCAGACATGCAGGTTTCCTCACGATGTTTTCCTTCACCGCCAAGCACGTGCTAAATCAGCACTTAAAATTGCAATTAAAAATTTCATTGGTGCCGGCGGGGATCGAACCCGGGTTGCTCGCGTACTGTGAAACTTACAGCGAGCGCTAACCATCTGAGCTACCACGGCTCTGATCTTAAAATGATAATTAAATTAAAATCCATCGTTGAGGCTACAGAGCGAGCCAAAGAAATAGACGTACATAATACATACATTCAAACACTCAAACATATTACCTTTCTTCTGGAGCAGTCGGGTAAAAAAAATTCTACCACCTATTACCACTTACGATCATGTGGATTGTTGCTTGCTTGCTGTTTTCCACTTACACCTCATCATTCACCTTAGAAATAATTTCTTTCAATTCATTAAGTTCTTTGAATGATTTCTCCCAACACGCCCAGGGGGAGTGGTGAGATAATGATGTGTTGGGTGCGTTATTAAGTAAAATAACAATACGTAGAAAACTATACTAACTTTATACGTTACGTGTGGTGTATACTTATACTTCCTTAAAATCAGTTATTACTGATTTTAAGCAAGTTTAAGTTTAGTTATACTTTCTTAAAATCAGTTATTGAGCTTTTCCATCAAGAAATTCTCAGTAGCTGCCCGGAGTCAGGAAGTTGGCGGTGTCTCACCCTCGTGCCTCGGAAAGCACGTGTCGGTTTACCGTCCCATCGGTCTATGAGTGAGGGAATAGAGAGTGCACCTGTGCTTGCGCATACACTTGGGCACTATAATCCTGTCCTGCGCCGATGGCTAGTCTCCATTGTGGCTGGCCGCCGTGACCGAAATTCGGTCTGGAGGACATTATTATTACTTATACTTCCAATAAATGTGTTTTCTTTCTTTTTTTCTTGTCTATACATATAAATATAACTGTGTACTGTAAGTGTATGTCTGTAATATAGAAATAACTGCCCTTTATTGAGCTGACGGGGTTATATGCATGCCATAAAGACGTGAATAACCATTTTGCATGCCTAGCGCAAAGCGCGTAGGTATGTTCTACCAGCGCCTAAAAATTAAGATTCCAACGTTTTCTCGCATGAAATCGTATCTGGCAATCATATTATACATATAAGTGATATGAAAAGCACATTGTTAGGAAGATAAATGATTGTTGAACTTAATAATATTTTTTTCAAATCGATTAATTGCTATTTTTACATATTCAGAAAAAGAAAATATCTTGCAACTTTCGTTCCTCTCCTGTGAAAATCATAATAAGAGGCTTTATGATTATTCACTAAATTTAACAATAAATGTGGTTGTTCACAGTTGGTGCACCCATGTTAGGCTGCTAAAGTGAAAATTATTAACTACTGATTGTGAATTGTGAAAATGATAATGTCAAAGCTCAAGCTTTTGAATGTTATAACATTCATAAAAGAAAATAAATACATAATTAAAATTATATTCAGTCTTTGATATTAATATTAAAAAAGTCTTATGAGAAACAGGCTAAGTTTTATTAGTGTTAATGTTATTTACAAAATTACTATTTGGAGATTTAAGATAATTATTGGAGATATCCAATAATTATCTGGTTGAATGCATACATAAACATTGACGATAAAACTGCTTATTTCATAAATATCAATATAGTCATTGACAAAATACGCCATCTAGTGGTAACTACCGCAAGTCGCGTTGTACTAAAGAATACGTACACGGTACACTCATTCGAAAACTGAAATGTGAGTGGCGCATCTATCCCTGGTATAAAGTGTATTATCTATGGCTAAAAGAACGCAGGATTTATATATAAATAAATATACTTATACGTCTTGGACTTTATAGACCTGAGGGTGTGTCAGTATCTGCTACTGGAACTCCTCGATGAGGAAAGCTAGATGTGCCGAGTTTGGCCTCGTTTTGTTAGTTATGATGAGACCTTACCCCTGGGCTTGATATCGTGACTTGAAAGTGTACTTTGAAGACTGCCACTGGAACTCTTCAACGAGGGGAACTAAATGTGCAGAGTTTGGGCTAGATTTGTTAGTTATGAATAGACCTTACCTCCGAACTTGACGGAGTGACTTAAAAGTGTACTTTGATGACTGCTACTGGATATCCTCGACGAGGAGAACTAGATGTGGCGAGTTTGTTATTTTTTGTGTTATTTTACTAAATACAGTTTGCCTTCCTCACTCCGGGCCATAGATAATATACTGTATAGTAAAGATGGTTACTATATATTTTAACTGTTGAAATAGACAGTTAAAAAAAATTAAAAAAATTGTAAAATAAATAAAATTAACCATATTGAATAAAATTATCATATTCCAGTCCATTCAAAACAATACACGACGTTACTAATTTATATTAGCCGTATTTATTTATGCCATCTAGCGTCTTCCTTACGTACAGTGAGAGTCGATCAATTTTAGTTCGATAAGATGACTTTACCAATTGAATGGAGTAGATGGCGGTTTACAAAGTCATTTTCTTTATTCAAAAGAAAACATTCTTTAAAAATATCTATACATGTATTCTTTTGATTTATTACATTAAAATTTAGGCTTCACATGTCTAAAAAATGAAGATTATAACAAATATTTGCTATAAAATCAAACTTTTATCCAATATTTTATGCTCAAATTGTGGTTCAAAATTATCATATTAAATAAATTGTTTGCCGTTAAAACTTTTGAAGTGTTATTTTTATTAAACTGTACGAAATGATATTTTTAACACATAGATGTAATAATTGGCTGAATTCATTAGTGGCTGATGTTAATTTTATGTACTTTGTTGTTACGCTATTGGCTGAAATATTGGTTGGTATTAATTTAAACGAAGCGCGTCAGTTTAATATTATTTTGTTTAGCTTACATTTTCATCAAAATATAACATGGGATTTATATAAAAAGTTGGATAAGAAAATACTAGGGAAGTTAATTAAGATTTTTTATTTGGTTTTTTATTATTTAGTGTACACAGTGCACAAAAAAATATAAGATTTTAGTTAAGAGTTTAATTTTCACCTTTTATGATGACTAGACCATAGAGTAGGTTTTTATATAGGGAAGGCTAGACGTAATACAGCTGTGGGACCATTAATTTTAAAAAATGTGCCGGAGGTGAAAAAATGGCAATATGTAATTATTGTAAAAAGACTTTATCGTACAAATAATGTTTCTGAACATTATAATATTTATAATAAGGTTAGTAGTAAGAACTTGTGTGTATTTAAACTACTTTAAAAAAAAACCGTATAATCATGTTATACGTAATTTTTTTTTAAAACGCTTAGGGCATGCTCAATTGGATTTACTAATAGTTTAAATTTTTTTTGTCTATCTGTTTGTCTGTCTGTCTGTCCGGGCTAATTTTTGGAGTGGCTTGGCCGATTATAATGAAATTTTACGAACAGCTAGAGAGCAATACCAGGATTGATCTAGGCTATATTTTATCTGAAAAAACTTAGAGCGTTTTTTTTTTGAGAAATCAAAAAATTGGTAATATATATTGTCTTTGATGATTATCTTAAATCTTAATAATGTCACATTAATAGAGCCTACCTTGGCGGAGCCGGGGCGGTTCGCTAGTTTATATATTAAGTGTGTGAACTATGTCATCAGCATTCACATCTCGAAACTTCAATATCCGTTGACGTCACTTAACATGAATATAGGAAGAAGTGTCTGCCGACATCGATAAAGTAAGCGTCAATGTGACACGCTCAAACAAAGGGTTGGTTTGCGTGATCGCTTTTGATTCCACCCCTGTAGCATAAAATAAAATAACAAGGTAATTTTTAATAAAAAACTAGCTTCTGCGCGACTACGTCCGCATAGAACTTCAACAAAAAAAACCTGTAGATTTATTTAAAATATGCAGGTTTTTTATGTTTTCGGATAAAATATAGAGAGCCTAGATCACCTGGTTTGCTCTCTGTCTGTTCTGTTCATATTCAATTTAAAATTCATTTATTTGCTAAAATGTAGGTGTACAATAATAAGGTTTCATCATAATCGGTTCAGCCATTACAAAGTTAGCCCGGACAGACAGACACAAAAAATGTGGTTATTCAGATATTAATAGCATGCAAATGCGTGAGCCTAACAGAAGTCAGTTACTTCGATGTTGCAGACATGAAGTGGATGTTTTTATGTATGATTTTATTTATTTGTACTCGTATTTATAGATGAAGACTGCATTAACCTTTAATTAAATAAATAACTTTCTTTACTTTCAAGTAACTTGAGACTTTTTTAACGACATATTACTATTATTCTTCTTCTTTATCAGCGCGTGAAAATCCATATCTGGGCGTACTAATAGGTCTCTCTCGTTGTATAGGATTTGTTTTAATTGTCAGACGTCTCGCACTTTTGACGCTGCTGTAGGTGATGGTCTGCGTATGTGTATTAATACTATACATTATGGCTTATGACACCCCAGCGATGAAGTCAACTCTAACGGCACTTCGCACTTTAAAATCCTTCACTTTGGTAACCTTATATTATAACCTTATATTTATAGCCATCAATCGGCTATATGACGTCACAAAAGAACAGACAAACACATACATGCTAACATGCGTATAATCATATAAACATATACCGGGTGACTTTATTACCGTGAGAAAAAAAGGGTGTAATATGTGAACAAAATAGAAGCCTATGGCATAGAATTTTTTTTTCCAAATTTATTGCTTTTTCATTAATATTTTATCTTTCAATAAATACTCCTTATTTGAAGTAAACTTATTACCAAGCGGCCGGTTCAAGGTCAAGGACGTAACAAATATTGTTCGATACTTGCCATGAGAATAGTAAGGTGCACATGATTTGAATTTTGTTATTTTGATAGCTTTTTTAAATTCACAAATCAGTTCATATCAGTTTTGATTTTATAGAATAACACGTGACAAACTAGCACGCAGTTTACCTGATGGTAAGTGGATTATGTGGCCCATAGACATCTACATTTATCTTCGATTAAGAATAAATATGCAGATGCGTTGTCACTCCTGAGGACTTATATGGAATGCCTCACTTTCAATTAAAAGGATCTCCGGTTCTCTACCTTCACCATACGAAACACAGCAGCATTAAGCTGCTATTTTACGATGATATTCTGTGAGAGTATGGTTCTTCCTCGGTTAAGCCGACCCATTTGTGCTACAACCATAGTATAGCTGCAGCATGGCCCTACCACGTTGATATATAAAAGTAAATACAATAGAAATTTTATTACTGTTAATCATTGACTATTTATATAGACTAAAAGGATTACAGTAAGTACACGGGCGATGACCCGTTCAAATTGTAGATTACAGTAACACGCTCTCATGTCACGAAAGCATCACGAAGCCACACTGTGATCGAGGTAATTTAATAAAATACTACTAACATCTTTATCCACATTACGAATATGTGCCTACACAGTAAAATATTGTTTAAAATTAAAATGTTTACAATTTTTATGTATTCCCTGTTACTACATTACAAATATTTAATAAATTATTAAAGCAAAGAAAGGACGCGGAAACAATAAATATTTTTAAAAGCTATTACAACTATTTCTGCTGTGAATACTTAGTAACTACGCTCACGTAACTATTCTAGTACAATATTCTGTAGATATGTGTGTTTCCATCACATCAATTACAGCATTAATATCAAATATGAAATAAGTTTAAATAAAACCTTTGTATATTTAATAGATTATAGCCATAGTAAATGTTAGAATTATAAATTATAATACCTTAATACGTTTTACGATCTCTGGATGAAATGTATAAACTTTGTAGCAATGTTTTAATTCTTTTATGAAATGAATGACTTTAAAACCGCAAACGGTTTTATACACCATTCATTACAACCTATAAAAGACCACAGCTGCCATTTTGCCATAGTTGCCACGCTCTGGAGTTGGGGTGTTTTTTTAATTATAATTGCGATGTTGCTGCCCATATCCTGTTTCAGGATCCCTCTGTCTCCTCTTATGCTACCCACGGGATGTTATGGAGCTACTACACGGCACTCACTACTCCTGCAATTCCCCTAGTGATGCAGTTGTTCATAAGCAGCGGTAGTCACTTACCATCAGGTGAGCATCATTTGCCCCCTCGCATAAACTTTTTAAAAAAAAACCACCGTAGCCGAAGTCGTAGCATTTAGAGCTATTTATTGTCATATAAGATGGTAAGATTCCGTCTTACCTATTTACTCTTTGGAGAGTCAATATTTATTTGTTTTATTTTATTTCTTTTCAATATATGTCCCCCCCCCACTAGGATTTTGTTCTGCATTGTGGTGATAATTTACATACACAAACTGCACAAGGACAAAAATACCAGAACAATTATTAAATTTGTAGGCCATACAAATATTTGTTATTTGCTGATTTCGCCCTCAGCGCCGTAACTGATTTCTAAGCCCCTACGCTACGGGACCACCAAAATGTAAAAACTGACTTTGAGGTATTTTCATGTTAGTCCTTAGGACGAACAACGCATCCGTAGCCATCTTTGATTGAAGTTGACTGCAAGTATCTTTAGGCTGCAGTAACCACTTACCATCGGATAGACTGTAAACAGGTTTGCTACTCAGTTATAATTTTATATAGTACTCGACGTAGTACTCCGGGTACGGTTCCCACCGGCATCAATAACATTCTTAATTGCAATTTTAAGTACTGATTTACCACATGCTAAAGAAAAAATTGTGAGGTAACCGGCTTGTCTGCGAAATTAAAATGAAGCAGTTTCAGTGAATGATTGAATCGGAAGTTGGTTTAGGTGATTAAAACTCGAAATACTCACAAAATTACAATATTATGAAGATTCACAATAAAACAGTCTCTTTTTTTTTCAATACTCATGACATCTTTTGTTATTATTCTTTACAATTATTTCAAAAAGCTAAAATAAAATACAACATATAAAAACTCCACGAACATACTCCCACCTCAAAGACGAAATGTCCCTAAACTCTAATTGGGTTAGGCACACAATTTAGATACCGTCCGCGTAAACTCTCTTGAAGCAGTTCGTACATCATTTATAAAGTGCTATGTTATCAGCGCCTACATACTTCTTAGTGATGTGTCTAATGGCCAATTATTAGGTGGAAGTCTTTGATTGTTCATTAGCACTAATTTTCCGACACTAACTTCTTTTTCTCTTGTCTGCCACTAGTCTCTGCTGCATTCTCGATACTTATTCGCCTGCCATCTTTTACAAAATACTTGTAATCGTTACTGAATCTGTCGATATCCTTTCGATGAAAGTCTCAAATCAGATATTCCTCTCTTTCGTACTGATACTAATGGTTTTACTCGTATTTTAGGTAAGTCGTCTATAAGCAGTATTCTGCTTCTTGCTTTCTTTCTCGCACAGATCATACAATCTTTGACGGTATTATTCACATTGAGCAGACAATATTTTCTTCTCAAATTCATTCATTAGTTCATTCATTACAGCCCTTCACAAGTACACTGCTGAACATAGGCCTCCCCCACGGAATGCCACAAAGCACGGTCCCGAGCCACCTGCATCTATTGACTTCCTGCATGTCTTACCAGGTCGTCACTCCATCTAGTGGGGGGACGCCCTACACTTCGCCTGCCGGTTCGAGGCTGCCACTCGAGAACCTTTCTTCCCCATCGGTTGTCGGTTCTTCGAGCTATATGGCCGGCCCATTGCCACTTCAGCTTACTAATCCTTTGGGCTATGTCGGTTACTCTGGTTCTGCGGATATCCTCATTTCTAAGTTTATCACGCAGAGAACCCCGAGCATAGCCCTCTCCATAGCTCGCTGAGCGACCTTGAGCTTCTTCATACGGCCAGCAGTGAAGGACCACGTCTCAGTTCCGTATGTCATCACTGGCAACACGCACTGGTTGTACAATTTAATTTTGAGGTTTTGAGGTATGCCTGACGAGAAGATCTTCTCAAATACGTGATCATAATCTGAGATCCGCCATGCACCATTTTCAAAAATGGTATAAGCACATTATTTTTTGAAATAATAATTGGATATATACTCGAGAATTCTAAATCACCATGACTTCGTCTCCTTCAAATTGTAATACACCTTTCTCGCCTACAAAGGGACATAGTGAAACTAAACTGCTTCTTTTTTGGCATTACCACGTTTTCTCCTTGCTGCTCTTTTTTCTTTCCGGTGCAGTGGCCATCTCTTACACCAGGCGATAACATTGAACAGTTTCTTCATAGAAGAATATCTCCGTGGTAGAATGAGTATATTTTCATCTTTTTTACTAATTGAAGTACAAGATAGGAGATTTTTACTTGTCTCTAACTCTGTTGAAGAAATCTCACACGTGCCTACTTCAAAATCCTGATCATGAAGAAAAAACGGTCCACTCCACCATAATTCATCGTCTCTTAATTTTTCAACTTGCGACTCTTGTGGAGTAAGATTACCTTTTGAATCTAATCTCTCTGTCTCCCAAAATCTTTGAATTGGTTGATCCAATGACATGGTTAAATGTATGCTCATACTCGTGATACTACTTCCTAAGTTGCCACCAGACAATATCCAACCAAATTTTGTTTGTTGGGCTATTGGTGTACCGATATCTCTTTTAATAACTCTACTCAATAAAATCTCGGTATAAATATTAACTCCTAATATCATACGATACCAGGTTCGTGATATGTTGGATCAGCAGCTCTTGTTGTTGGTAAAATATTTGTCACTTGTTTAACAACATACGCAGTACAACAGGTTCGAAACTGACTGTTAAATCTCGGTGACAGTTCTAAATGTGTTGCATAATTTATCCTTGTAGACATCAGTCCAACACCTTTAATATGACCATCGGCTGGCTTACGAGGCAACTGTAAAGTACGTGCAGGCTTCGCTTATAAATGATTCTTGAGAGCAAGGGTCAATAAGTGCTCTTATTAACTGCAGCCCTCGGCCTGTTTGTATATTTATTAATGCCGTTGCCATAAGCGTGTCTTGGGCCTTAGTAGAAACATATGTTTTCATAATCTGAAGTGAACCATTCATATTAATCTCTGAACTTTGAGGTTCAACATTTTGTTTATTAGACTGATTCTCAAAATGAAGTAGCGTATTGTGTCTTTTCCGACAATGTTGACATGATATTTTACTTTTACAGAATAGCACTCTATATGTTGGTGAAAAGCAGTTAAAACAAATTTTATTATTTTGTCCATGTTCTATTGTCTTTTTACGCTTAATTGTTAAAAATATTTACATTGATATAATGGATGCTCATTTTTACAATAAGTACATATTATACTCGCAGTTGTAGCTAAAAATGATATAGCTCTATATCTCGGTATTATCTTTTCTCTATTTACCGGTATCATTTCTAATATTCTAAATTTCGTTTCTAGAAACTTCTGAAGTTTCATCCAGGTAGGTAATATCTCAACATGTAAATTACCAATCTGCTCTTCCCACTGTCTATGGAACTCATCATCTAATTTGTAAACAATTAGATGCACAGTCATTATATCCCAGTTCTCAATTATAATATTATTATTATTCAGGTTATGTAAACATTCATTTGTTACATCCAATAATTCTTTGATTCCTCTCGCCGTAGCTTGAATCAACTTTTTTTGGTTAAATAATCTATTTAATTAAAGCATTCACTATTATTTTTCTATTATTGTATCGGTTGATTAATGTAGTCTAGGTGATCTCGTATTTTTTCTCAGTTATTTGTATTTGTTTTAACAGCAATTCTGCCTCTCTGGCCAAACATCGTCTTAAATAATGAAATTTTTGTACATTGCTCAAATATACATTCTCATGAATTAAAGATGTGTATGTGTCTCGACAAGTACTCCACTCATGGTACTTACCAGAAAATAATGGTATATTTATTTTAGGTAACTTGACTCTTGTATTCACGGAAAAGATTTATTCTCTTGAGATGGTTGAACTCTTGACTGGTTATACGATTCTAACATCTCAGACCTCTCAGATTTAATCGTTATGTATTCTTCTTCTCCTTGCTCAAAACAATCTTCTATAAAATATTCATGCTCTAATCTTTGTTTTTGCGTTGCTACTCTGGTTATCTCAAAATACGTATTCTTAAACTTCTCCCAGTAGTCAATAATTGTATCTATTCTAACATGTAAGTAAGCCTTTGACAATCTCGACTTCGATGATTTTTTGAAATTTATACCAGTTTTTTAAATTAACTGTAGTGTATTTTCTTGTTCCTGTATTAGTTTGTTCATAATTATTTATCTATTCAAAATATATCAGGATATTTATTAAAATATTACCTTTTCAATTTTCTCAATTTTACAATTTACGACTTTTCAGATAGGTACAATATTTTTATAATTTTTCTCACTATTTTTGCTTAAATGCCTTCTCGCAATATTCATTTAAGTTTCTCACTCAATATTACTCATATTTTCTTATTAATTACGGTAATTACTATTTTTCTAGTTCACCACGTGCTCGTAAACCAATAACCTAAATATTTCTCGCGCTAGTTCATATACTCGTAATTCGATAAATATATCCGGCTCAAAGGACCACTATAATTGATTCGGCAGTTGGTTTAGGTGATTAAATCTCGAAATACTAACAAAATTACTATAATAAGAATATTCAGAATAAACAGTCTCTTTTTTTTAATACTCATGATATCTGTCGTTACTATTCTTTACAATTATTTCAAAAAGCTAAAATAAAATAAAACATATTATAAAACTCCACAAACAGTGCATATGGAGTTTATTTTATAAAACTCAAATGACAAACGAAGTTAAGATTGCGCCTGCCGGTGTCCATGAAATGCAATTATATCAAGTGACTTTAATTGCATTTCATGGTCACCTGCAACCAGCTTCAAACTAAAAAGACTAGATCAGCATCAGGTACTTTAGATAAGCTGTCATTTCTGAGAAATAAGATGGAATGCCTTACAGCTTATAAAATACAAAATTTATTTATTTATTAATATTTAGTAGGTATTTTAGACTTAGCTATTGTTTATTTGTTTACCTGTGGCGCCACACTAAGCATGCTTGACTCGTGGGTACCATACATACATAAACACTCACGCCTGTCACCCAGAGGGGTAAGCAGAGACTACGGACTTCCATTTGGTACGATCCTGACACACTTCTCTCGCCTCCTTTACATCCATATATCTACACATACACGCTCGTCGGTTAAGAGTACTCCTAATCTGGCCCACTTTCAATATATCGCCAATTTTGTCGATAAACCTTCGTCTAGGGCATCCCTTCCCGACTCTTCCGTTCACTTATACAACGTAAATTTGCTTTGTCACTCTTTCCTCGTTCATTCTTTCTACATGACCAAACCACCGAAGCATTCCTTTCTTAATCCTGGTCACGACGTCATCTTGCAAACCACACTTTTCTCTTATCACACTATTTCTCACCCTGTCATTCAAATTCACCCTAGCATACTCCTTAATGACCGCATTTCTACAGTATTTATTATATTCTCATGCTTCTTCTGCCAGACCCAACTTTCACTACCATACATTAAAGTAGGGACTATACAGTATTATGAATTGCCAACGTGCCTTTATTGACACATTCTGACTCTTCACAATAGCGTTCAAATAGAGCCCCATTCACTCTATTTCCTGCGTTCACTCGTCGTTCTATATCCTTATCATATCTACCATCCCTGCTAAATAAACATCCCAAATATACAAACACATCCACTTGCTCAATCATCTCCCCTTCTATTCTTATTTTACATAACGTTTTACTTACTTCTCTTTCAAAAACCATCACTTTCGTATTACTTGCGTTCACTTTCATACCCCTTTCTTTTAATGACCAGTTCATTAAAGTAACCATCATTTGTAACTCGGCCGCCGACGATGAAAATATGACTTGATCATCGGCGTACAAAAGGCATTTGACGGTTAACTCACCCATTCTCAATCCACATTCTTCAACTTTCAAAGTTTGGAAACAACTGTCCATAAATAGGTTAAACGGCCACGGGGAAGCTACACAGCCCTGTCTGACACATTTTTGAATGCCAAACCAGTTCGAGTAAACCCCAATGATCTTAACACAAGCACTAGAGTCCCTATAAAGAGACCTTAATGCCTGTATCAAACCAGTGCTCAAACCAAATGAGTTGTTTGCCATAACACATTCCTGTCCACTCTATCATAAGCCTTTTCCAAGTCCATGAACGCACAAAAAACTTTCTGGTTTTTGGCCAAAAACTTCTCCGCAATCATGCGCATGGAAAAGACTTGATCCGTACACCCCATCCCCTTTCTAAATCCAGCTTGCACATCCCAAATTTTTTCATCAGTTTCTTCCATAACTCTTTCAATTAACACCTTAGCATACAGTTTACCCACAATGCTAAGCAAGCTAATGCCAAGGTAGTTTTTACAGTCCTGCTGTGACCCTTTTCCCTTATATATTGGGACTATAACGGCTTGGCACCAGTCTTTCAGTACCCGCTTCAGTTCCCAACATAAATTAAACATGGTGTACAGCAGGCCTGCCACCACTCCCTCTCCAGCCCTTAGCATTTCGAGTGATACTCTATCATATCCAGCTGCCTTACCTGCTTACATGCTTTTCATTGCTTTACTTACCCTTACGCACACAATATGCATTACCCACCGACATTAGGACGCACCGGCAATCAGATTGCACTATCGATCTCCGGTCTGACCAGGGGTGACATGGCGAGCTAACGTCGCTCCAAAAGCGAAAGGCACTAAAGCCTAAATCAAGCTATCAGAGTTCCAAAGTACTACGGTATATATATTATAGAATAGCTCTGTGTAATGCATTGTCTACCGGAAGATCTCTTCTTTTCCTTTTACAATCAAAAAGTCCAATATTAGGTATGTATTAACATTTATAAATTCATAATATTCTAAGTACAACAATCATTGAATTAGAGAACTTGTCTTTTTGATACCTGGTTTATAAATATTCACAATACTTTAAAAATATAATATCATTCTTTTCTATAATATCACGGGTATTCTCACAAAGGCTATTCAAAAGTGGAGTTAAAAAAAAAATGATAAGGTAAGGCATTACACGCTACATTGTAATGATCTTCAAAGTCGATAAAAACTCTAGTGACTAACTAAATCATTGAAGGCTTTGGAAATATACATATTATTAAATTAGCCGTTCCCTCGATTTCATTCCTTTAGAATCTTATTCTTTAAAATTGTTGTAAGTTTGTAATTTACATGGTTTGAAGATTATTATTTTCCGACTATTTCATTTAACAATTTTCTAAAAATAAGTAACGTTCGGAAAGTAATACAAAATAATAAAATCACCATTATCACAGCCTATCAATGATCCACTGCTGAACAAAGGCCTCCTTCAAATAATTCCTTAAAGGGGGGAAATTTGCCATAGTTGCCACGCTTGGCAGGCAGGTAGGCAACCGCAGCCTTTTTATTTTTTAGTTATTATTAGGAAAACGCTGCTGCCCATCGTTTGATTTATTTATTTATTCACATTTTCAATGAAAAACCTTACAATATTTTCTAGCTTATGCTAAACAGTTAAACAGTTCGTCGGCAGAAACTTTTGTTTCCCTCTGTCGCCTCTTACAACACTCACGGAATGATAAAGGGTAGTAGATATTCTTACACCGCATTATTTTTTGTTTGCAGAGACGTGGCGCTTTTATCAACAGCTCATGAACATGAAAGTTAAAAATTTCGATGATTGATACAAAATATAAACGCTACCTTTAAATTAGTAGGATAAATAATATACCTACATTATTAAATTAATATCCATCCTCCATTCATCTATTAAAGCCTATAAAAGTCCACTGCTGAACATAGGCACCTCCATAGATTGCATCATAAGAGGATTTTACCATAGTTGACACGCAGGTTCAACAGCATTTTTTTTTTGAGTTGTTATTAGGAAGATGATTCAATTTCTCTCTGTCACTTTTTACGGCTACCACGGATTTGGGTGATTTGGTTTTTATTGTATAATGACCATTGTATAAGACAGAGGTATTTTACAAACTAGGAGCTATTCTATTACCAGTGATTAATGAAAAATAGTAGGCACCTGTGCTCAGCAGTAGAACGTATAAGGATTATAAGTCTACTTTTGATTAAAGGACAACATCTCACTTTTTGCATCTGTAACAGATAGACGCTATAAAAAAAGGTATAACTTAAATCTTGGTATGCATCATCGCTCTACATCACAACGTATTTATGGTTAATATATTTAAAAAAGAATACACAAGAAAGTTAAAATTTGTATATGAGTTAAACAAAACTATGTAGCAATTATAAAGACTGAAGACACATACCACAAAACAACACAAACCGTCTCTTTTGCACTGCAGTAAAAAATAAAATAAAAGTTTATTCAGTAAATGATCATATATTAATTACGACCATTATTTTTTTTTAAGTGGTCTCCTTTTAAGTATAAAGACTCCACTCTCTCTCGCTTTACCTAATTAATTAATTATAAAAATTAAAATAATAAAACTAATAACTTTTGCGCCAAAGGTGTGTGTGAGTGTGTATGTGCGTGTGTGTGAGCGCGTGTGGGCGCGCGTGTGTGTATGTGTGCGTGTGTGCGGGCGGGCGTGCTTGAGTGCGTGCGTGCGTGCGTGCGTGCGTGCGTGAGTGTGTGTGTGTGTGTGTGTGTGTGTGTGTGTGTGTGTGTGTGTGTGTGTGTGTGTGCGCGCGTGTGTGTGTGTGTTACGAATAAATTACATTTTTTTTATAAAATAGGGTGACAAACGAGCACACAGTCCACCTGATGGTAAGTGGTCGCTGTGGCCCATAGACATCTACATCTATCCTCATTTGCGAATCAAAATGCAGATGCGTTGTCACCCGTGAGGACTAAGATGGAATGCCTCTTTGCCAGTAAAAAGGGTCTCCGGTTCTCTACACTCACCATACGAAACACAGCAGCGTTAAGCTGCTATTTTACGCTGGTATTCTGTGAGAGCGTGGTCCTTCCCCGGTCGAGCCGACCCATTCGTGCTACAACTATACTACTAATATAGCTGCAGCATGGCTCTACCACGTTAAAAACATTATTTTATGTTGCTTAAAAGAGCCTCAGTTTCGTCATAGCTCTTATACAATAGCTTCACGTACATTCAGTGTAGCCAGACGGGCTTCCGCAATCCACTTTTCGCCCCTACGGGAGACAGAACGTGACGGGTGGCGAACCTCGTCGCCGTCACGTTCTGTCTCCCGGAATTCTAACCTACATCTTATTTAAAGTAAGTAGGTTAGGATTCAGTCATTTGGCGATCCAAGCAAGACCTTATTCAGCAGATCTACGTACAGGATCCCAGGAGTCAACAGTAAATATTACTGCTGTATCATCTGCAGTAATATTTACTCCATCTCAAACTCAAAAATATATTAATCTGCACCTCTTCACATACAATGTAATGTAGCCTCGTGCTATCCACAAGCGATCTTTAAGAAACTTTAACTTTAAGAAATATAAAATGGAATGTTATAGGACTGTCAGAGATAAAAAAAGCTGGTGTACAGATAGAAGAACATGAAAACTTTGTACTCCTCTACGGTGGCGAACAAAGCGGAAGAAATGGTGTCGGTTTCTTAATACAAAATCACTTGAAAAAATATATTGACAACTTTAGTTTTTATACAGACAGGATAATCCGTCTATACATGAAATTTAACAATAATTATATAACCTTCATACATATGTATGCACCAATAGAAAAAGCACCAGAATCAGAAATAGAAAACTTCTATAATGACTTAATAAAGGTAATGAAGGACACCAAGAAGGATACGTTTATTGTAGGTAATTTTAACGCATTGATTGGTTTGCCAAGAGATGAAGAAAACCTAGTGACAGGAAAGTTCGGATATGGGAGTAGAAACAGTAGAGGACAACGATTAATAGAATTCTGCTACGACAATAAATAGATAATTATAAACACAAAATTTGGAAAGTACACAAAGAATAAATGGACCTGGCAATCTCCTGACGGGAACACAAGAAACGAAATTGACTACATATAAACTAAAAATAAAAGAATAGTTAGCGATACTGAAGTACTGAACATACCATTTTCATCTGACCATAGGGCTCTAAGGTGTACTATAAATCTAAATGGAGTTTTCAAACAAAATAGGAAAAAATTCGACAACAAAAGAAAAAAATTCACGCCAATCGAACAAGACTCATCATAAACGTCACTGAAAGATGAAAATACCAAAAAGAGAAAACTACCAAATTCATATAAAGTTTAAAAGAAACATGTAGATATCAGTAAAGAAAAAGATATTGTGGAACTTATAGAGGAAAGGAAATAACTGAAATAATCAAACATAGAAAACTTAAGCAAAGGAAACGACAAAGAATACTATATAAAAAGATAAGATGAAAAATTAAAGATAAACAAAAAAACTCATAGGCTTAAGTTAATACAAGACGAATTCGAGCTATCAGGGTCTAGTAAAAGAGCTTACAATAAAATAAATTATACAAAAAATTGGATAATGAAATTTAAAGCAAAAAGTAACAAAATAGTATCATCTAGAAAAGGTCTGTTAGAAATAGCAACCGATTTTTTTAAAGAATCATACAAAGAACATAAAGACACTATACAAAATAGTCCAAATAAAACCATGACTCAAAATCAATCTGAGGATTTTCTCCCGTTCCTACAATCGGAAATAAGAAATGGTATTTCCAAGATGAAGATAAATTAAAGCCCCGCTGAAGAAGGCATAACATGTGACGTAATTAAAGCATTTGATGATTCGATTCTTCCTTTATTAACAGCCTTATTTAAACAAGTATTGTTTCAAAGAAAAGTCCCCGATAAATGGAAAAGCTGCGTAATCACTCTTCTGTAAAAAAAAGGAGATCCAAAAAGTATAAGTAACTATAGACCAATAAGTTTGCTTTCGGTCATATACAAACTTTTTACATCCGTACTTTTAAATAGAATATCTAGAAATATAGAAGAGAACCAAGCAAAATAACAGGCTGGTTTCAGGAAAAACTTCTTAACTATCGATCACATAAATAAAATTACACAGATAATGGAAAGATTAATAGAATTTAAAAAAACAATATACATACCATTTATAGATTATAGCAAAGCATTTGATTCCGTGAAACATAATAAACTGTGGGAAACCGTGGTCGAGCAAGGAATTCAAACAACATACATAGAATTGCTAGAAAATATATATACTAACTGCAAATTGAAAGTGAAATTAGAAAAGCCAGAAGAAGATTTTTTCATACAGAAAGTTGTCTGCCAAGGAGACACAATCTCACCAAAACTGTTTATAGCTGTACTTGAGCACATTTTCAGAAAACTGAAGTGGAGCAAAGACGGCATAAATATTAATGGAGAGTACCTGTCAAACCTTCAATTTGCGGACAATATTGTAATCATCTCTGAGAGTCAAGAACAGTTACAAAAAATGATTTATGATCTAAATGCCGAAAGTTCAAAATGTGGCGTAATAATTAATCTAGATAAAACAAAATTCATGAGTAATGGGGAAAAAATACCTGTGCTTCTAGAAAATAAGACCATTAATATATATATTTAGGTCAAACTATCTGTTTTGTGAACAGGACAACAAAATAAGTAGAAAGAAGAATAGCATACATAAAATAAATACATAAACACTCACGCCTGTCACCCAGAGGGGTAGGTAGAGACTACGGACTTCCACTTGGCACGATCCTGTCACACCTCTCTCGCCTCCTTTACATCCATATATCTACGCATACACGCTCGTCGGTTAAGGGTACTCCTAATCTGGCCCATTTCCAATATATCGCCAATTTGGTCGATAAACCTTCGTCTAGGGCGTCCCTTTCCGACTCTGCCGTTCACTTCTGCAGCATAAATTTGCTTTGTCACTCTTTCTTCGTTCATTCTTTCTACATGACCAAACCACCGAAGCATTCCTTTCTTAATCCTGGTCACAACGTCATCTTGCAAACCACACTTTTCTCTTATCACATTATTTCTCACCCTGTCATTCAGATTCAGCCTAGCATACTCCTTAATGACCGCATTTCTACAGCATTTATTCTACTCATGCTTCTTCTGCCAGACCCAACTTTCACTACCATACATTAAAGTAGGACTAACACAGCATTGTGAATTGCCAAACGTGCCTTTTTGACACATTCTGACTCCTCACAATAGCGTGTAGAGCCCCATTCACTCTATTTCCTGCGTTCACTCGTCGTTCTATATCCTTATCAAATCTACCATCCCTACTAAATAAACATCCCAAATATACAAACTCATCCACTTGCTCAATCAACTCCCCTTCTATTCTTATTTCACATAACGTTTTACTTTCTTCTCTTTCAAAAACCATCACTTTCGTCTTACTTGCGTTCACTTTCATACCTCTTTCTTTTAATGATCGGTTCATTAAAGTAACCATCATTTGCAACTCGGCCGCCGATGATGCAAATATGACTTGATCATCGGCGTACAAAAGGCATTTGACGGTTAACTCACCCATTCTCAACCCACATTCTTCAACTTTCAAAGTTTGCAAACAACTGTCCATAAATAGGTTATACAGCCAGGGGGAAGCTACACAGCCCTGTCTGACACCTTTTTGGATGCCAAACCAGTCCGAGTAGACCCGTTGATCCTGACACAAGCACTAGAGTCCCTATAAAGAGACTTCAATGCCTGTATCAAACCAGCTCAAACCAAATGAGTTAAGTGTTTGCCATAACACATTCCTGTCCACTCTGTCATAAGCCTTTCCAAGTCCATGAAAGCACAAAAAACTTTCTGGTTTTTGGCCAAAACTTCAGCAATCATGCGCATGGAAAATACTTGATCCGTACACCCCATTCCTTTCTAAATCCAGCTTGCACATCCCAAATTTTTCCATCAGTTTCTTCCATAACTCTTTCAATTAACACCTTAGCATACAGTTTACCCACAATGCTAAGCAAGCTGATCTACAGTAGTTTTACAGTCCTGCTGTGACCCTTTTCCTTTATATATTGGGACTAAAACGGCTTTGCACCAGTCTTCCGGTACCCGCTTCAGTTCCCAACATAAATTAAACAAGGTGTACAGCAGGCCTGCCACCACTCTCTCCAGCCCTTAGCATTTCGAGTGATACTCTATCATATCCGGCTGCCTTACCTGCTTTCATGCTTTTCATTGCTTTCATTATTTCATCTACACTTATCTCCTACCTCTCTCCACTTCTTTCAGAATTTCTTTTCACTTAATTCAGACGACCCTTCACTCATAAACACGCTTTCAAAGTATTCCTTCCATCTCTTTAAATTCAAACTTCATCATTCAGCATACAGCCATTCTCGTCTCGTATAGCATTCATTCTAGGCTGTTTTGAATTTCCTAGCAGTTCTTACGAGTTTCCAGAACATTTTAATATTTGCCTGGAAGTTATCAGATATCCTTCTATCATTCTTATCCGTTCTTTCTTGCTTTTCCTTTCAACAACTTCTTTTACTCTCTTATTTATAAGTCTAAAGTCTGCCTTTTTCTTTCAATCTCATCATTCATACCGCCAGAATTACCAGCTTTGGTTGCCAGTAAATCTAGCCATGCTCTCTTCTTTGCTTCAACTTCATCATCCCACCACAACGTATTATTTTTCCTTTCATTCGTTCTCTTACTTACACCACATACTTCGGTGGCTGCATCCACCAAAACTTTCTTAACATTATTCCATACAGTCTTCAGGTCTAAATCATTCATACATATTTCATTCAAACCATTTATATTCTCCCTCAGTCTACATTTATACTTCTCTTTCACACCTTCATCTTGTAACCTCTCTGTTCTTATACGCTGTAACGCAGAATAGCATTGGATTGGAAAATGTACTGGTCGTTAAAAGAAATATTCCAAGGAAACTTCCCATTACAAATAAAAACGAAAATTATGGACTCGAACGTACTACCAACTCTTACTTACGGATGTCAAACTTGGGCCTGCAATGCAGAAATAAAAAGAAATATATAATTTCAAAGAGATACAGAAAGAAGTATGTTAAAAATCAAACTACAAAATTGGATCAATAGCAGCAAAATTAGAAGGAAAACAAAAATCACAGATAGATATCGACGATAGCGAGGCTTAAACACGTACTGCAAAAGATAGAGACAAATGGCAGGAGATGAAGGAGGTCTTCATCCAACAATGGATGAACCCCGAATAGAAGATGGTAACCACATATTGAACTAACACACAAATGCTAGCATATCCACACAAAAAAAACACACACAGACACACAAATACACACAGACACACACACACACACACATACACACAGCCAAACACACACACACACACACATATAGTTAAAGTTGTTAAAAGAGGGAATAAAGTCTTTTTTATTTTATTTATTTTTATTTTTATATCATCTGCATAGGAGATAATGTGGCCTTCGATAATGTCAATAATGCAGTAGTTGATTTAACTTAAGGGATTTATCATCTGATGATTTAATACATTATTGTTTGTGAGAAAACATGTTATTCAATTTTATGCTTACTATATATTAGGGATTAATATAATAATATTATGGAACACTACTCAACATAATTTTATTACCATACCATATATTGAATAGCCGAAATTGAACAAATTCGTACCGACACTTCAAATTAATATTCATAACTTTTGGTAGTATGAACTCCAAGATAAGGTATACCATTTTCTTAAGAATTCTTTTGAAAAAAAAATAACTTTAGAGGTGATGTGTTCACAAACAAACACACAGACAGACAATTGTAAAAGTTATAGAAACATTTTTTTCACAAAATATACAATGTATTACACAAAAAAAGTTAATTTTTTAATGAAATTGAAATTTAATTTAATTCAATTTTAGTAACCAAATTCTGTACCAAGCAAGACCGTCAACGAGCCGAACGTTCCTAAGATATTACTAAACTAGTTTGCCTACTTCACGAGTTCTGATTTATTTATCCATCATATAATTTTATTCTCAAATAAAAATATATACTACTCGTTAAAATACTCAAGTATTGGCAAAATTTGACAAAAAAAAATATTTATCTAACGGGATTTCTTCATAAAATAAATTAAAATAGATTACTGCTATTTGAAATTTATAAGTTTACGCCTAGACGCTTTTGAACTTTTGACTTTACGAAGTTTCAACATAATTTTATACAAAACGACAATAAATCGTATAAACATTCTACAGTTTTGCACTACATATTATGTGAAATAAAATTTGAGGATTATGAGTGGTTTCGTTTCTCTTTGAAAATACACTAACAAGCCACTTAGAGTACCACAAAGGAAAAATTAATTTGTATAAAAGCTACGTATTTATTAAACAAAACAACAAAAATGAAACCTTTAATAAAAATTAAAGCCGACTCCAAAGAAGTAAAAGATTAAATAATTTCAACATAATAGCTTTAGGAGTCAGTGGTTAAGTCATAGTGTATAATATAAGAAGAATATTGATAGTTTCATAGCGCAGTGGCTAAGCAATGAATTGCGATGTTAGGTGTCGCGGGTTCGAATCTCGTACGAAACGAGAAGAATACAAATATGGCCTACAAATAATTGTTCCGGATCTGGATGTTTGTCCTTGTGCAATTTATGTTTATAAACTGCCTCCACGTTACAGGAGAAAACGTGTGAGCGTAACGTTTATTTTAAATAAAAGTAGAATAAAAGCCTCTACTTCAAAAGCTGTAATGAAATACAAACTATACCTTTTCTGGAAATAAGATATTACAAAATACATGACAAGTACTAATCAGTAAATGGCTGTAATATTTAGCTTTGATACTAATTTAGACGTTCACGTGTTATAGCTTCAGTAATGGAGGTTTCATTCAACCCAACTGACAGTTCATAACTGGCAAAGTTAGAGTGAGTGCACACGTCGCGTTGCATTGCGTTGCGTTTTCGCAACGCAAATATTTTGACTATTTAATTATTGCCGGCCACACAGGCACTGAGTCATCGCATCGTTACGCAGTCGTAACGTTCCGTCATCGCAGCGGCGACGCACAGTTGCGGCGAGCATTTTGTAAAAACATTGCAGTCTATTCGGAAGCATGGATAGAAAAAGACGTCTGGCATTGCTCCTATTACTACATCACCGCCGAAATCAACGCAAAATCACAAGACGGTATTGGATCTGTCCCCAAAAAACGAAATTAGCTTGCGTGCTATCAACGCACAAACAACTGAGCGCAGTCGTTCCGGCATCGTAAGCAGTACACCCCTTCCCCTTCGTCTCGGGGCTTTCAGTCAGTCGTGTGCGCGTTGCGTCAACGCAGCGAACCGTGTGTACACTATGGTTATTAGGTTGTAGAACGACGCAGTGACAGCGCTACGTCAACGCAACGCTGACGCAACGCGCCGTGTGGACCTATTCTTAATCCAGCGATGTGATGTTTTCATTGAAGTTTTTTTTTTATAGAATAAGTGTGACAAACGAGCACACAGTCCACCTGATGGTAAGTGGTTGCTGTGGCCCATAGACATCTAAATCAATCTTCGTTTGCAAATTAAATGCAGATGCGTTGTCAGCCGTGAGGACTAAGATAGAATGCCTCTTTTCCAGTAAAAAGGGTCTCCGGTTCTCTACACTCACCATACGAAACACAGCAGCATTAAGCTGCTATTTTACGCTGGTATTCGTGAGAGCGTGGTCCTTCCCCGGCTGAGCCGACCCATTCGTGCTACAACTATACTATTAATATAGCTGCAGCATGGCTCTACCACGTACTTTATTAACGTTCGCACAAAGGGAGCGTTGATTTCATAACGGATGTTGCTTATTATAAATAATTTTATAAGCATTTTATAAATATTCTCTTCTCAGTGAGACGGTTTGTAGGGAGCAATTGTAATTACCATTGTTTATTTTACTTTGTATGATTTTTTTTCATATCTTTTGTTTCTGTTTTGTCTCCAATAAAGTAAATAAATAAATAAATCATGATCACACAGTTCCACCTGATGTGACATTTACATCTATCCTCGATTAAGAATCAAATTGCGAATGCGTGTACGCCCCTGAGAACTAAGATTGAATTCTTCGTTCAAGTAAAAGGGAGTCTCCGGTTCTCTACACACACCATACGCAACACAGCTGCATTAAAACTATTCATGCGAGCAATTTGTTCAACATAAAAGACGAATTCAGGCGTGGTAGAGCTATATTATGATGGATTGGCTGGACAGGGATTACGCTCTCACAGAATACCTGCGTGAAATGGCAGCTTAAAGGGTAAAGTTTAGACATAGGTAAAAATTTCGTAAAATTAGCTACCGAAACTGTACCTTAAAGTTTTGGGTGTTAATTTAAACTCATCTCGTAGCGTAACTTCTTGGGACTTCGTAAATCTTGTCAATTTGTTGGGCAATGCTCACTGATTTCACGAAGTGAGTAGTTCGCCGTGTTTTATTAAATTATCCTTTACATAGGCAATACTCAATATGTTCGTCTCAGCTTCTATGCAAACTACATTAATGATATTATAAAATAATAATAATAATTAAATTAATACGCGTTAATATTATTTTTATTTATCTATTATTGCTTTAATTTCACAATATTTTACCATTACACCGCTACAGCCTATCAAAAGCCCACTGATGAACGAAGACCCTCCTCATAGATCAATTCATAGGGATGACACTTGTAGACACTTGCCATAGTTGCCACACTTAACAGGCGGATTGGCAGCCGCAGTTTTTTTTTAGGAAGACTTTTTGGTTCGTTATTAGGAAGAATTTGCTGCCCACCTCTTGGTTCCTTTCACTCCGTAGCTTTTCATGACAACCACAGGACGATAGAGGTAGTAGGTATTCTTACACTGCGACTACACGGTCTACTATATTAAACAATTCTGACGAATTACCATATCTTAGCGCTCAACATTTTCATTTCCAATGTGATCAAAGTAATTTAAAATTACAAATATGTTTGTATTGAACGACAAAAAGTAGTTTAGTCATTGTTAAATCTGTTTATTAACCGAGTTCGAAAAAAAGAAGGTTCTATATTCGACGCGTATGTTTTCTTTTATGTATGGTCACTGATTTTTCGGAAACAGCTCAACCATTTTAAATTATTTTATTAAAATTTATACTTAAATTTAACGAAAAAAAAACATCCCTAAAAACAGAAAAATAGGGGATGAAGACTTTACTGTATCTATTTAAACAACATTCTCGTTGCTACCTTGAACTTGTGATATGCTTGGGACCACTCGAATGGGTATATTACACCCTTTCGAGTGAAGTGAGTGAGTTTAAAAAAAGTAAAATTGACTTCAAAAACCTTAAAAAAATATTTCCACATAAAGCTTCTAAAGTTGGGGCCTTACTCGTACGTCTTCGATACACTATATTTTAGCACCACCTTCACTTTTTAAATTTAAAGCTTAATTCATTCGTCATTATTACAGACCTTCACAAGTTCACCGCTGAAGATAGGCCTACTCTAAAGAATTCCACAAACCACGGCCCTAAACTACCTGCATCCATCAACTTACTGCGTCTCTCTCGAAAAGTTTAATTGTTACATCAAAATTCCAGTAGTAAAAAAAAAAACTAAACTAAATCATCATCGAAAATGTATTATCAGAGGCTAAACTATGTACGAATAAATAGATTGACATGCCATAGTTGGTTATTACTTACCCCCTCTTTCGCGAGAATGTCGTAAAAGGTTACTGAGAGAAAAAATAAAACGGGGATCTCATGGCTTCTAATAGATGGTGCATTAGACATCCATTTACACCAGACCGTTAAATATCCAAACCAGAGATGGTTACAGCGTCAAAAAATCTATCTTTCAATTGTGTATGTAGTTAACCCTCTAGTGGTCTTTTTTGAGCTGATGAAAAAGATTAATAAGATTTTTGTCAATCATGCTTTCGAAGATTGATCTGGGATTTCTCGTGTACTATGCAATTAATGGGGAGCGTCTAGCTCCTAATCTGCCACGACTTAGTTTAATTGTCCACATTAATAATCCCGTTCCACAAAATTAAGCAGCGTTATCACGGATATTGTTCCCCAGAGAAAGATAATGTTGTTGTAAGTATAAGCATGCATTTTTTTATAGAATAAGGGTGACAAACGAGCACACAGTCTACTTGATGGTAAGTGGTTACTGTAGCCCATAGACATCTATCCTCGATGACGAATCAAAATGCAGATGCGTTGTCACCCGTGAGGACTAGGATGGAATGCCTCGTTCCCAGTAAAACGGGTCTCCGGTTCTATACACTCACCATACGAAACACAGCAGCGTTAAGCTGCTATTTTACGCTGGTGTTCAGTGAGAGCGTGATCCTAACCCGGTCGAGCCAACCCATTCGTGCTACAACTATAGCAGTAATATAGCTGCATCATGGCTCTGCCATGTTAAAATTATATATTTGTTACCACATAAGCTTAGAAGGATAAAGTATAAAGTTTTCTAAATCTCTTCTTTGTAATTAAAGCTTCAGTATTGTTTCTTTAATGTTAAGGAAAAAACAACAAATCTTTATTTAACTTGTTATTATTTTACGAAGATTGAGATTGAGATTGTTACACCAATATAAATCTTAATTGCTACAGCTTAGTATCTAGGACAATAATGCACAATCACTTAGGTATATAGGTAATCATCACTTACACAATGACATATTAACTAATAAGGCTATGAACTAAAAGCTACATCTCTAAAATTGGTTTCTTAAATTTATTGGTTGTCATATGTCTTTTTGTCTTTTTTTAAAGACGTTACCTCCACACTAGGATTTTATCCTGTATCGTGGGGGTAGTTTACATACATAAATTTCACAAGGACAAACATCCAGACCCGGAACAATTATTTGTAGGCCATACAAATACTTGCTCCGTGCGGGATTCGAACCCGCTGCCCTTAGCGCAGCAACTCATTGCTAAGCCACTGCGCCACGGAGCCGTCATTGTCATGCAATGTAAGTCAAGGATTTATTGATAGTCACAGCATTTGTTGTAAAGATGACTCATTCTAGAGATAGGGGAATTCGATCCTAGTAGCGTCCTACGGAATGGGCATAGTGGAGGCTTGATCGGAGCTCGAGATATTCTCCGCGGCAGTCTAAAACTTTGAGATGTAAGAGATATTATCTGTACTAACTTCTGAAGAAGATTATTCAGAAATACATACAAGCTCTTTCGTATGAATAAAAAAAGGTAAAACAGATATTTGAAGTGTGGGCCTTGTTATCGCAGAAGATCTCCACCGGATTAGTTCTTTATATATAAAACAGAAGTGACTTACAGTCCACCTGATGGTAAGTGACTACTGCAGTCCATGAATACTTGCAGCCAACTTTAACCAAGGAAGGCTACATGTGCGTTGTGACCCCCGAGAACTAAGATGTAATACCTCATAGCCTGTATTTTAACACAATAATGGCTCTCCGTAGCCCTTAGATCGGAACACATCATTGCAAGTACTGCTATTAGGCGGCAGAAATAGGTGAGAGAGTAGTACCTGTTTAGACAGAGTCCTAGGCAAAAAAGGATTCCTACCACCTAGTAAGAGAATAAACGAACTTCAAAAATGGTTCGGAAAAAACCTTTGTCCTGGGAAGAACCAGGAAGTAATCCAGAGAGACTTTTTGCACGAGGAGGCATTCCATTTTAGTCCATTCTTCTGATCCTCATAACCTGTTGTTCTGTGGAAGAGCGACGGTGCCATTTATAATGCTGCTTGTGTTTCGTTTAGGGAGTGACAAAACCGCAAATTTTTTGAACTGGTAACGAGGCATTCGATCTTAGTCCTCAAGGGTGACCAATAATCTGTATATTGATACTAAATCAAGGATTGATCCACTTACCTTCAGGTGGACTGCGTACTAGTTTGTCACTATTATTGCCATATTGTCAATATTACCAATCTGTGAAATTTCGGTTCAGTCGTTTTTAATTTTCCTTCATGAGTCGCCAAAGCCTTGTTTGTTAATCGGTAGTGTGCACCGTTTGCAGTTAAAATTGGCATATGGACAAAAGGAAAGCAAATTCTCTCTTATACCTATATAATTTATGTTTAAGTTTTATGAAGAATCATCGAATGAAAATTTGAACGTACAGAATGAAACCACTAAAATTATTATTAAACTTCTGAGTACTTTAAATAGGTTTTAGATATTAACAGTTAAATATTTCCAAATTAAAATCAGCCATTTAAACACAAACTTATACCGCACGTTTCTGGAAAATAGAAAGAATTTACTTAGCTAGAAGACACCGCTGAGACCAGCGTTGAAATAGTATAGTCATAATGCACCCTTTACTCCTTTGTTACAGTGACGTCCCATACGAGCAGTCCACTCCAATATTTACGCTGTAAATAATGATTTCGTAGTCTTTTTATAGGTAAAACAAGCTAAACAAAATAAAAACACGTTTTTTTTTTAATTTTGATATCCGAGAGCTAGACCAAAAATTTCTACATTGTTCCGCTTCAAAATGCTTGACATTATTAATCACAACCCCATAGCTTTCACAGATCCTTGTAGTGAATCGACATACAATGTCAAATTATTTTATTGCTTAAATTCTGTTTCTAAATTTCTGTTAGCGTCTATGGAAATCGACAAGTATCGCTCTCCATACATTCCTTTATGGTAAACGCTTTCTATTACATTATGTAGTACAGGATGAGTTGAGACACAGTCAATCAAACATAATAAACCTGTTCGACATGTTGTCATACTACGTATCATTGATCAAAGTTAAAAAGAATTGTGTTCGTTTATTTAGAGCTGTGTATGTTATTTAGAGCTGTGTATTATTTGTTTCTATTATACTCTCTCCTTGTCCGAGACGGTTTTACAAATTGGAATATACGCATTCATCAGTCTCGGACAAGTAGCTTCTATATGGTTGAACATTACTTGAGGTAAGTTCGTTTAACCATTTTAGTAGATACTATATTTAATTTTATTTCTATTCTTATTTATTTGGCCGTGTAGTGGCGGTTAAGAATATCCACTACCCCATATCATCCCGTGGGTGTCGTAAGAGGCGACAGAGGCAAACAAATCAGGAGATGGGCAGTAGTGTCTTCCTAATAACGACTAAAAATAAAAAACTGCGTTCGCCAACCTGCTTGCCAAGCGTGACAACTATGGAAATATCCCTTCTATTAGGCAATGTAATCTGATACACAACCTGACAAACCGTTTTCTCTACATATTATTTATAATAATAGTAAGTATAATATATATTTAACAAAAGGTGAACAGATCGAAATCGAAGTGGTAAATAAGCAAAAAGGTTGCATATCCTTACAACAAGCTCAAAGGTCCTTTTCCGCTTTTTGCCTGCCCTAGAAACAGACTAGTACCTACGTTGTACGCAGCATGCTTAAGCACTGCAATGTCATCTAGAATCTTAATAAAACTGTTTATGTAAAACATAATGAAAATTTCTTTTTCAACAAGTATGAGTGTCAAAAGAGCACATAGTCCCCTTGGTGGTAAGTGGTTACTATGTCCTGCCATGTGTAGATGCGTTTTTGCCCGTAAGGAGTTTGATGAGATAAACGCCTCGACCAGCATAAGGAGTCTCTGATTTTCTACCCTCACCATATGAAACACAACAGCATTACGCTGGTATGACTGCCTCATTGGTAAAGTCCGCTACCGAAATTTTTTCTGGAGGGCATTATTAATACGCTGATATTCTATAAAAACGTATATAATTTTCATTGAATATTTACTGATTCTCATAATGCAGCTCTAGCACACACTACGAAAAAGACTCAAGAGAAGCTACTAATACAGGTTGTAAACATATAAAAAATTAATACTCAACATACGGCCCATTGATTCCTCTGCTTCACTAGCCCGTCAAAGTCTACTGCAGGAGATGGGCCTTTCTCGTTTAAGGGGAGCTCTGAACATGACTAATCAGTCTTGTTTCTGAGGGGGTTATGGAGCTAGAAACAGTGCGTCGCGTGGCACAAATGCGTTTATACAAACTTCACGTGCTTTAGAAATTATTTTAGTTGGTCAGGTACACATACAAATTGTAATATAGGTAAATAATAAAATTCTATGCAATGCAAAATATCAATATAAACAAGGTTTTTAAATCATATTATAAACAAGGGTATTTACATAAGAACTTTATTTATTTAAAGTACCAAATAACATAATAAATATGTAAATACAACAACTTTTCTTACAACTAATTACATTGTATAGGTAAATACACATGTACTCGTACATGCATATTTTGCAAAAGAATTATAGTGAAATATTGGTGTTTTGTGCTTATACATTCATTCAAAAATGAGTGAATGTATAAGCACTATTAAAATTCAGACTATTAAAATTCACCGCTGAAGTACCTATGTTTGTCCTCATCGCTTGCCTCATAAATGCCACATTTGGCAGGCGGGTTGACAACCGTAGTTTTTTATTTTCTAGTTGTTTCTCCTGGTTTGTTTTCCTCTGACGCCTCTTACGGACCCCATGGCTAACCCATGACAAGAAACAAAATATAATATGTAACATGAACTAAACTCATAGGTTTACGAGAACAAAATATTTCAAGTGATTGGCAAAACAAATTTTGTCCATATTTGGCGATTGCTTAAAAATTAATCTTATTACCGCTTTTCGTTATGTGTGTGGCGGCACTTTATCGCATCACAAGTGAATAGAATTGACACCTAAATTTATTTATTTATTTAACCACAAACGTGTACAAAAAGGGCGGAATTAATGCCACAGAACATTCTTTGACAATCTATCCCCTAATCACTCTATCGTAATTTCCGAAGTACTCCGGTATTTACAACAGCTACGAGTATGTACTACCATACGTAACGTTGAGCGCTTTTCGGGTTGAACACCTTGCCAAGCGGAAAATCTCCCTTTTTTTTATAGGTTGGGGTGACAAACGAGCACACAGTCCACCTGATGGTAAGTGGTTGCTGTGGCCCATAGACATCTAAATCTATCCTCGTTTGCGAATCAAAATGCAGATGCGTTGTCACCCGTGAGCACTAAGATGAAATGCCTCTTTTTCTGTAAAAAGGGTCTCCGGTTCTCTACACTCACCAAACGAAACACAGCAGTGTTAAGCTGCTATTTTACGCTGGTTCCCCGGTCGAGCCGACCCATTCGTGCTACAGCTATACTACTAATGTAGCTGCAGTATGGCTCTACCACGTTTAGCAGTTTTTCCCTTTTCCTTCATGGGCAATAATTGAATTTTCAATACATGAAATGACACATCCTTTTAATTTTTTATCAGCCTCTTAAAGTCCACCGCTTGCTATTCTGTTTGCTATACCATCCCGTCCCGTGGACTTGCTTTGTATATATTCCATACTGTTAAAGAAAAACAAGGGTAAAAGTTAAGAGAATCTTAAACGTCTACTCGTTCTTTTGGATTTTCAATGTACTCTGTGACGGACGTTCGGGCACAATCACAGAACACAATTACTCTCTACCGAGAGACACAATACATCACAGCGCAGGCGAGTCAGCCAATTTTCAATTGTTTTTTTTTAATAAGCTGAAATGGCAAACGAACTTACAGTCTATCAGATGGTATATTATATAAGGTAAAATTAGTATTGTTGGCTGATGATGGCACCAAGGAAGTAATAAATAATATTGGGTTAAGGAAAACATCGTCAAGGAACCTGTTTTTTGAGAAACAAAACATATCTCGAGTACATGAAAAGTTCGCCAAACCACTATGTTTGCTGCTCCATTACCTTCAAAACTTATCGTACATGAAGTACGTACACAAAAGGCCCAACTCTTTCTTGTGATATTTTTGTCTTTAGTTTACACTTTTGAAAATAACACTCCTCAACTTCGAACAAAAAAGAATATTCTGCGTATTTTATAAAACATTAATGATACGCTGCAAGTAGTTAGAAGGAAATAAAAATTAAAACCAAATAGATTAAGTATGTTTACCAACCAGCACTACTTATCTTCGCGATGATGACTGAACATCCCGACGTAACTAAAGGAACGCCAGCCTTTTCGGAACGTAACCGTCTTTATCGTTACAGCTTATCAAAAGACCACTGCTGAATATAAGCCTCCATTAATTGCCTCATATTTACCATGGCTGCCTCACTTGGCAGGCGCGTTAACAACAACAGTATGTTGAGTTGTTATAAGGAAGACGCTGCTGCCCATCTCTTGATTTGTTTCCCCCTATCGCCCCTTACGACAACAACGGGACGATATTATGGAGTAGTGGATAATCATAAACCGCCACTACACGGTTCATAACTTACATAACTAAAAGAATAAGGATACCACTAGGTCAGTAGGTAGTAGAACTTCTTTTTCCACCTTTGACTCTGTCTGCGTAGGTATCACCTTCTTACCTATTTCTGCCGCCAAATAGCAGTGCTTGCACTACTGTGTTTCGATGTGAAGGGTATAGAGAGGCGATATAACTTTTGTATTAATTTTTTTTTATATCAAAACAAAAGAAAAAGAAATCTATGCTTCAAAAAGGTGTAGTATTCCAATGTTTTTTCTGCGAACCTTCTTCACTATAAAATAACAATGTTTCCTTTCATCGTTGTTTTTGCGATTAATCCGTCTTTATTTGCAGATCTGGTTTCTCTGCGGATAAGCGTCACTTGAGCTTCAATGATGTCTTGTAATTGAATTGTTGTCAGGCGGATGAATCTTATAGACCACAAGCTCTCTCATGGTTTATAATCAAAATATTATATATAATTTTATATTTTTGTAAAGAAAAAAAACATAATAAATCAACATTAAAACATTGATAAATTTTCTAAAAAAATATAGAGAAATAAGACTATATACGTCACAAGTCGCAACCGACTTAGCCCAACGAAACGAATCATTAAATTGAAGTGGGTCGCCTATACTATAGTTTGAAGAACCGACAACTGATAGATACTCGTAAATCCTCGGACCGGTAATCGTAGGTGTGTAAGGCGGCTCACTAAGGGAGTGCGGGAGTTTTAGCAAATTCCGAAAAAATACTGCACTTGCGGTATTATACCTAAAACCAAAATAAAATGCCCGTTAAATGCATATTAGCATGTAACAATCCTGGCTATTTTATCCTCCTAACCAGAACACATACCCGATAAAGATGTTTCATAATTACAAATATAATTAGATATTAGAACTTTGAAGGAATCACGTTCCATTCATATTTTTACTTATTACAGTAATAGTAGTTATGCAATAATATTATATCTATCCTAGGATTTTGATAAAATTGACGGAATATGACAAAGAATCCTAAACAAATCCATGTTTAGGATGTCTACAATTTAAGTGTCATTATCAGTAGACGCGTTATTTTTCGCTTCGTATATTTTAATCCCAAAACGGTGTTAAAATTTATTAGTTATACGAGTATTATACATCTTTAGAATCTGTGTTTTACCAGCTTTAAAATAGTGGTAATATCTTTAGCAGACATTACCTTGTTCAAAAACATATGAAGAAATGACGAGCGAAATTAGTACTTGTGTAAATGAGTATCCAAATGTGGAATGTGGAAATGTTACGCCAATGAGCTATGTGAACACCCAGCGCGGGAGTCAACAAAGGTTCTCGCCGGTAGAGATGGATGCAGATTTAGATTTTGTATTGTTGAATGAACTGAGGCAGTTTCGTTCCGAAATGATATCTCGTTTGGAAAGTCAAGCAAATGCGATAAAACATCTACAAGATCAATTCTCCCAAACCAAGACTGACCTTGATCATTTAATAAAAGTAATGAGCCGTGGTAGCTCAGATGGTTTGCGCTCGCTGTAAGTTTCACAGTACGCGAGCAACCCGGGTTCGATCCCCGCCGGCACCAATGAAATTGTTAATTGCAATTTTAAGTGCTTATTTATTACGTGCTCGGCGGTGAAGGAAAACATCGTGGGGAAATCTGCATATCTGAGAAATTAAAAAAAAAAATTCGAAACATGTGAAGTTCGCCAACACGCATTGGGGCAGCGCGGCGGACACTTCCTTTTACTAAAACCCTCTCAGAAATGAAGGGAGGTCTGTGCTCAGCAGTGGGACGTATATAAGCTGCAACTTTAACTTTTTAACTTTTAATGAAGGTAGTAGAGGAAAAAGTAGAGTCGAAATTATCCCAAAATAGCTCGCCACAAGTTATAAATAAAGATAGCATTAACCCTCCGTGTACGTTTGCTAAAATAGTCAGCCTAGCCACTATTGCCAATACACTATTGAAAAAGAGAACAAATAGTCGCCATCGTTCTAATACGCAAAATACGCAAAATATAAACGGCGGTGAAGCCACGAAACCGACTGAACACATGACGCAGTCGAAAATAACAAGCACACCGATGATTACAGAGTCAATAATTACGGAACCAATTAACCAAGAGGATCATCAACAAGCTCTTTGGAAGACGGTACAATATAATAAAACTAATAGAATATATAAAGATGTGAGAATAGGAAAAAATACAGATATAAAAGCAATACAGGCTACGGAACGAAAATAATATCTGCACGTATGGCGTTTACACCCGAAAACCACCCCAGAAGCGGTTACTGATCATATTAAGAGCATATGTGGCTCGGAAGTGAATATAAAAATTTAAAAAATCAAACATAAAACAGAGCGAGATTATTCATCTTTTATAATAGGTGTACCTGAACAGTTTTATGAAAATCGGAAAAAGTATGGCCATTAAACGCTGAATTTAATGAATGGTTTCGCAGATTCACCAAGAAAAGATTTGATAAATAATAATAAGATAGATATATTATATCAAAATGTAAGAGGTCTAAGAACGAAATTGGATATTTTTAGGAGTAATATTGTGTCCTCTAATGAGGACTTATACGCGATTACGGAAACAGGTTTTAATGAATCGATTATTGCGTTGTGAACGAACGGACGGTCGGAAGCAGGGCGGTGCACTTCTCGTGGCCACACACCGATTTGAGCTACGGCATGTACTTGTTGTGGACGCTTCTATGCATTTTAAATGGTTTATTGTAATAGGATTTTAATTTGTACTTGAGTTCTGTAAATATTAGTAATTATTTTGAGTGCTTCATCGAATTCACTCAGAATAATAAAATACCTAACTGTTTAGATCGTCAGTTGGACTTGGTACTGGGCACGGGCTTTAATGTGTCGAGATCGGTGTTGGTGGAGGCGGCGGACGAGGAGCTCCTGCAAGTGGACCCGTACCATCCGCCACTCGTAGTCAGCGTTCACGTCGGGTCCGCGCCCCTCCACCGCCCTCGCCGCCGCACACATCCGTTGACGCGAATGTTTCCAATATTAGACCGAAGTGGAATTTTATAAAGCTGACTATCCATTATTATATTCAATGCTAACTTCCAATGATTGGAGTAAGATATATGAATTGAGTGACGTAGAGGACATTTTTAATTACTCTTATGATACACTTAATAATATTTTAGATAAATTTATACCTAGAACAAATACAAATAAAAAACAATCGCAGCATGTGTACCCAGTATGGTACGCGCGCGAAATTATTAATGAAATCAAAAATAAAGCAATATTTCACAAAAATTTTAAAAACACAAAGCTTGACAGTGATTAAAATGAATTTGCTAAGTGTAGAAAACGCATTAAAAAAATCATAAAAACTGCACATAAAGTATACAAAAATAAAATTGAACTTCATAATGATTTCTTATATTTACGCGAACACTGCACATTTAAATAAAACTAGTTTTATTTAAATGTCCAGTTTCAAGTACTTTACAGCACCCATGGTCACGGGGGGGACTGAGGTGTATGACGTCCCAATGTCGTAGTTAACCACGGCTACCTCCAGATTAGAAATTATTAATTTTTGTACCGATCTACGCTGTATGAACTTACAGTATCTTGAAGTCTTGCAGTTCTATTAGATGTTCTAAGTACTTAATAAAATTTTATTGGTATTTTAAAATATTTATAGTTTATTACTTCTTATTTGTTCTTATTTTTAAGTGTTACATTCATTGTGAACCTAACTCACCTTAATGCTTAAATTATAGTAAAGTTGCATCACCCTACCACCGGTCACTTTTGTTTATTTTTCGCACCACACAAGAAGACACGTTTTAAAAGAACAATGTCCACTATTGCTGAGCTAGCTGACATCCAAAAGGAGGCCTTAGCTTCTTTGAACAAACGAATGGCAGATTTTGAAGCACTTATTAGAAAACCTTCAGCACCGGTTCCGGACTTGAAAGTTCTAGCAAGAGGCTTTCAAGCTTTTAAAGATAATTTCTAGCAAATAATGACACTACTGCATCAGAAAAGTAACGAAGTAAGTCAATCAGTTGACAACAACGAGATGCGGCATCGTAGAAAATATTTGTTGCTATATAGCGTCTCCGAATCCACTAATGAAGAAAATGTTGTGGATACAGTAGTTACTATCATGAAGAATATTCTCCAACAACCTGAATTTTCTTCAAGTTCTATTGTGGTTTGTCATCTTCTGGGTGCAGTTTCTGAGAGCCGTACAAGACCTGTTCTGATTCTGTTTAGTGATCTTCACGTAAGATCAAACATTTGGGCTAAGAAAACACAACTTAAGGGAACTCCGTATTATCTTGCAGAGTTCCTTACTCGTCAGCGTCAAGCCTTATTTATTGCTGCACGAAATAAATTTGGTATCAGACAAGTGTGGTCACACGATGGTAACATTTACGTTAAGCTATCTAGCGGTAAACGACACCGGCTCACGGACAACACAGACCTCGATAAACTTATCGCTCAGCAAGAAAAATCAGCAGTGGATACTCCTTTAGTTTCTACGGATAACAATCCTACGGATAACTCCCAGAAAATAGCAAGAGTAACAGTGCACCTAAGTCTGCAGTGAGGTCTAAACGCGTAAAGCGGAACAAATAGCTCATATTGCTTTCGATTTTTTTTTAAATTTATACTAATTTCGTGTCCCAAATAAGTAAGCTATTGTTGTGTTATCATTTGTCCTAATAATGTTAAGTAGGTATCTTTTCTCTGATGGCAATTGACATTCGACATTGGCAACTTAAATGTTGACAACTAAACTATTGAAAACCTAGAGTACACAATTGCTACGTCATTGCTGTGAACATAGATTATAAAAATTGACTTTTGCTGTTTCAATTAACATTTCTGAAGATTGTTATAAAATATTGTTTAGTTTAGTTAATAGTGGCTTATTTTTAATTTGATGCTTAATTTGTTTTTGTCTTTTTCTTTATATTTATGTGGTTACTGATTTGTTCTTGTTTTAATGAATGTTATTACTTTTTTCTTCTGATATGCTTGTTATAAAATTGTAAACAGTTGGCCGGAGGGTGATGTATGTAGATAGATATACATATTTTTTTTTAAATATATATTTAATTATTATAATTTATATTTTTATCTAATGTCTGATGATGAATCGTCTTATTCTACTTGCAACAGTTCTTCTTCCATTTCGCTTGCCTTGCCTTGGATGAACCTGTAACTTTGCATTCATTAATTAGTGATGAACTTCAAAATTCCTCGAATTATTTTCATATTTGTCACTTAAATGAACAGAGTATTCCTCAAAATTACACGGTGCTTCTGCATACATTCTCTTTAACAATATGTCATGTTATTCTCGTATCTGAAAGCTAGCTTAAACCAAAACTTTCTTCTACATCCTACAGTCTCCCGGGATTTATTTTAATCCGTAATGATCGTAACGGCAAAAGAGGCGGGGGTGTCGCTATTTATTTACGTAACGAATCACCTTTAAAAATTTTAGATACTTCTTCATCCTTTTATTCTAGTTCAATGGAATACATCTTTGTTGAAGTTAATGTCAAGAGTGTTAAAGTGTTCCTTGGAGTCATTTAATGTCCACCTCAAGTGGACTACTTCTCCGTTTTGGAAGAAAATTTGTCGCCATTCTGTTCTGCTTACACACATCATATTGTCATGGGAGACTTTAACACCGACCTCTTAGTGGCTTCTCTCAAATCAAACAAGCTGAAGTCGATCATGGCGTCACATAATCTCACTTTTATGTTCTGCCATTAAATGCTACACATCATAATACTGACTCTGCAGATACATGGATCGACCATATATCTGTCTCTTCTGTTAAGCATGTTGCTAACTACGGCCAATTTTCTGCTTCTGGTTTTTCACGGCATGATTTGCTCTTCCTTTCATACAAATTAAAGTCTCCCAAGCCTACGTCAGTGTCTGTTTCTATTCGTAGTTTTGCTAGACTGGATGTTGAAAAGCTTAAGCGCGATGCTGATGAAATTGACTGGTCTTCTGTGTTTGCTGCATCTACAGTTAATGATAAAGTCAAATCCTGAACGGCAATATGCTAAAACTCTTTGATAAACATGCTCCCAAGCGTGTGGTCAGACTTAAGCGCCCTCCAGTTCCATGGATAACAGCAGGGGTAAGAATGGCCATAGCAAAGCGTGACAGAGCATTCCGTGCCTTTAAGATGAAGCGCACAGATGAAAAGTGGAAGGCATATAAAGTTGCGAGAAATCGATGCAATCAGATGGTGAGAGCTGCTAAACGCCGTTATATCCATGAACAAGTGCTTTATTCGTCTTCAGTTGAAATATGGAAGTTTCTTAATACTCTTGGATTTGGGAAAACACACCTTGCACCCAATAGCGTCTTTTTTTCTCCAGACGATTACAACAGTCATTTTTTGTCAGTTCAAACTATTTCTAATAGTGCTAGAGCAAATGCTATTAATTCCATATCTTCCATGCCTCCTTATTTTCATGACTCTTTCACATTTTCTCCTGTTAATGAAGACGAGATATGCAAAACACTCCTGTCTATCAAATCTAAAGCTGTTGGTTGTGATAATGTGAGTAAAACAATGGTTATATACGTAATTGATTCGGTTTTGTCGGTGTCAACTCTAATTAAATAATATCATTAACTTTTCATTGAAGTATGGTGCTTTCCCTTTTTTTTTTTTTTTTTTTTTATAGAAATAGGGTGACAAACGAGCACACAGTCCACCTGATGGTAAGTGGTTGCTGTGGCCCATAGACATCTACATCTATCCTCGCTTCTGAATCAAAATGCAGATGCGTTGTCAACCTTGAGGACTAAGATGGAATGCCTCTTTTCCAGTAAAAAGGGTCTCCGGTTCTCTACACTCACCATACGAAACATAGCAGCATTAAGCTGCTATTTTACGCTGGTATTCTGTGAGAGCGTGGTCCTTCCCCGGTCGAGCCGACCCATTCGTGCCACAACTATACTATAAATATAGCTGCAGCTTGGCTCTACCACGTACAATTCCTTCGTACATTCCACGTAAAATCCCTACACTCTGGCGTAAAGCCTTTGTCATTCCTCTTCCAAGATCCACCGAGTGCAGCCTTATTTCTCATTTCAGACCAATTTCTATCCTGCCATTTTTATCTAAAGTTTTAGAAGCTGTTGCTCATAAGCAAATTTCTACTTTCATTTTCAAAAACAAGATTCTTTGTTCATATCACTACAACCGCCCTTCTCAAGATCACTGAAGATATTCGAGAGGGTATGGAAAATTCCAAATTAACAGTTCTTATTTTAATAGATTTTTCTAACGCTTTTAATACTGTCGATCACTCTATCTTGCTAGCTCTACTCTCTCACTTGAATATCTCGTCTTCAGCCCAGGATTGGTTCTCATCATATCTTCGAGGGCGCCAACAGGCCGTGCGTTCTGGCCATAATGTCTCCAATTGGAGTGATGTATTAACCGGTGTCCCTCAAGGCGGTATTCTCTCACCTCTTCTGTTTTCAATTTTTATCAATCTTATCACATTAAACCTCAAGTGCTCTTATCATCTGTATGCCGATGATCTACAACTATATGCACAAGCGGAACCATCCAATATTAATAATTCAATAGCGTTACTAAACGAAGATTTACATTATTTCTTTGAATGGTCCACTGTGTTTGGAATTAACGTGGATCCTTCTAAGAGTCAAGCGATCATTTTAGGTAGCTCTAGATACTTATCCAAATTAGATATCTCCACTTTGCCGTTTATTTCGTACAACAACAATGCTATCCCATACTCTCCACATGTTAAGGATCTCGGTCTGTACGTTGATAGCTGTCTTTCATGGAACAAGCAGATCCAGGAGGTAAGCCGCAAAGTTACTGCAACATTGCGATCTCTTTATCGCCTGAAAAATTTTCTTCCTACCGCTACAAAAGGTTTGCTTGTTCAATCTCTTATTCTGCCGATAATAGACTATGTAGATGTGTGTTGCATAGACTTATCTCAACAGCATCTTAACACATTGGATCATCTCCTCAATAACTGCATCATATGCATTTATGGTCTTCGTAAATATGACCCTGAATCATCTTTTCGTACTCAGCTTAACTGGCTGCCTATCCGTCAGCGCAGATATGTTAGTATACTCTGCACTCTTTTCACTATCCTGAACGATCCTTGTGCTCCTGAGTACTTGAAATCTAGATTTCAGTACCTAGGAGATACTCATAATCGTTTTCGCCGTTCTCCGGATAATCTAAAGTTGCTAACGCCTTTACGCCGTACTGGTTATATGTCCCACTCTTTCGCTCTTACGGCTACAAGACAATGGAACGAAATAACTCTTGACATTAAAAAAGCTTCCAACAAAGTTTCTTTTTAAAAACAAAGTTCGTGAACATTTTAGTAAAGCATTGCAAGTGTGAATTAACGCTTTTTCCTAAAGAATGATTTTATCGTCACATATTTTCCTTATTTATCATGGCACAGATATATGTGTATAATATATGTATATAATATAATGTATTTAAGTAGATTTATGTGTGTGTACGTCTGTATTAATATATTTACATATATATATATATTGCTGCACTACCTCCCATATGTTTATCTCTGCTTAGCCTAATGGTCGACTGGGAGAGAATGCCTTAAGGCATTAAGTTCGCCTTATGTACGATTTTTCTTTGTGCATTAAAGATTAAATAAATAAAAAAAATATCCTAATTCACATTTTGGATTATCTAATGTAAAGTATGTACGAAAGTCTTGTGAAGTCGTCCCGCCCGCTTCGTTTAAACTTAAACACAGTGCAGTAAATTTTGGAATACGTCACAATAAATGACTTACATTTTACATAAATTTAATGCTAAATTTTTAACCGTCTACAAAAAACAGTAATTATGATATATCATGTTCCGCCTTGCCATGATTTATCCTTTACCGTGTAGTGCCATGTAGTTCACTTCCCCATAACGTCCCATGGGTGCCGTAAGAAGCGACAGAGGGAAACAAACCAGGCGATGGGTAGCAGCGTCTTTCTAATAACAACTAAAAAATACTGCAGTTGCCAACGCACCTGCCAAGCGTGGTAGCTATGACAAGCATCCCCCCTATGAGGTAATCTATGGGGAGGCCTACGTTCAGCAATGGACTTTTGATTCGCTGTAACGGTAGGTGGCAATATATGAATTAAAAAAAGCACCTATTCTAAAAAATCTAATGGTATGACTACAACTGAACTTTATTTTTTTTTTAAATCCATACTCTCCGTTTGGCAGAAGGGTTAACAACCACAGTGCTAACAATCTCCCAATTTATACCTAATACTCTTCTCTATCATCATCAGCCCATAAAAGTTCACTGCTGAACAAGTCTATAATATTTAAGTTTGGCGTTTTTTTTATATAGAACTAGGGTGACAAACGAGCACACAGTTCACCCGATGTCATTTAAATGCTGTGGCCCGTAGATCCACATATATCCTCGAATAAGAATCAAAATGTAAATGCGTTGTCACCTCTGAGAACTTAGATGGAATGCCTCGTTTCCATTAAAAGAGTCTCTGGTTCTCTATAGTCACCATACGAAACACAGCAGCATTAATCTGCTACTTTAAGATGGTATTCTGTGAGAGCGTGGTCCTCCCGCGATTGAGCCAACTTATTCGTGCTACAGCCATAATATAACTGCAGCGTGGCTTTACCACCTAGAATCTTTAATTTCATAATCTTGAATGCACTAGTATAACATACCGCTATTTATCATTCATCGGCCGCCCTACATTCCTTTGTAATACTATGCAGTACGTACTAATGAGATTACCGTTTGGAGAAGTAAGTCTAATACCTTCATACTGTAATTATTATTTTAAATATCCTATCACCAAATTATTTGTCACTATACAATCCTCACAGATATTTTGTGAGCAGTGAATTTTATTATTACTAGTTATTTTATTAATTAATTATAAATGATAAGTGAACATAGACCTCGACAAGGAATGCAACAAAACAAAGTCTTGAGTACCTGTATCTATCGACTTCCTGCATGTCTTACCAGTTCGTCACTCCATCTAGTGGAGGGACGCCCTACACTTCGCCTACCGGTACGAGGCTACGACCAGAGAACCTTTCTTCCCCGTCGGTTTTCGGTTCTTGGAGCTATATAGCCATATGTCTAGCCCATTGCCATTTCAGCTTATTAATCTGGGACTTGTGAGGAGCTGTAATAATGAAAATAAGTGATTTTTATATCAAAATATTGTTGGTTATCCTGAGCTCGACTTTCAGTGCCACTAATAGAGGAAAATACCTGCTACAAGCTATTTAACTAGGTATTTTCCTAGTACAGTATCAGATAAAACTTCGTTTGTGTTTACTTATTATTTAAAAACTTATGTATTTAATCGCATCTACTAAGACAAAAATCAGACTCGCTAAAATATTTTGAAATAAACCGCGATGGAAAACTCACTTTTAAGGTGTATGTATTATTAGGTCCTTACATATGAAATTAGCGTTTTGTCGTACTGACCAATTCGATCTGAAATATCTCGTCTTTGGTTAAGAATTCCAAATTCAAATTTATAAATTCATTTAGCTGGTACATTTGAGTTTTGAAAACAGTCATTCATTTGTTTTTTCCTCATTATTTTTTTCTTTGGCGTCGCTTATTACCGCACTATGGAAAACATGAAATATCTGTGTATTTACGAGTACGAGTTCTACCGTGGCACCAGTGCTGCAGAAACAGCTCAAAGGATTAATGATGTGTACGACGCTAGAAACCAAAAATGCACCGTGCTCGCAAAAGAAAGCACGGTGCGTTTTTGGTTTCAACGTTTTCGTTCTGGAAATTTCGACCTTCAGAACCAACCCCGTGGACGGTCGGAGACCAAAGTGGAAAATGAAGAATTAAAGGCTATTGTGGAAGCGGATCCATCACAAAGCACTTCAGAGATAGCTGCAGGCTTCGGGGTAAGTGATAAAACTGTATTAATCCACTTGAAGTAAATCGGGAAAGTAAAAAAACTTGAACGATGGGTACCTCATGAATTGAGTGAATCGAACTTGCAAACACGCGTCGACTGCTGTGTTACTTTGCTCCACCGACACAATAATGAAGGGATTTTAAATCGAATCATTACTTGTGATGAAAAGTAGATACTGTAAGATAATCGGAAGCGCTCGTCGCAATGGCTGAACCCTGGAGACTCAGCCAAATCCTGCCCTAAACGAAAATTGAGTCAGAAAAAGTTACTTGCGAATGTTTTGTGGACTAGCGCCGGTGTCGTTCACTACAGCTTTCTAAAATCTGGCCAAACGATTACAGCAGATATCTATTGTCAGCAACTGAAAACCATGAAGGAAGAACTAGCTGCTAAACAACCGAGATTGGTCAATCGCTCTAGGCCACTGCTGCTTCACGACAACGCAAGACCACACACTGCACAACAAACAACCACTATGTTAGATGAGCTACAATTGGAATGTCTGCGACATACACCGTACTCCCCGGACCTTGCTCCAACAGACTACCATTTTTTCCGGAATTCGGACAACTTCTTACAAGGAAAAAAATTAAATTCCGATGCGGCAGTCCAAACCGCCTTCAAAGAGTTTATTAATTGTCGTCCTCATGGTTTTTTTAGTAAAGGCATCAATGAACTACCTATGAGATGGCAAAAGTGCATAGATAACAACGGTGCATACTTTGATTAATTAAATATATTTTACAAAAAAAAATTGACTTTATATTCCTCCCGTACAAATTGTAAGGAACTAATATATAGCGGAAATATACATAATATAAATTTGCACCTTAAAAGTGGAAAACTCAGTTTTAATGTGCATATGTCTAAACGTGTGATAAAAAAACACTTATGCATGAAACGGAATTAACAATTTAGATGTGTAATATTGTGCAAAGAAATCATAGTCATTAGAATTATTACAAAAACTTGGTTTAATAAACTTTTACCTGTTATACCGGGTGTTTGTGAAACGCTCCCGAAAACGAAGACAGATGATAGTACTAAGGATACCTATGATGATGGGCCACAAAGAAATTCGATCCCGAGTAAAAAAAAATCATCTTTTCACAACGTTTTATTAACTTTATTCACGCTCCACCATGTTAGTACAGTTAAATGAATCGATATTTCATTTAAAAAATCATGAAAATACTTAAACATAAAACCAGCAGTGAAACTTAAAAAAGAAAATCAACTGAAAATAGGGTCAATATCCTTGCGGGCGCCAAACTCTTATCTAGATCGGTACGAAACAATGCATTAGGTATACTACTCGCTCTACCCTTCCCTTTCACACACACGCTGCCTCGTGTCGCCTCGCGCTGTGGAATTTACACATGCTTCAAGGACGTTACTTCGTGCGCATTTGTTTTGACGGGATTGATTAATAATTTTAGTTTTTGATATAGTTCCATGTTGACTATCACGAGCGACAGATCAATTGTTTTGTTTATTAAATTATTGTCGTTATTACTTGTTATTTATTAATTAATGATATTTTTTTTATAGGACGCATCTGCATTTTGATTCTTTATTGCAGATAGATGTAGATGTCTATGGATCACAGCAAACACTTACCATCAGGTGGACTGTATGCTCGTTTGTTAGGGTGACCTGGTAATGGTATCAACCGTAAGTAGGTGTGTGTTTCACCCGCCGCCTTAGAGGTGGCCATCGTTTTTAATTTTGTGTTGCTTGTTGCATTAGACAACAGCTAGGTACTCACCCTAGCGTACCTATGCGCCAGGTGAATAGGTTGTCTTTTTAGGCACACACCTTTCGTCGGGGGAGCTTGGTACACATCTATGCTGTCTAGTAGTACAAACAAAATGGCGTCGATAACGATCGACTAACTCGCCAACTTTTCAGTCGTGAATACGGCAACATGTTAATGTACCCCGGAGAATCTCATATTTCGGAGGATCGGTAAGCTGTCTCATACCTAATTTTTAATAACTAGTATTGAACTGATCTGAATAGGTACATAACTGAATACATCAGAATAATAAACACCTATACAATGGATAAAAAGCATGACTGTAACCTTCTAACATTTTATTTAAGTATTTTTCATTAGCGGGAATCAAACCAGTTATTTGGTTTATTTAACCTGTGAATTGAATTGAAAGTCCGTGGTGACAAGCACACAGTGGCAAAATAGTAGGTTAAGTAGATAAATTAGGTATTTAGACAAGGTTAAACATTAGGTATTGTGGTACCACTGTTAGTTGCGGGCTGCGCGAATTCGGCGTTCGCACGTACATTGACCCCAGTCAGCTGATTGTATTCAGTACCCTACTGCTGGTTTTATGTTTCAGTATTCATGATTTTTAGTGAATATTGTTTCAATTAACTGTACTAACACGATGGAGCGTGAACAGTTAATAGAACGCCAGAAAAGATGATTTTTTTCCTCGGATCGAATTTCTCGTGACCCATCATCATAGATATCCTTAGTACTATCATCTGTCTTCGTTTTCGGGAGCGTTTCATTAATACCCTGAATAAAATATTATATTTTGAGGACGTGAACAGTTAGTGGGTCGAAAGGTAAAGATACAAATTGTATGTCCGTTTGTCCGTTTACTGTTATAATGACGACATATGAAAACGTAATGGATTGCTATTAGTAGAATAATTAACAATGTTGCAATCCAAACCGATCTTTTATGATATTAATATGGTGAAAGTGTCTCTAACAGTTATAAATCTTACAAACGCTTATTTGCACGTATGACTTAGAATAATAAAAGTATTGCAAGAAACTATACCACTTCTGATGTTAGAAATTATTCTCAAAAGTATTTTAATAAAAGAACACTACTCGGTAACAAACCCTGCTTACTATCAGGACCCAATTACATGATAACACCAAAGCATGCAAGCCGACAGCATCACTACCCATCTCAATGTAATAAAGGGCAGCCTCTCAGCAACATGATCTTCCTTGCCTACACTAGTAGAATACCCCAACGGGCGTACTAACGACAGTTACGACAAGACTCTTAGAATTACATTCTGCGCTTGGGCTCTGTAGACTTCGGACGTGTCGGTCGAGTTCACTCCCGTCACTCCACTCTCATTGCCCTGCATGCGCATGAATTATTATAATTTTTTTATTCATCGGAATACGCCATATTGCGTGGTGCTCTGTGTTTGATTGCTGCCTTGGTATCCTCACTGTGGTGCGCGAAGCATGCTGTCCCGGGAGTCAGCAGTCTCACTGTGTTGTTATGAGGTGATTCGGACGCTTGTTGTAGTGAAAAGTGTATTTGTACGTAACTCTCCTTCCTGGCTTCCTGGTACTGGTATCGTCAACCGTAAGTAGAGTGTGTGTTTCACCCGCCGCCTTAGAGGTGGCCATCGTTTTTAATTTTGTGTTGCTTGTTGCATTAGACAACAGCTAGGTACTCACCCTAGCGTACCTATGCGCCAGGTGAATAGGTTGTCTTTTTAGGCACACACCTTTCGTCGGGGGAGCTTGGTACACATCTATGCTGTCTAGTAGTACAAACAAAATGGCGTCGATAACGATCGACTAACTCGCCAACTTTTTCAGTCGGGCTTGCCCCAATATTTGAGCTGTGTTTCTCGCACAGCACAACGCGCGTCCCGCGCCCGAGCCCGCATCCGCGCCCGAACCTGCGCCTCTAGCCGGCCCTCTACCCAGCATGTCTGGCCCCCTGCCGACCGTCCAATTGTTCGAATTGACGACCCTTTGTCGCCAAGCACCGGACCTACGACCCCCGTGTCCATAGATAGACACGCTCTACGCCGCTGCGTCCCCTGCGCCTTCCGCAATGTCCACCCGCGGCCCTCTGCGGTCTTTTCGGATAGAAAATTAGGCTCCGACATGGAGACCGACTCGCCAGTCCCGCTTAAGCCTGAAGGCAAAGGCTTCACCTCGTCCAGGGCAAAAAGCGCAAACGCGCAGCCCCAAAAAAGGCAGCCGAGCCTAACTCGGCCCCCTCGTCCCCCACCGCCACGTCAGCTAAAAAACCTGGCCCTGCGACGCGCGCTCAACCCCCTAAGCTTGCGGCCAAGCCCGCAGCAAATGGGTACCCTGCTGAGCGTAGGGAAAAGCCGCCGCCGCCTATCATCATACAAGACAAATCTAAATGGAGCAACCTATTATATTGGTTGGACTCCGAAAAATCTACTGCCCTAAGGTGCAAAACGCCGGTCAGGGCATTAGAATATTCGTCAACTCGACCGAGGAATTCCGCAGCGTTACAAATCACCTAAACACCTAATACAAAACACCACCACACATACGCCCTTCCAGAGGAGCGTAACCATCGCGTAGTCGTCCGCGGGCTCTCCAAGGAGCTCAAAACGGAACACGTCCTAAAAGACCTCAAAAGTCAAAATATACCGGTCCGGGAGGTGTATAGAATGCACCACCAGACCGACAAGAAACGATTTTTAGATCTGTGCCTTGTCATCCTAGACCTGTCTCCGGAAGGCAAGGAGATTTTTAACGTTCGGCGCATCTGCAACCTAACGGGGATTGCAGTTGAAGCCCCCCGACATAGAGCCATCGTTGGCCAGTGCCACCGATGCCAATTGTACGGCTACTCGGCCAAAAATTATTACGCCAGGCCTAAGTGCGTCAAGTGCCTAGGTGACCACTGCACCACTGACTGCACCCGCACGCTCAAGACGGTTGAACCCCCGAGCTGCGTCAATTGCCGCGAAGAGGGACACCCAGCGAATAATCGCGGGTGCTCCAAAGTGCCGCGAAGGAAGCAGCGCGGATGCAAAAGTCGTCCCGGACGCGCAGGTCAAGCCAGTGTGTCACGCTCTCGGCTGCCTGCCCTCCAAGCCGCACCGTCTTCAGTGCCCGCTTCAGAGCCTCAAATGATCACCAAGCCCGCCCCAGTCGCCGGGGCGGCCGAGCAAAGTGCCAACCCTCCCGCGCCCTCCACGCCAAAACCCAACGCCTGGGTGAAGCCGCCGGCACTCGTCGCCTCACGACCAGCGCCGCCTTCACGATAAGCTCAACGACACGATTGAGCTCATAGGGCTAATCGACGCCCTATCTGGTCTAGAATAGAATAATAGAATAGAATAATTTTTTATTCAATAAAGATTACATGTAACTCTTATTGAAAGTCATTTTTTACTTTACCACTGGTTCGAAAAAAAAACTTTGTCATGGGAAGAACCAGCAAGAAACCCGGCGGGACTTTTTTAAAGTAAATTTTACATCAATGGTTGTACAAACTATTGTAATAGTGGTGAATGGGTCCACTATTAACAGACTCCGAGTGGTCTAGGAGCGGAGGAATGTTACTATTTTTCTTTATATGCCTTACTAGGTGCAGGCGAATGAAGGTGTTTATTTAGTGAACCCTGCCTATATATATATGCCCGGCTACATGCTTAGTTAACCAATAGTAATATCTTTTATTTACTTAGCCAATTAGAATTTATACATTTTGACCAATGAAGATTAATCAATAAAATATTATGTACAACTATTATATGTCGCGCTCCATTTGCCGGCGTAAGACTCGTAGAATGCTTCCTGCGTTGCTGGACGGGGCTATAAAAGTGATGCAGACCGATCTTCAACGCCTGCTTCAACCTTAGTTACTTTCCCACCACGTGGAAAGAGGCAACTGTCATTGGTATCCCCAAGCCAGGAAAGCCTCACAACCTCCCCACCAGTTATCGTCCCATCAGCCTCCTCAAGGCCATGGGCAAACTATTCGAACGAGTCATCCTCACTTGCATGAGGCGCCGTCTGTTTCCCACAGACGGTGACCCTCTTGTCATCCCTCACCAATTTGGTTTCCGAGCGAAACACTCTTGTCCCCAACAAGTTCACCGTATTGTGGAATATATCCTCAGCGGTTTTTATCCTCGCCGTCATAAGACCCTCGCGGTCTTCTTCGACATAGCGAAAGCGTTTGATAGAGTCTGGCACGTAGGCCTTATCTACTAACTATACAAAATAGGTCTCCCTGATCGTCTTGTTCGTCTCGTGGCCTCGTACTTGAAAGACCGTACCTTTCATTACAGACACGAAGGCACGCTCTCCTCTTCGCGTCCAATCAAAGCCGGTGTCCCTCAGGACTCCGTACTTGCCCCTCTTCTATATATCCTGTACACCAACGACATTCCCATACCGTCGAATGGTGTTCAGCTCTCCTCTTGCAGACGACACTGCCCTCTACTGCAAAGGCACGTCACTACCCTTTATACGGAACAAGATCCAAAAGTCAGTTAATGACTTAGGAGCTTGGTTCCAAAAATGGCGTATCGATGTGAACCCGGAGAAGAGCTCCGCCGTTCACTTCGAACATAAACGACGCCGCTCCACTACTATTCCGCCAATCCGTATGTTACGGACCCCTATCCCCTGGCATACATCCGCCAAATACTTAGGTGTCACCCTTGACACGAGGCTCACTTTCGAGCCCCATGTCAAGAGAGTAACTCGAAACGCGCGATTTTATCTGGGTAGGCTCAACACTATGTTGGGCCGACACAGTAAAATGTCCCTCCGCAATAAGCGAACCCTTTATAAGATCTGTATACGACCAGTAATGACATACGCAGCCCCAATTTTTGCTCACGCAAAACCTAAAACCCTGTACAAACTCCAAGTTGTACAAAACTATTTCTGTCGTCGGGCTACGAACGCACCCTGGTACGTTCGTAACGCCGACCTCCACCGAGACTTAGAGCTCCCCACAATACAACAGTTCCTAAAAACACTCTCTGAGAACTTCTTCAAAGCCTCAGAATCTCACTCAAATCACCTTATTCGTGAGGCAGCTTCCTATGCAGCCCCACTTCCCTCTCGCTATCGAGTCCGCAGACCGAGAAACTCTCTCTTGGACCCCCCCAACCAGCTTTCGGCCGACCTGAACTGCCTCTTGGCGGCTCAGGCCTAGCCTTCTACCAATGTATAGTATGCCCTAATTGGGCGCAACTCTCAGCGGCTTATCGCCGCCTGCGCCCCCTTTCCCTTAAGGGGGTCGCATCAAATCTCGGTAGAAAGGCCACTATAGCTAATACCGTTCTCAAGGTGGTTCATTATTTATAACCGTTTAGGGTTGATTAGCCTGGCTGCTACACTATTTAAGTACAAAATTTATTTTAGAAACAGCTTGGAAGCGACCACCTCATTACCAGGGGTTATTATCAACCATATTATATCATGTCTTTCCAGTGCGCCTAAATACCTCATTTAAAAAGCAAAAATGGCAGTACAATTTTTAGGTAGAGTTAAACCACGCTCTCTAAGTGTCGCGTTCTTTAACGCGAACGGCCTTAGAGACCAAAAAAACGAGATCGCGCTCTTCCTGCTCAAACACGATGTAGACGCTATGCTGGTGCAAGAGACCTTCTTGAAGCCTAGCCATCGCGACCCTAAGATCGCAAATTACATAGTTAGAAATGATAGGTTGACCAGCCCTAGAGGCGGAACCTTGATCTACTACAAAGGTCGACCCCCGGTTAACCAACATAGAAGTCTCTATATTTAAGGTAGCTCTCTCTGGCCATCTGCCACTTACCATCGTATCGGCGTATCTACCGCCACTCAAACGCATAGTTGAATCGGACTTTGTGGAATTACTCAACCTAGGCTTCAGTGTTATAATAGCTGGAGATTTCAACAGTAAGCATTCCTCCTGGAATTCGCGTACAAGCAATCCCAATGGTATAGTTTTGTTCGATTTCACGGAGCGACTAAACTTCGATGTTATCGCGCCTGAGACTCCAACTCGCTACTCATTTGCAAACATTCACCAACCGTAACCATTTGCACAGTCCTTGACGTAGCTATACTCAAAGACGTTCGTTTGTCGATATCATCGATTGAAACAATATTAGAACTCGACTCTGACCATAGACCAGTCGTAATACAGCTGGGCCAGCCCGCAGGTGAGATCCTTCAGACCAAAACCATTGTGAACTGGCGTAAGCTCGCGGTCAAACTTGAGTCTACTATCTCCTAGCACTTAGACAGAATCCCTGACAAGATCGACTCGCCAGAGGAGGCCAACGAGGCGATTAGCGCCCTATCGGCCCATCTCACCTCTACAGTTGAAAACTGCTCTCGTAGGGTTCGCGTGTCGAGCAATCGACACATGAAACTTGCGAGTGATATTCGACAGCTGATTAGAGCGAAGAACGCAGCCCTAAGACAGTATGATCACTGTCGTACCATAGACAACAAAATCCGACTGCGCAACCTCCAAAACGAGGTGAAACAACACATCAAAGAGTTTAGACATGATAAGTGGGATAATGTGGTGACGGACATCGAGCCATCACAAACTGCCTTCTGGCAGTTGACCCGAGCTCTGAAAGTAGAACAGTCCTCATTTATGCCGCCACTCATTAGATCGGGAAACCCCGATCTCGCCTTTGACGACTCTGGAAAGGCCGAATGCCTCGCGGACAGTTTAGAGAGCCAATGTACTCCCTTTAGCGAACCGATAGATCTAGCTCACCTTGCAGAGGTCAAAGCATAGGTCGAGCGTAAGTCTGCACTACCACCAGCAGGCGACCCCTTACAGCCTGTGACAGTCGACGAAGTCACAGAAGCAATAAAAAACTTTAAAAAAGAAATCAGCACCCGGCCCTGATGGCATTAGCAACAGGGTGCTGAAATCTTTCTCCGCACCACTTGTATGCCTCCTAGTGGGCATATTCAACCCCGGATGCCTGGAAAGAGGCAGATGTAATAGGAATCCGGAAACCAGGGAAAACGCGCAACTTAGCCACTAGTTACAGACCTATCAGCCTTCTCAGCACACTGGGGAAAGTTTACGAGCATCTCAAATCGAATCGCCTTCGTAAACACATCATCGCTAATAAACTTCTTCCAGACGAGCAGTTCTGTTTCAGACCCGAATACTCGTGTACCGACCAGCTACAACGCCTTACAGAATACATTCTGAAAGGGTTTAACCGCCCAAGAAGAAGTCGTAGAATCACTTCGACCGGTGCATTCTTCTTCGATGTCGCAAAAGCGTTTGACAAAGTATGACACAACGACTTGCTTTTCAAGCTATACAAAGTCAACGTGCCTGACAGGCTCATCCACATCATCAGAGCTTTTCTTGCCAATCGCCACTTTCGGTATCGAATAGAGGGCACTCGCTCCACAAAACGTCCCCTCAAGGCCGGAGTCCCGCAGGGCTCCGTTCTCTCCCCAATACTCTTCACACTCTTCACGAGTGACATCCCTAAGTACCCAGTAGTAAATACCGCTCTTTTCGCCGACTACACGGCACTTTACGTCGTCAATCATAATAAGCGAATCTTCACCGAGATGCTCCAAACAGCAGTAAACTTATGGAGAATCGAAGGATTTACTTCAAACTATCGAAGTAAATCCTGAAAAAAGTGTAGCAATACACGTTCAAACCACGCCCACTCTCAATCGACAATACAAAAATCCCAAGAAATCGTTAGGTACGATCACCCTGTATGGCCGCCAGATCACCTGGCAATCAACGGCCAATTACCAAGGGGTCACATTTGACTACGGTATGACATTCGCGAAGCACATTCGCGAATTCCGAAACCGCACAAAATTCTTCACCAGTCGCCTCCACCCGCTAGTTAACAGCAAGAGCAAACTGTCCTTAAGACACAAGCTCCACCTTTTTAAAGCGTACGTAAGACCTATCATGTCTTGCGCAAGCGTAGTTTTCGCGCCCGCGGCCCATAGACATTTGTACGACCTCCAAGTCGTCCAAAATAGATTCATTCGCATAGCCAACGATGCTCGGTGGTACCAGCAAAACTCCGACTTACACAGAGACTGTCTACTTCCGACGATCTCTGAGTAATTCAAGGAGATGTCTCGGCGCTACTTCGAGAGGGCCGAGACACATCCCAACCCGCTAGTGGTAAACTCAGCCTCATACGCTCCGACTCCGAACGTCACGGAAAGCCTCCGGAGGCACCGTAACGTTCTCATAGAACTTCCAGTTCTCACCGCCCAGAACATCGAACGATACGAGTTAGCCGTCAGAGCCGGGGCCCGCCACCCCCCTGTTCGGACGGCCGTCAGATAACTCACCCATGTTATGTTAACGTGTTTACTTGGAGTGAACGCAATATTATCCCACTCCCCCAAGATTATCGATTGTAGTGCAACGTCGCGTCCGCAACGTTTAGTGCAATTAAATAATCTCCCGCCCCCTGTGAAGCTGTAAGAGCCGCAGAGGCTAACAGCGTTAACGTCACAGAAACTATACTCACAGAAACTAGACTAGAATTACAGACTGCCCCTCATAGATTACTGTATAAATACTAGAGACTGCCCCTCTTAGTCACCTGTGCGATACTTTATACTACTAAAACAAGTGGGATATAACCATTCTCCCTTCATTTGTCCGTATTTCCTTTTATTTTTTTTACCCTCATTCCCAACAGTATTATATAAAGCAAAATTACAAATAAAATAAAGTTTAGATGTGTGAACGGCTTGAACAAAATAATGTTGTACTTGGAAAATGATTTACTTTACAGTCAAGCCTGGCAACTTTACCAATGGAAGTTATCTTTGCCATCAGGGGTGTACTGGTACAAAATTACGATTAACACGGAAAACGTAACGTTTTTCGAGTTATGCCATTTTTTGGATGATAATACAATAACAAAGTGACAGCATTGCTTTCGACATGGCAACATGAGAGTTAATGTTGGCATTTTATTTTAATGCGGAATTGAACGGGTGAAATAACCTCTTTGTTCAGTGCTCCAGAACTTTTGTTGATTTTGTTTGAAATACTGAATGAAGGTATCTATATCTTTGTAGTAACGTAATATTAATGGTTATCAAATGTAATATATCGTTTTTAAGATGTTGGTCTTAACATTTATCTATAAAACTAACTTGGGAAAGTTACTATACTAGTGATTCCACGATGTGACGGTTACTTTGCCATGTTTTGCTACAACCAAGGGTATGTATGTATTTTTGTATCGATATTATTTTTATAGAATATGGGTGACAAACGAGCACACAGTTCACCTGATGGTAAGTGGATGCTATGGCCCATAGACATCTACATTTATCCTCGATTAAGAATCAAAATGCAGATGCGTTTTCAACTAAGACTAAGACTAAGGACTAAGATGGAATGCCTCATTTCCAGTAAAAAGGGTCTCCGGTTCTCTACACTCACCATACGAAACACAGCAGCATTAAGCTGCTATTTTGCGCAGGTATTCTGTGAGAGCATGGTCCTACCCCGGTCGAGCCGTACCATTCGTGCTACAACCATAATATAGCTGCAGCGTGGCTCTACCACATTTGCATGTTTCATCGTAGCAGCCCATTACATTAGACCGATTTTCCAGATGAGTCGTTAATCAATTCATCTTTATCAAAAGTGAAGGAAAAGAAAAGAGCAATTTATATTATTTTTACTGAGTTGTCGAACATTAATAATATTATTACTAATTAGTATTTTTCATAATTTCAACTTAGTGTATTGATATTAATTGGCACCCAAAATACAGTGTAATTTTTAATGTTTATGAATGTTTTGCTATTGCGGGAAGACAATATTTAGATTCATTATAATAATTATTTTTTTTCCTGACATTTTATTACGAGTCGTAATGATTATGACTAATAAAAAAAACGGATACTTGTTAAAAATCATTGTGACAAGCTTTTTTTTATCTATACTATAATTGATTTAAGCTTATTATTGCACCAATTTGATTTCAAATTTTAGACGAAAGTATTTTTGTTTGATATATTTTAGATTTATGCAGAAATTATTGTGACAAGATTTAAATAAAGTACGTCATCAAAGATTTTTGACAACCCTGACACATATTTTCAAATTTGTATGAAAAATTGAAAAATGCTATTTGCAACACAATCAAAGGAGCAAATAATAACTCTAAGTGTTGTGTATTATATTATGAGGTAAATTTACCTTCAACCTTGAAATCAAATCCTATTATTTTCATTATAAACCCTGATGGCAAAGTTGCCACAAAGTGAGGTTAACTTTGCCATTTTATATTTTTGGGTATTTTGTCTATTTAATGTTAGTATTTGTTTAAATCACTAATAAATACCAAATCTATGAAGAATATAATGTCACATTTAACATTGACGCCCAGTCTGACAGTACATTTTTTGTTGGAAAATTGGTCCTAAACTTTTAAATCCTTCCAAAAATGGCAAAGTTGCCAGATTTCACGGTACATTTTATTCTAGATAGGTGTAAATCCATGATGAAAACTGTGAAAAAATTAATCGCCCAAACAGAGTGAATTGCTAGAATATCTGGGAGACAAAAATAAAATAAAATTGCATGTGAATTAAAAACATCATAGTTTGAACTGCGATCCATTTCAATTTTATGTTAAAATTCACAATTCAATTGCGTTGTGTTTCAAACGAGTTTTAAACAACAAATGTAAAGCAAGGCAAAATATTTTCAAATAATATATTTTATTTTGAAACAGAAACAGATTTTTTTAATTCAATATAGATTATAAATAATACTTAGAAAGTCACTCTTTTGTTTAATTTACCACTGGTTGGAAAAAAACCTATATCCTGGGATGAACCAGAAAGAAAATAAATAACAGCTTACAATCATGTATGTTACACAATTAATAACACAAAACGAATAAATAATAGCTTGGTAGCGATCACCTAATTCCCAGGGGTTATTATCATCCATAAGTTCCTTAATATTATAATAACCATTTTATACAAACTTTGTTTACTAATTTTTTGATCTTTGAGGATTTAACCAAACTCTAGGACTATGGAGGACACAGCTGTTTTTAAAGGAAATTTAAAGATTAAATATCGGTCAAATCGAACAAAGACAATAGATGATTATATTTGTGATGACCTTCCAATATCTTGCGCATCCCACAGTGAGTATTTTTGGACTACATTATTTTTGAATTATAATAATTAATAGCTTTTACCTGCAACTCCGCTCGCGCTTAGTTAAAAGCCAACATTTTTTTAGTACTGAAATTATTTTAACTGAAAATTGTGGAAAGTTCAACTGCCATACACTTAGTGTGTGTAAATTTCAATTATATAAGTACTAAACTCGTCAATATAGAGATATACATTTGATGAGGAGTTATCATCCTACCAATAGTAGCATAAAATGCGTTCAAATTACTCACAATATTTTTATAATTTTTGCAAATAAAAATCATTGTGACTACAATGAAAAATTATAAACTTATGATAGAAATTGTAACGCGGATTTTTTAAAGATATTGATAAGAATTCCAATTAGTTAGCATATTTTATAGCCAAGAAATAAAAACAGATTTCGGCCCGACCCGGGATTCGAACCCAGGACCTCATAATCAGCAATCGCGTTTACGACCACTAGAACAACCAGTCAGTGGATTAGTAGGATCTGTGTAACCATAATTTAGAAAATGCGTGCGAATACAGATGACAATGCTTATGTTTTATGAAGGTAACATATGAATGGACATTATTAATAATAATGGATATATTTCATATTTAATTGTAAGACACAATATAAAATTGTAAAATTGTCTTAAAAAAAGTTTCGCTGTGTTTCTTACTGGTTCTTCCCGGAAACAAAGTTTTTTCCGAAGCAATGGTAATAAAAACAGAAATGACTTTGAATAAGTATTCTTGTGATCTATAAGAATTGAATAGAATAAAAATTATTTTATTCTATTCAATTGTATTCCATTCTTAAAATCACTTGCAAAAGGGTTTAAATATTAATAAAAGGAAAAATTACAGTCTCATTAAAAAAAAATCGAGGTTTTCATTCATACCCACTCGATTGTCGCATATTCCTATCTCTTCCCTACAGAAGTTGAAGTTTTAAAATATTGTGTATTAAGTACGAGATGTACGCTTGAAAACACGTATGTATGCACGTCCGTACACACGCACATACTTGTCTTATCAATCTTAATCCCTTAGATCCTGGTGCTGCCATATTTAGCATTCAGAATAGTTGAGATACAAAGAAAAAAATATTAAGTTTTGCGTTTAACTATAATTTATGGTTTTCGAAATGGACATAATTATTTAATAAAATAAAAACTTATTTTAATATTATTACACAAAATTCTGTGAAGTCAAAACAGTTCAGTTGACCGCAAGACTTCGTTGAAAACATGAGATCGTTAAAATGCTCGTAGCCTAGCCATATTGCACGCTTTAGTCCATTGTTATAGTAGTGCCCAATTCCCATACGAGCATGCTTCTGCATTATGTCAATTTCTACAATTAAAACTTTTATTACCTTACGAACCCTTGTAGATTATATAGCGAAATGAAACAATAAATTCAAGGTCGTTCACCTCTTATCGCTTATTCATTGTTGAGGATGACACTCATTGAATACTCAATTTCTTTTTGAATTTATATCTATATTCTATATAATATATAAATTCGATTATTTTTCTAATTTTCTTCCATCAAAACTATTAACAAAGACAAATAGTGTCTTCAAAAACCATTTTCAATAAAAGTAAAAAAATACATTATCGACTTTAAAACTGTTTGCATGCGAATATATTAGTTCATACGATTTTAGTTAACCTATTTACATATATCTTATAATTCTCTTATTCGCGACTGCAACAGCTATTAAACAAATAGACATGCAACAGCTATTAAACAAATAGACATTAACTAGCTTAGTTTGGTTGCAACACCAAGTTTTATATTCCAAGTTTGCACACTACGGAAACGTTTTAAACTAATTATACAAATAACCGATAAGGAAAAATTACTTGAAGTGTTTCGTAGTTACGAGTATAATGCGTTTGCAGCCACAGCAATAATAATATAAGACAAATAAACCTAGCTGTATAGTGGCGCAGTTAGAAAATTCATCCCCAGTTAGTCCAGTGAGTTTCGTAAGAGGCTACTATTTTAGACTAGGGCTTGATTGCGGTTAAGGTATGAGAATACGCTACCAGTATAAAACAACGATAGCACTTTTTTAGGGCTATCGTTATACCTTTGTATAACCTTCACATAACCGAAATTATTTCGTTAACAAAAAGTATATCGAGCGTGGTGGATGAGTAAGTGAAGGTGAAAGCCTCTCGGCGGACAATAACAAGAAATTCTAAGAATCTAATGGGAAACTAAGATAATTTTAAATCGCAAGGAAAAGAAAACCTTTATGTTGACAATTAGGTAGCGACAAAAATAACGATACCGTTATTATTCGGTATCAAAAAAATGGTGTATCGTTATATTAAGATATCGCGATAAAAATTATGACGTCATACCTTTAACCGTTAACCCATAATTTTTCGGTCATGCGAGCCCTATTTTAGACTATTTATTTAAAATGTTAAAACACGTTTCATGCGTGGCAGAGCCATGCTGCAGCTATGTTATGGTTGTAGCACGAACGGGGCGGCTCGACCGGGGAAGGACCACGCTCTTACACAATACATTTATATTTAGAATTATTTAAAATATATTTAGCGTTAAATAATAGCTTAATGCTGCTGTATTTCGTATGTTAAGTGTAGAGAACCGGAGATTATTTTTAATGGAAACGAGGCATTCCACCTTACCGCCAAACATACCGCCTACTGACAAAAGAATCACAGTGTAATCTGGCGGTGTTTTTCAAAAGGTACGTCTCCACAATGTTTTCTTAGTGATATAGCTATGCTCACTGATTATACGCTATGCTTACTGATATCTTATAGACCCTCACCCGTCAAATGTCTTAATCATAGAATACTTTAAAGGTTTTAATAGAATAAGGTTGACAAACGAGCACACAGTCGATCTGATGAGGTAAGAGAATGTTGGGACCTATAGTCACCTACATTTATCCTTGATTAAAAGTCAAAATTAGATGCGGAGTCACCCCTGAGAACTAAGATAGAATGCCTCGTTAATCTTTGGCCTCGTCACCATTAAAATGTGTCTCAGGTTCTCTACACCCAACGTAGCAGAATTCAGTATTTATACGAAACACAGCAGTATTAAGCTGCCATTTTACGCTAATAATATGCGAGAACGTGGTTCTTCTACGAGCTATTGGTGGATCGTTATGGTTTGAACCACCAGTCAATCGCCAGAGCCTCGTCCGTCTAACGGCATTTACACAGCGTACAAGATGCTAGGATTTTATTATAATTTTGCAAGAGTGCGAATTAACAGTTTGATTTTGCTATTTCTCGTTTAATTCACAAACAAACCTTTCTTAATAAATTGTTTAAATGAACTCATCAAAATCCATCAAATATTTTTGAAGTTTTAAATTATTATACTTTTAAAGACTTGTGACAACTCAGAGGCTAAGCGCTCGCTGTGAATTATCTGTTTGGCTGAGGCATTAAAAAATTTCGAGGACATGTGAAATTTGTCATCACACAGGAGCAGTGTGACGGACTAAATACTTCATTACCCTCTCAGAAAGCCGAAAGAGGAAGCCAATGTCCAGCAGTGAGATGTATGTGTATGAGTACGAGGCTGTTACTTTACTTTTTATTTTGTCGCGAATACATAGACAGACACAGATAAACGAATTTGTTATACACTATTTATTGTATCAATCAAAAATAGTAAAAACTAAAAACTAATTATACATCAAAATTAAGGAGTCTTATAATGTAGGTAGAGGACCATCTTATGCGTGATAACAAACATGATCACATTCCTTCGATGTGGTGCCGATTTATCGCATCGACGCTGATTGTCTGCGTAACTCGGTCGAAAAATCCGTTCGTAGAACAATTGCACGATTAGTGTAGAGCCGGCATAAGAATTCTATAAAAGATCAGATTATTACATTTAATATTTTGAAGTTGTTCATTACGGCAGAATTTAAAATAAACTTCTATAGATTATATCAAAAATGTTGTTTCTCTGTATGTATCGTATGTATTCCTATACCATTCATCTGGATTACGATAGAACTTTGGTAAGTTGTTGTGTGCGCGCCTGCGAAAGTTTCCGACAGAGAAAAATGAATATCTCGTTGTTCGTTTTCTATAACATTCATCCGATTACGATCATTGAAAAATCACCTTTCTATGGCGTTTATGTACCTCTATCCATTCTAAAATATTCAAATGACCTCAACCTGTCCTTATTAATTAAATTCGACCTATTTCTTCACTATTTCAAAGGCAAATAATTATAAGGTATGTATAATGAACATGCCTTGTTATTAGTGCAAAGAACGAGTATGTTACACAGTTGGTATTTTCGTCTTCACTCAGCTGGTTGTGCGACTCATTCACAACAACTCAAATCCAGCAGAGGATGCGCTGGCATTTAAGTTTCTGAATGAAATTACGGTCAGCACTCAGAACCCCCTACTTCAAATCATCCCGTGGACTTTGATAGGCTGTAATGAATGAATGAAAAATGCAAAACACAGAAATTATGGAAATGCAAATCAAGAGGCTTCAAGCGAACATTTTCTCGTGTACAATTTTAATTTTAAAATCGTAATACATTTTATAAATATAATAGAGCAACGCTTCAGTGTGCTACGCTTATAGCAGAATTGAATCGGCTAGACCGAAGAAGGATCACGATCGCACAGAATACCAGCGTTAAATACAACATCCCATCTACATTTATATTCTTTTTCAGTATAGAGCAGTTACAATTCAACCATAATGCTCATAATTACACTTTTTTAGACTCGTAGAATGAATTAGACTGAATTCCCTCACACAGCCCTTGCATGTACTTAAAATTGAACAAATTTAGTTAAATTTGTAACTTTGCTGAAATGTTAAATACCAATTTAGGAACTCTAGCATAATGGGGTGCTTCGGTATATAAGTTGTTTGGTGGAAACAAAGACTTCTATGTAATCTACTACACGGACTCTGCGGCTTTCATACATTGCGCACTAAGTTAGGGTCAATTCTCCGTAATTCCTTTAGTCGACTGTGGGTGGGTGAAAAGACAAGTTCTTTGTTTTGTAAACTGCCAAAGTTATTTTCGCCACTCTACTGATTTTTTTTAATATGGCTAAGAAAAGGCTGTTATTATTTATGTCCACACTTTGTCAACGTACTTAATATGAATTTTATTTCGTATTTGCCTGAAAACAGTAAATTCGTAAGTGAAAATACAACTGCGTGGCATGTTTACCGTGCCAGCTAACCGCTCGCAAGGGCGCCCGCGTGATCTACAGCTAAAACACAATTTTTGTCCTAAATTGCGGGTCTACTAGTATAAATAGAAGTTTTTGGGTGGAAGGAACATTATATTTTTATTAACATTGAATACAATTCTTCATTATTATTAAATCATAAAAGTAAAATTTATAATTATTTATGTCTTGAAAAAAAAATTATAAATATGTCGAACAATCTTTATTTTAATTATTTAGTATACTCTAAATTTATTATTTTACTACCGACATGCAAATACTTCCATTAACATCAAAGTAGGCGCTAGCGTGTTGAGGAAATGTAAACCTTTTAATACGACCTTTTCAAATAAAGGGAAAACTCTGACTGTCTGAAAGAAAACCACGACTAAAAAGTAATTGATGTTTTAAATGTGAGTGAATTAACGGTCTTAGTACTATCGATGACTATCACTTACTTAAAATAAACATTAACTAACTCTACGTCTCTGTCTCATCTCTTTAAATAAAGAGAGAAAGAGCAGCTTTAAGCATTTCTTAAAGTGATGAGTAAATTACAGCTGAATTTCGACCACTGGCGACCACTAGTATAATATTAATACATCTTCCATATTACAGTAATCGCTACGCTTAGCAGACACGCAATCGTACTATCCGAAGTCTACCTATCTTTGATTCCGACTGCCTCGCTTTCTTCAAGGTCATAAGATCTTACGTCGATTTACTCGTCTCTTAGGAACCAGCATTGAATAGAGAAATGGATAGGTATTAGCCCTACCTAATGCCGCGTCGCCACCATATGACACATAAACAGATCATCAAAATGTAATTAACAATAAACTCCAATCGCCTTTACTTGTACCTACTCGAGCTTTTATATTCTCAGAAAAAGATTATTATTTGATAACAATTCTATTTCTATCACCATCTTTATTCTTTTTATCATCAATAAAAAAAAAGTTAAATAACAATGACTATATATGTACCACCGTTGTAGACATAGTAGAAATATTATTCCTTTTCTTTCTGAGAGCGTTTAAGTAAGCGGAGATTTGACGGACTTCACTTGACCTATACGATTTGGGGAGCAAGAAAAGTGCCTACTCCTTTTAAAAATGGCGGTGATAGTCCCTTTCCATCAGGTAAGCCACATATTCGTTTGCCACTCCCCTATAAAAAAATCTTTAAAAAATTAATTACTTACCTGGAAGATAAACTGAAAGGCTACTCTTACATTCAATTATAGCTAGCAATGCGTGCCAACAAAGCGGAGTGATGTAATTACATTTCTTTGTGTACTTTCCGTCTGCAGATTTTCCGTGACGTGTTGCTGTTCGCAAATAATAAAATAAATCGAATTATGTAATTTGTAGAATTAAACTCGAGCGTATACTTCGTAAATGCACAATGTCAAATACCTTGAAGATTTAGTTACAGTTTTAGACTGCCTCGTTGGTCTAGTGGTCGTAAACGCGACTGCTGATCGTGAAGTCCTGGGTCTGAATCTGGGACGGGCCAAAATCAGTTATTGGGTTTTTCTGTCAAAAAATTCTCAGTAGCAGCCCGGAGTCAGGCAGCTGGCGGTGTTCCACCCCCGTCCCCCGGAAAATCTCGTAAAGTCGTTGGTCTCCTGCGCCTGATATCTCTCCGGTCTTGTCGGATAACCCAACCCATCGAAATATGAGAGTGAGGGAAAGTGCACTCTCTAGCACTTGTGCTTGCGCATACACTTGAACACTATGATTTTGTCTGACCGCGTTGTTAAGGCTGACTGCCGTAACCGAAATTCGGTCTGAAGTTGGAGGACACAGTTTTTATACATGTTTCAGAATTACTAGTCGGTCAAGAACACACTCTGCATAAGAAAAGCCAGAGACAGATTTTTTTTAACAATTATATTATTTAATTAATTATATTATATTATCTTTTCTATCTTTTTAAGCTTTTTCCAAAAAGACGCTCCTGCCAAACTCCTAGTTTGTTTACCTCTGTCGCCTCTTAGGACAACGGGACGACATAGGTAGAGCCACGCAGCAGCTTTTGTTGTTGCACGTATGGGCTGGCTCGAGCCGGGTTAGTACCACGACCTCACAGAATACCGGCGTGAAGTGGAAACTCTGCTTTTGCGTTTCGTCTGGTGAGTTCAGGTGACCGGAGGCCCAATTCCCCCCCCCCCCCCCCGATCAACATGGTAGCAGAATTAAATGATAGACTACCCCAGGAGGGTACCAGCACCCCTGGAGAATCCCTCGCTGAGCATCCACGACCATGCCACTCCACTCCTGAGCGTGGGTGCTTAGGCTGCCCCGCGTATTCTGGGGGCAAAATCCGCTCAAAACAATAACTGCTCTGGGAAAACTGAGCAACAAGACCAAGGCGACCCCTGCCACGCTATCCGTGAATTTCTGCAACATCAGGGGACTTCACTCGAACCTAAACGCCGTCCACTACCATCTCGAGACGGCGAAGCCGGCCTTGCCCTTTTTGACCGAGAAGCAGGTGTCCTCCCCGGCTGATACTTCGTATCTCTCCTACCCGGGGTACAAAATGGAACACTCCTTTGTGCCTCGGGCTGGAGTTTGCGTATACGTCAGAGAGGACATCTGTTCTCGACGCCTCGGCAGTCTTGAAGGTTCGGACCTGTCCATCCTTTGGCTACGCGTAGATAGCGACGACCATCCGCGCGTCTACGGATGCCTCTATAGGTCCCATAGCGATAATGCAGAAACAGAACGACTCATCGACCACGTCCAAATGGCTACAGATTCCTTGCAACAACTGGTCCCATCCGCAGAGATCGTGATCCTTGACGATTTTAACGCCCACCACGCCGAATGGCTCGATTCACGTTTAACCGATCATGCGGAGAGATCTGTTTATGACTCTGCCTTGGCATATGGTCTGACACAACTGGTTACTTCGCCTACGCGGATTCCAGATGTGGAGAATCATATACCTTCCCTGTTGAACCTTCTGCTGACCTCTCATCCGGACGGATATCAGGTTTCCTTCGATGCCCCTCTCGGCTCTTCGGACCATTGTCTGATCCGTAGTGTGGTGCTACTCACGCTCCCCTCGCGGTTGCGTTCTGCAGGTTGCCGCCGTGTTTGGCATTACAGGTCGGCGGATTGGGACGGAATGCGGTCTTTCTTTGCATCCTACCATGGTGTTTGCTTCTCGCCGGATGATCCCAGCGCTGTTGCTAACTCTGTCGCTGATGTGGTGCTACAGGGAATGGAACTATTTATTCCATCATCTGTGATACCCATCGGAGGCAGATCTCAGCCTTGGTTTTGTCGCTCCTGTAAGACTGCATTACCCAGTAAGCTGGAGTGCTATCAGGCCTGGGCTGAGGCTTAGGCGGCTTGGGATGTAAACACCAGCATGCTTAAAAAGAAGTATAACTTCGCCTCAAGGTCCTTCAAAAGAGTTATTGCCAAGGCAAAGTCAGAGAACATAGGCAGAATTGGCGAGAAACTAGTTCGCCTTCCTTCGGGAACCCGTGCATTCTGGTCTCTCGCCAAGGCTGTCCAAGGGAATTTCTGTAAGCCATCACTACCATCTCTGCACAGGGAGGATGACTCACTGGCCCACGCCGAAAAGAGAAAGCCGACCTTTTAAGCTCCCTTTTTGCATCCAACTCGACTCTTGATGACGGGGGGAACACACCGCCGACCATCCCGCGGTGTGAGTTCTCCATGACGGATGTGCGGTTCTCACAGCACTCGGTTCGCAAAGCACTCCTCTCCCTGGACATCCACAAGTCGAGTGGGCCTGACGGAATCCCCCCAATTGTGCTGAGGACGTGTGCTCCGGAGTTGACACCGGTTCTAACGCGTCTTTTCCGGTACTCCTACTTCCTAGGCATAGTCCCGAAATCATGGAAGACAGCTTTTGTCCAACCGATCCCTAAAAAAGGCGACCGCTCAGACCCGTCCAACTACAGGCCTATCGCCATCACCCCCTTGTTCTCCAAAATTCGTCGTCACTTGGAAGAGAAGGCCAAATTGGCCTCAAAAAAGCTTGGCGTGCTTAGCAGAGCGGGACAGTATTTCATGCCGGCACAACGCCTGCAACTTTACAAGGCGCAAGTTCGGCCTCACATGGAATACTGTTCCCATCTCTGGGCTGGGGCTCCCAAGTGCCAGCTCCTTCCACTTGACCGGATCCAGCGCAGAGCGGCTCGAATCGTCGACGACCGAGTCTTTTCCGATCGGCTCGATTCATTGGCGCTGCATAGAGATGTTGCATCTCTTTGCATTTTCTTTCGCATTTACCACGGGGAGTGCTCTGAGGAATTGTTCGGATTAATCCCAGCCGCCAAATTTCACGAACCCACATCGCGGCAGAACTCCCGATACCATCCACACCATCTGGATGATTGGCGGTCCACCACTGTGCGATTTAGAAGATGTTTTCATCCTCGCACAACTTCCTTGTGGAATAGTTTACCACCAGCGATTTTTTCGGACCGATACGACTTAGGACCTTCAAGAAAAGAGCCTACTCCTTTTTAAAAGGCCGGCAATGCATCTGCAATTCCTCTGGTTCCCCTGGTGTTGCAGTTGTTCATGGGCGGCGGTAGTCACTTACCATCAGGTGAGCCGCATGCTCGTTTGCACCTCTCCTATAAAAAAAAGAAAAGAAAAGAGTAGTGGATTGTCTTACACCGCCACTACAAGGTCGTACTTTAGTTATTATTATTTGGTTATACTTCGGTAATTACATTCAAAGCTGTATTAACGTTAGCTAAATCAACAGAAAAACATTTGCGCAAACCTAACACAATAAAAGGTTGATTGATGTTCTATAAGATATCCGACCGGGCTTTGTTTCCCGCTTCTATCCCATTGCTGAGATATACGATGCGAAGAAACGATTTACTCTCGCTTTTGTATTATTTTCTTAGCGTTTTGTGTTGTCATTTTATTTAGCTTCATCATTTATGTGTTCACCAAAGCCGAATGATACGCAAAATATTTTTACGCAATTTTGAAGTGAAAAACTTGCTAATTTTTGATAGTGTTAGTTGTCTGGTACTGTGATAGCCAATCCGCCTACCAAGCGTGGCAATTGTGGCAAATCCTCCTTAAAACGGTACAGCTGTTCAGCAAAGGATTATTACGGCCTAATCATGATGATGATGATATTGTAATAAAAACTCCTTACTTCTTTTCTTCATTCATTAATTCATTACAGCTGAAAATAAGCCTTCCCCAAACATTACTACATATGCATGCCACAGCTCGCTTAGCAGGTGTGTGCAGCCGCAGCTTTTTATTATTTTGACTTTTTAACAGGAAAATGCTGCTGCTTATTTCCTGATACGTTTTCTTTGTAGCCTCTACGATCTCGGTTAGTAGATTCTCTTAGAATCGTCGTTTTTTAACCATACCAGAATTTCTTAACCATTTTTGGTCCCTCAGGAGAGAGGCAAGGCCCTGGTATGGGATGCTACGTACGTAAACACTTTGGCAGCATTTACCATCTTAGGACTACCTTATTTAGGGCCAGGGCAGCATCAAAAGTGGTTGAACTGAGTAAATAGCATAAATACGAGTATTTGAGAGACGACTACATATATGTGTACCATTTTTATACGTGGTAGAGTCACGTTGCAGCTATATTATATTATACAACGCATCTGCATTTAGATCTTAATCGAGGATGGATGTAGATGTCTATGGGCCACGGCACCCACTTACCATCAGATGTAATGTGTGCTTGTTTGTCACCATTATTCTATAAAAAAAATACTGCAGAGACTATCGCTCCATGGGGTCTACGCGCAGTGAAGTTCCTAATGAAGTGTATCCGCAACTGGTAGATGTAAATGTCTATGGGACAAAGCATCCACTTACCATGAGGTGACCTGTGTGCTGGTTTGTTATCCCAAATAAACAAAAAAATACACACATTCATATAACATTTGCGAGTTGTAGTTCTCTTATCCTCAACTTCAATAAAAAAATTAATGCTGTTTTCTCTCAAACTAAAGCGCATACATTAACTTTCAGGTCTTTAGATTTTTTTCATTGACATGCTGAGCGAAGCAAAGCGGAGGTATCTCTCTTAGTCCTGATTATTTACGAAATTTCATTTAAATTACTCTTCCCCACTTTTGTCCGCAACACGGATTTACCTAGTACATAAAATTATAAACTTATTTAATAAAAAAATAACAGCATTACAACAAAAGGCGTACAAAATATATTTTTTTTATAAATTGACATGATGTTCATGTTTAGAATATATATTATGAATACACCCTGGAAATAGAATAATATTATGCCGGCAGAGGAACAAAAAAATGGAAAACGAGGACGAATGTTCAATGGAATATAAATTCATCAAATCGATTTAATACAGGGATTGTTATTCCTGTATAAGAGCTACGTGAACAATTTGCTTTTCTTTGTGATTTGTTAACGCGAAATTAAACTTTTTATAAAAAGTAAAAGCCGACTTTTAAAACTAAAGAAAATAAAATAATTTCACATTCTGAAGTCGGTGCTAAGACATAGTGTGTAGGAGAATTAAAGTGCCGGCTTCTAAATGTAAAATTATTTAATTTTGTTCTTAGTTTGTTTGTAATCTGTTTTACTTTTTATTAAAATTATTATTTTTAACCTCAAAAAACATTTATTTCGGATTGTTCATCCATAGGAGTTAGTATTAGTTAGTACTCTTTGGGTTTAGTAAAAATTGCAATTTAGCCTAGTGTATTAACATTATTAATAAAATAATTAATTTAATCTTGAGTCTGGCTGAGAGCCTGACGCATGCAAACAAATCCGGTGCCTCAGCAGTAGAGAATGCCACCTATTTTCCAATGCGCCCAGAATACTCTTGCAGAATAGTCTTATTACCGAGGCGCTTCTCTTGCATATTGCATATTCATAAGGCAAACATAGTCGACGTACTGCAAAAACGCACTTATCTCAAAGTTACAACTAGAATGTCGTCTAAATAGTTACATTAGAAACTTAACCCCTACCCCTTTTTTATCATCCTTAAGGTGTAATTTAGGAATTTGTTCTCCAAATTCACAAATTTATTATATTAAATATATAATCATCAAACTCGATTCATAATTCGAATCATATGGACTTAGGAAGCTTACGGTACGGACTTGTCGACGATAATTTTATAAAAGTAAAAATAGTGATTTAAACAAAAGTGAAACCAAGTGCTCTTTACAGGTTCTTATTTAGTAATAACTCATTTACGCAACTTAGGTCGTTATTGATTTCTGTCAACATACTTAATGTATGTTGTGTGTTAAGTGTGCGGCGAACGTCAAGCGTCACTCCTCACACTTTCTTCGTGATACTTTGCGGGCGCGCCTCCGATCATATCAAGTAAATATATTTTTAAAACAATAACACACGACGAGTGTCGTTCGATCACTATCACAGTCGCCTAATATGTATAACGAAGATAATAGAGATTCGATAGCAATAATAAGTGGTGTTAATAGGTTTGAAAAGACTCGTGGTTCACAACCAGATTTGCGAAAGATTTCCATGTCTGATAATACCAACCAGGGCCAAGAAAAAGCAGCCGTATGTTTTAGACTTTAGTGTAAAATTTGATAAATTTCAAGCTAAAATGAAATCGCTTATGAAGGATATGGTTAAAACCCAAACTGAAAATCTTAATAAAATCGCTCAAGATGTCTCAGTAATAAAGGAAGAGATCAGTCTGATCAAGATTACAGCTTATTTTCTTCCTCGGAACAGGTGAAAATAAAATCGGAGTTAGCTTGCATTACAGGTTTCAGAGCTGACATTCAGAAAAAAAGTAGAGACTATTGAAAATGAAATAGCATCACGAAAATCCGGATCGACTTCCGCCATTACTACACCTTCCTTTAGCTATGAATATTTAATATCGGAGATCTAAGAACGATCTCAGAGGGAGAAAAATGTTATCATACGAGGTATAAAAGAGGAACGATCCTCAAACTATGAAGAGAGACACACAGCGAAGAAGTAAAGAAAATAATAAAAATGGCTGTTCCAGCCTGCATGGAACCGATGAAAAATATCCGTTTAGGAAAATATAATCCTGATAAATAATAACATAATAAAAATAGGTCTGGACCTATAAAGGTTATATTCTCGACATCCGAAGTAGCAAAATCAATTCTACGCAGGAAATCGAACATAAAATCTGAAAATATTAAAATCTAATCTCATGAGACACATTACCAACAAAAGTTTCGAAGTAATTTAAGAGACGAACTGAAACGGGGACTAGATGGAGGTGAAGAGGATCTTACTATAAAATATGTCAAAGGTATGCCTGAAATTACAAAAATCCAGCCGAAAAACTAACAATGTAAGATACTGATGACACAATTCCAAACAATACTCACGAAGAAACTGATTTATACACTAACTTAATAAAAAGCCCTATTTCCTTAAAATTTCTTTACGCTTACGCACGAAGCATAGTGAAGCCAGGAAAACTCGACGAATTAAACTGCATTATACAATATAACATTATGTAATTATACTATCAGAAACCTAGATCAAGTCTGAATCTGAAGGCCAATGTTTGAAATTGCCAAATCACAAACATTATTATAATATAAGAGAAAAGGCCAGAGGAGAAGGCCAGAGAAGTTAGAGTATGCATATTTGTTCACGACTGCTTAAAAAATAACTACTTAGAACATCTTTGTAAAGAGGGCAATCACTACTTATGGGTTCATTTAAATAAATACTCGTTGGACATTGGATCCATATATAAAAGTCAGTCCTACCAATAATCTCTAAAATTTACGAGAAAATATTATATAACTGCTTAGATAATTATCTTCAAACTATTAACTTCTTTTCAAATAATCAATATGGGTTCCGCACAAAATCGAATACACTCACTGCAACAATTGGCCTTGTGACAAATCTGAAAAATAATATTGATGAAAAACGCGCAGCACTCGGTATATTTATCGATCTGAAAAAGGCATTTGATACAATTAGTCATAAACTGCTTCTCCAAAAACAATATGATATCGGCATCAGGGAAACTGCCCACAATATGTTTCGGTCGTATCTCTCTAACAGATAGCAAATTGTTAGGATCGGTGACATACAAACCAATCACGAATCTTTAACCAACGGCGTACCACAAGGCTCTATTCTTGGCCCCTTACTGTTAATAATATACGTAAACGATATGCATAACCTTAACATGACAGGTGATATAATACTATGTGCTCACGACACTAGTTTATTTTTATTTGGCAATGACATTGAGCAGATCATTAAACAAGCACAGTAAGATTTGAACACTCTCTATAGATGATTCCAAGACAATTTACTTACTGTTATCATATCTAAAACTAATTACATTATTTTCAGTGCTAGGAATAAAACAACCGAAAGTCACTCAACTCTATGCATAAATAACGGACCCTTAACCAAAGTTAGTTCAGAAAAGTATCTTGGACTTCACCTAGATAAACATCTAACGTGGCAGCCACACATAGATAAATTGAGATCTAAGCTATCATCTATCATGGGTGCGCTTCGATGTAATATTCGATGTAAAACCTCATCTAGACTACCTTATACTGCAGCTAAAACAAATTTAAAGCAAATCGAAACATGTCAAAAAGTAATTAAACTACGATTCCATTATCACTAGCTAACTCCTAACGAAAAAATCCTTATCGTATCCTTCGACTTTCTGCATGTCTTACCAGGTCGTCACTCCATCTAGTGCGGGGACGCCCTACACTTCGCCTGCGGGTACGAGGCTCCCACTCGAGAACCTTTCTTCCCCATCGGTTTTGGGTTCTTCGAGCTATATGGCCAGCCCATTGCAACTTCAGCTTACTAATCCTTTGGGCTATTTCGGTTACTCTGGTTCTATTGCGGATATCCTCATTTCTAAATTTATCACGCAGAGAAACCCCGAGCATAACCCTCTTCATAGCTCGCTGAGCGACCTTGAGCTTCCTCATACGGCCAGCAGTAAAGGACCATGTCTCAGATCCATAGGTAATCACTGGCAACACGCACTGGTTGTATAATCTAGTTTTGAGGTTTTGAGGTTTGCCTGACGAGAAGATGTGTCGTAATCTCCCGAACGCTGAGCAGCCTAGTTGAATCCGTCGATTGAACTCTCGGTCAAAGTTGGACTTACCTAGTCGGACTATTTGTCTTAGGTAAACATATTCGTCAACAACTTCGAGCTTAGTGCTTCCAACAACTACCGGCATAGGTGTGACATGGACGTTAAACATGATTTTTGTTTTGTCCATGTTCATCTTAAGACCTATCCGTTGGGAGACACTATTGAGGTCATTGAGCAGTGCTTAGGTCCTCCAGCGATTCTGCCATAAGGACTATATCGTCGGCAAATCGAAGGTGAGTGATGTACTCGTGGTTGATATTAATACCGTATCCTTTCCAGTCCAGTAGGTTGAAAACGTCTTCCAATACAGCGGTGAAGAGTTTCGGGGATATTACGTCACCCTGTCTTACACCTCTCTGCAGTTGGATAGGTTTCGTACTCTGGTTCTGTACTTGGATAGCCATCGTAGCCCACTGTACAACCACTTCAGCACGTTGATATACCGACAGTCCACTTGGCACCGCTAAAAAGGCTGCAGCGCCGCCCAAATTTCGACGGAATCAAAGGCTTTCTCATAATCCACACACGCAAGAAAAAGTGGCAGATTGTACTCTTCGGTCTTCTGTACAATTTGCCGATGTGTATGTATGTGGTCTATGGTGCTAAAGCTTTTTCGGAAATCGGCTTGTTCGGGAGGCTGGAAGTCGTCGAGTCTGCGTGTGAGACGATTCGTAATGATGTGTTGACACCTACAGAGATTTATAAATATAATACATGCATATTAGTACATAAATCATTAAATAAAGATATACACTCTAAAATAACGTTTACAAAGAAAGGACACATACAAAAACGTATCACTAGTCGAAGAAATAACATTTGATTAAGGCAACCACGAACTAACTACGGAAAGAAAAACATACTAGACGAAGGAGCAGAGTTATATAATAAATTACCTAATAATGTAGTTTCTTTAATTAATTTGATTTTACTACGTTAAACATTAAACTAATAAAAATATATAGGTATGAAATAAATTCAACTAAAATGTTATATTTATACCATTTAATATAAAATATAAACTTAATTATAAATTGCTTGCGAATATGTAATTGCTACAGACTTGCTTTCAATAACAATATGTAATTGTACACTTACTTTTCTCGTCACCTTCAATATTTGAAGAAGATTGTGCATATCCAGGTAAATAATAGAACATTTACAAGTACCTGCCGTACTTCATAAATTCATGTATTTAGTATCTAAGATTAACTTGTTATTTCTCATGATAAGTGAATTGTATTCTTTTGAGGAATAAATGACTTAAACCATAATTAAAAAATCGATATTACATACAAAAAAGAGAACATACAATCGAATTGAGAGCCTCCTCCTTTTTTTGAAGTCAATAAAAATGACATCACGACAAAATCGTAGATAAAACAAGGATGATAATTATGACGTGAGATGATTTTAATATATTTTTTTTGTAGGATAAGGGTAACAAACGAGCACACAGTCCACCTGATGGTAAGTGGTTGCTGTGGATATGCCATATGCCATAAACATCTACATGTATCCTCGATTACAAATCAAAATGCAAATTCGTTGTCAGCCGTGAGGACTAAGATGGAATGCCTCGCTTCCAGTAAAAAGGGTCTCCGGTTCTCTACACTCACCATAAGAAACACAGCCGCGTTAAGCTGCTATTTTACGCTGGTATTCTGTGAGAGCGTGGTCCTTTCTCGGTCGCACCAACCCATTCATGCTACCACTATACTACTAATATAGCTGCAGCATGGGTCTACCACGTAAAAGAAATGAGGGTTGAAAAATGTAAACGTAAAAGAAATTAAATTGATAAAATCAGGCGTTAATTTGCGGAAATCAAATATAGTAAATATGTCCAAAATTAATTGGCTTTTATTACGCGGATATTGGCTAAATTATTTTTAACATGTTTAAGAAGTAAGAGTAATAAACGATTACACAGTTTACCCAATGGTAAGAGAATTCTGTGGCCCACAGACACCTACACCTAGCCTCGATTAAGAATCAAATGCAAATACTTTATCATCCACGAGGATTAGAATGGAATACCTTGTTACCTGTAAAAGGGGTCTCCGTCTCCAATTTTCGTCACTCACCACACAACATACAGCAGCATGATGCTGCTGTTTCACGCTGGTATGCTGTGTGACCTTCCCTGTTCCAGCCGACCCATTCATATAGTACCGTAGTTTTAATTCTTGAAAGGATATCTTATTTTGACATCAACACGGCTCATGTTTATTAATTATTTTTATGTTATTTTTATTTGAGTTCAAATTGTAATTTATTCTACCGAAACAAAACAGAGCAATATAATCCAAACGGCTTATTGAAACGGATTTTAAAGTAAAATAATAGAAGTAATGGAAAACGATTTCTGATCTAATTAAATGATCCCTCTTCAAAAATAAAAAGAAAAAGTCGATGGAAAACCACGCACGCACAGAATACTAGCGTTAAACAGCAGCATAATGTTTCTGTGTTTCGCATGGTGAATATAGAGAACTAAAGACCCTTGTTACTGGAAACAAGGCATTGCATCTTAGTCCTTAGGTGAGGCAATGCATCGTATTTTGATTTTTATTCGAGAAAACATAAAGGTGTCTATATACCATAGTACATGCATGAGCACACTAATTTCGGAGCCTATGGATTCAATGAATAACATATTGTAATAATTTTATGACAAAATGAATTAAAATGTATTATTTACAAGCTTTTACCCGCGACTTCGCTCGCGTGCGTTTCAATTGGGGAACATAATTAGACGGTATTCTGTGCCAAATTTAGAAAAATTCGATCACTTGTCTCTATGTCTGCTTGTCAAATTTTTTTTTTGAATTCTCAAAGACTATTGGTCGTAGATGATTGATATTTGGCATAGATATAATATGCTACAGGAATACATGAATAAATAAGTAATAAATAAGTAATATAGTATAAATAAGTAATAAAAATAAGTAATAAATAAATAATAAATAAGTAATATAGGGCGTGTCTTCCGATGTATGCATAAGAATAGTAAATTGTCTTGGAATCAGAACTTATTATTATTATTTACATTGATTCATAATTAAAGTTAATTTAGTTTTAACAAAATAATGATTAATTTTATGGTCTTCTATCAATTTAAGGTGTATTGTTTATTTGAGATATATGTTTCATAACATTGGTCCCATTTAACAATTATTGGCACCATAAATAGATACTTATATATTTTTACGTTCAAGTAGATGTATGCAGTATAATGAGGAATACTACACATCGAATAACACTTATTTTACGGATTTTATCACGTTTAATTTTAATTTTTTTACGCGGGTTTTTTCTATGCATCTTGGGATGAAAGTTCCATAAAAACCTTCGTAAAAGAAAATATCGCTGATGTGAAGCACCGACTCTCCGGGACCTCTGAAGTATGTGAACATGTTTAGTACAGTACCAACCATTTTATTAGATCTGATAGACAACAAATCTTCACAATAGAACACCGATTCCTACCAAGGATGATTCCCGAGGCTATTGAAATTAAAAAATATCCCTATTTCAATAGAGAAGAGGGCTGAGTGCTACCATCTGCTTGGGATCTCATAATTAATAAAATGAACTCCAAACCCAAGCATACTACTGCAAGACTTCAAGATACTGTAAGCTCGTTCTGCATAGATCGCACCAAACATTATTAATTAAAAGTTAAGGGTAGCCTTCGGTAACAATGACATCAGGTCATCAAACACCTTAGCCTGCTCCTCCCCCTCCCCCCCATGAAAGTGACCAAAACGTCGGAATTAAAAAAATTATAATTAAACGCGGTAAAATCCTTAAAATTAGTTAAATTACAAATTAAGTTCTATTCACGGTGAGCGTGGAAAAAACTACCCTCATGAACGGGAGTAGAAAAATGTTCGCCTTGTTGTGGCGGCGAAAGAGTATCCGCCACCTCAATCGTCCCGTGTGTGTGGTAAGAAGCGACAGAGGAAAACAAACAGGCGATGGCCAACATCATCTTCCTGACAACAGCTCAAAATAATAAAAGAATATGAATGATATAAAAACTGCATAATTGCCCCGTTAAGAGTATAAAGATTTTGGCCAAAAAGGTGTTCGCTGTGCTGATGCCAACGCGGGATGACCTTAACTGGGGAACTTCTCATATATGCAGGTTTTCCTTCACGGCCGAGAACGTGGTAAATTAACACTTCAAATTACAATTAAAATATATAATAATGCTAACGTACATACAATGAAATTTACGTTTGGATCAGTTTGATTACCGCCTTTGACAAGTAACCTTTGTTTAAATAAAATCTGCTTTTTTTGATAATTTAAGTGTTTTTCCCCAAGAGCCTGTTCATTTACATATTTTACTCATGTGAGCTATGAAACCAGGACTGTCACAAAAATCATAATGTGTCTGAAAATTTGAAAGCTATCTTAAATGACAAACTGGTTTATAAGTCTCATTAAAGTTAAAAAAGTATAGTAGCAGCTTACATGCGTCTCCCTACTGTGCACAGGGCTCCTCATTACCTATAATGTTTTGTGAGTAGAAAAGAGTATGCCGGAATATTTCAATGCGCATTAACGGTTTTCACATTACCATGACCTTTTTAACTACTTAGACATCTAGGTTTCTCCAAGAAGTTATTCTTCACCACTTCACCCGACACATGGTAAATCAGCAAGTAAAATTTCCTATAACAGATTCATTTGTCCTCAAAGGAATCGTACACGTTTTGCTCCCGTGCTATTATGAAATCTCACGGCAAGCTACACGGCCCTCGTATTTGTTTAAATAAAATTCATAAAAACTAAAACGAAGCTTTTGCATGATTGTTAACCACATCTACCTAGTAATCAGACATCCAACGATGCCACAAACTATTCCATCAAATAGATACAAAAATCTCACAGTGCACTTAATTTTCTATTACTTACATCAGATATCATCATCATCATCACAGTCATTCACTAGTCAACTGCTAAACATAGGCCTCCCCCAAAGAATGCCAAAAAGCACGGTCCTGAACCACTTGCATCCATCGACTTCCTGCATGATTTACCAGGTCGTCACTCCATATAGTGGGGGGCCGCCTTACACTTCGTCCACCGGTCCGAACCTGCCACCGAGAACCTTTTTCCCCATCGGTTTTCGGTTCTTCGATTTGGCCCATTGCCACTTCAGCTTACTAATCCTTTGAGCTAGGTCAGTTACTCTGGTTCTACTGCGGATATCCTCGTTTTTAAGTCTATCATGCAGAGAAAACCCGAGCATAGCCCTCTCTATAGCTCGCAGAATGACCTTGAGCTTCCTCATACGACCAGCAGTGAAGGACAACACGCACAGGTTGTACAATCTTGTTTTCAGGATTTGAGGTATATCTGACGAGAATCTCCCGAACGCTACCCAGCCAAGTTCAGCTGGTCGAAGTTGGACTTACCTAGTCAGACTATTTGTGTCAGGTTCCTTTTGAATTAATCCTATAGAAATCGATGGTTGCAGATGACACAGGACCGTGCTTTATGGTATTTCTTGGGGGAGGCCTATATTCAGCAGTGGAATTGTGAAGGGCTGTAATGATAATGACGATGATGAAAAATACTCGTCGGCAACTTTGAGCGTAGTGTTCTCAATAACTACCGGCATAGGTGTGACATGGACGTTACACATGACCTTTGTTTTGTCCATGTTTATCTTAAGACTTATCCGTTTGGAGACACTATTGAGGTCATTAAGCATAGTGCTTAGGTCCTCAAGCGATTCTGCCATAAGGACTACATCGTCGGCAAATCGAAGGTGAGTGATGTACTTGCCATTGATTTTAATACTGTATCATTTCCAGTCCAGTAGCTTGAAGACGTCTTCCAATACAGCGGCGAAGAGTTACGGGGATATAACCTCACCCTGTTTTATACCTCTCTGCAATTTAATGGGTTTCATACTCTGGTTCTGTACTCGGATTGCCATCGTAGCCCTACTGTATAAACACTTCATCACTTCGATATACCGACAGTCAATTAGGCACGGTTTAAGGAACTACAGCACCGCCGAAGCGCTCTCTCATGGGCCACATACGCAAGGCAAAGTGGTAGATTGTATTCCTCAGTCTTGTGTACAATTTGATAAAGGGTTATACATCAGATAACTTGATAACAAATGAAATTGGTGAAATTACACCCAATTTATTCAACTAAAGAGCTTCTCTCTTAATCCCAGTTTTGTGTACACAGTACTGGCTACTGTGCACACAAAACACACGTGTTGTGTTCAGCCTCATCTATAAATATAATTATTTACACATATAAATGTATGTTATTTATATTATTTAACTTATTAGTAACTGAAGGCAAAATATACTACTTACACTACTTTTTACATTTGATGATAGATGGCGCTGTTTTGATAACTAAAACGTAGATCGTCGGAGTAGTTTCTAATTATTATACAAAGTTTAAAGCTAATTTTAAAATTTATTTATAAATATGGTATTTATTTGAAATAACACCCGTCATCCCGCATATAAATAACATAATCATATATAATAGAAAAATTACACCTAAAAGTAGGAAAACACGTAACCATCTTTTTGAAATTTCGTAATCGAATAAAAAGCCTAAAAGTTACTCGGGCTACCTGCATACAAAATTTCATGCAAATCGGTCCAGTAGTTATTGCGTGAATCGTGAATATACAGACAGACAGATTGACAGACACACAGACTTCAAAGAGAAACAAACATTCTAAAAACCAATAATTTGGCTTCAGTTCCCTTTATTTATTCCCCTGTAATTGTTTTTTCAAGAATATATTAGAATTACATACACTATTTTCTACAGATTTATTTTATGTATATATAGATTATTACCTTACTTTTATTTAGTCTGCATACTCTTTTATCACTTATTTATTAAAAAAAAAAATTTTTGCCTATAAGTCCGTGTGGTATACAGCATTCGTCGTATTTTGTGCTAATAGATATATGTTCACTGTTACATTCAAGTCAAAGGTCAAGAGAAGCAGTATATTGAAAGGATATACGCAATTCCCTCCGTAGGAACCAGTCTTTAGGAATGATAAAAAATCTCCAACCTTATTTATTAATTTTTTTGCGAGTTTTTTGCAGAGTTGCAGTGTCCTTAGGTTACATAACTATCGTGCTGCTTAATTTAAGATGGAATGTTAACTCATTCTTACTGGAAGTAATAAAAAATACCGAAGTACCGACTGTAAGTGAATTTCAAAGCTGTGTTTAAAAATGTGAATTCATTTCACTGAGTTAGAGCCATTAGTGTAAATTACAAAAAGCACAGCACGCGAGCGACCTAAGCGCTGTGTAATTACATTTCTTTGTGTACTCCCCGCCGCGCACAGTTACGGTCATGTTCATGTCTATTTTGTATTAAATTATTAGTGGAAATAAAATTAAAACGAACATAAGTATCAATCAACTAGCAGCTTCATACTTACTTATTACTTTGACTGCCTCATTCGTCTATAGTTATAAGCGTGATTGCTTATTATGGGGTTCGAATTCCGTCTCGTGTCATAATTGGTTGTTGATTTTTCTGTCAAAAAATTCTCAGTAGAAGTCCGGAGTCAAGAAGTTGGCGGTGCTATGCATCGGATGATTGCCGAACCATCGGACTATGAGAGTGAGGGCATAGAAAATGCACTCCTGTTGCCCGCACACTCGCGCACTATAATCTTGTCCTGCGCAGATGGACTCTCTGTTGAGATTGTCCACCGTGACCGAAATTCAGTCTGGAGGATATTATTGTATCCTATAATATGATGACAGCGGTAGTTTTACAACGTCGTAGTAAATGCATAAGAAGATTTGATGGTAATATGCCAACTTATCTTTAACTTGAATCATCGCCTGATTTTTATCTGTGTCGGTCTGAAAAGTTTCCGACTTAACAAAGATCAAAGAGATTTAAATACGAGTATATAGGTATACTATAGAGCGGACATAATGAATATTTGCATACAAAATTTGAGCTCGCACGTGTGTGACGCTCTCTAGCTAAACATAGCAAAACTACGCTGAACATTTATTAGGAAAACATTTCAGCTATTGCCCTGTAATAAATGTAACGTAAAAACCCGTTTTAGGCATGTTACCGTTTCGACATCAAAGTATCGATAATGTTGTTGGAGGTTACTTAGTTTGTAATGTTTTAAGATATAATAATAGGCAATATGCATGCTTTTTTATTATATAAATCTATTTATTATGACTCACATCACACCAAAAAAATCATATAAACTTTTTAAGTCATGAATAACGTCAAGAATGAAATGATACGTCATGAAATAAAATATTTAATTTTCAATAACTCAAAATCTTCAAATCAATTAAAACAGCAGTCACATTGGTGGCATCTTGGATGACGTCACTATGTCCATTAGACTATATAATAATAGCATATGATTGGTCGGTCAGCGTCAAAGGCACATCGCGAAATTTCAAATCTAATAAGAGAGCGCCACCATGCTTTTCAAATTCGTTTCATTTACAAAAATACACATTAGATCTATATATATTATATAAAAGGCAAACCTGACTGACTCATCTATCAACGCACAGCCGAAACTGCTGAACGGTTTCGCTGAAATTTTGCATACAGACAGACGTAATGACGTAGTCATCCGCTAAGAAAGGATTTTTGAAAATTCGCCCTCTAAGTGGGTGAAAAAGGGGTTAAATATATGTACGAAAGTCCGTCATTTTTAGAGCTAGAAGCCTGAAACTTTGTTTTTAGGTTGTCGATTAGAAATAAACAATTACGTGTCCTAGGGTTTTTGATAATTCAACCACTAAGGGGGTGAAAAAGGGGTTGAAAATTTGTATAAGGAAACAATATTAGTTAAACTATTTTATTCGAAACTTCACAGGAGTACTCCTATCAATAAATGAGTAAACAAGTGTTTCAGGCTCTTTCAGAATTCAATCCCTAAAAGGTGAAAAAGGGGTGACAATTTCTGAAAATCAACATGGGTATCGTTTTTATGGTTTATCGGGTCGCGGATTACGAAAACAACAACTATTTCAAAATCCAACGTAGCAGACGGGAAATACCTACCATCATCCCCTGTGGGGGTGCGATGTGGTTGAAATGTCAATATGGGTGTCGTTTTATGGTTTTTTGGGACGTTAATTACGAAAATGGCATCGATTATGGTTTGAAACCAACATGGATGAAAAGGATGGATGGATGTATGTTTATATGTAAAAATCATCATGGGTTGGGTGACTTGGGTTTCATTTTTAAGGTTTTTGGGTCGTAAATAACGTAAATGATATTGATAAATATTTTAAACTTAATTTATTAGAATGGCTCAGAATGGCTTCAGAATGGCTGTATTCTGAATGACGAAGTGTCGAGTTTAAGGAGATGGAAGGATACTTTGAAAGCGTGTTTATGAGTGATGAGACGTTTGAATTAAATGAAATAGAAATTCCGAAAGAAGAGGAAAGAGATAGGGAGCTAAGTATAGATGAAATAATGAAAGCAATGAAAAGTATGAAAGCAGGTAAGGCAGCCAGATATGATAGAGTATCACTCGAAATGCTAAGGGCTGGAGAGGGAGTGGTGGCAGACCTGCTGTACACCTTGTTTAATTTGTGTTGGGAACTTAAGCGGGTACCGGGAGACTGGTACAAAGCCGTGATAGTCCCACTATATAAAGGAAAAGGATCGCAGCAGGACTGTAAAAACTACCGTGGAATCAGCCTTCTTAGCATTGTGGGAAAACTGTTTGCTAAGGTACTAATTGAAAGAGTTATGAAAGATACTGATTGAAAAATTTGGGATGTGCAAGCGGGATTTAGAAAGGGAATGGGATGTACGGATCAGGTCTTTTCCATGCGCATGATCGCGGAGAAGTTTTTGGCTAAAAACCAAAAGGTTTTTTGTGCGTTCGTGGACTTGGAAAGTCTTATGACAGAGTGGACAGGGATGTGTTATGGCAAACACTAAACTCATTTGGTAGAGCGCTGGGTTGATACAGGCATTGAAGTCTCTGTATAGGGACTCCAGTGTTTGTGTCAGGATCAACATGGCCTACTCGATAACGTATGTGGTACAGGTACTGGTTTAGCATCCATAAAGGGGTCAGACAGGGCTGTGTGACTTCCCCGTGGCTGTTCAACCTATTTATGAACAGTTGTTTGGAAAATTTGAAAGTTGAAGAATGCGGGTTAAGAATGGGTGAGTTAACCGTCAAATGCCTTTTGTACGCCGATGATCAAGTCATACTCGCGTCATCGGCGGCCGAGTTGCAAATGATGGTTACATTAATGAACAGTTAATTAAAAGAAAGGGGAATGAAAGTGAACGCAAGTAAGACGAAAGTTATAGTTTTTGAAAGAGAAGAATGTAAAACGATATGTGAAATAAGAATAGAAGGCGAATTGGTCGAGCAAGTAGATGAGTTTGTGTATTTGGGATGTGTATTTAGCAGGGATGGTAGATATGATAAGGATATAGAACGACGAGTGAACGCTGGAAATAAAGTAAATGGGGCTCTACACTCTGCTCTTCGGTGGTTTGGTCATGTAGAAAGAATGAATGAGAAAAGAGCGACAAAGCAAATTTATGTGGCAGAGGTGAACGGCAGAGTCGGGAAGGGACGCCCTAGGCGAAAATTTATCGACCAAATTGGCGATATATTGAAAATGGGCCAAATTAAGAGTACCCTTAACCGACGAGCGTGTATGGGTAGGTATATGGATGTGGAGGAGGCGAGAGAGGTGTGTTAGGATCGTGCCGAATGGAAGTCCATAGTCTCTGCCTACCCCTCTGGGTGACAAGCATGAGTGATTATTTTTATGTTTTTTTTATGTGGAATAGAATTGAATATACTTTTATTGCACAAAAACATGAAACAAAATAGACAAAAAGATTTGTACAAAAAATTTGCACAAAATTACACCTGAACAAAAAAATACTAATTTAAAAATTAAAAAACAATGAAAATAAACAACCAAACCAAATATATTTTTTTACATATTAATAAAATGGCAAAATCAAAAGAAATACTTGGGTACCTATCTATTTTGTATTGATCTTTAAGTTCCAATCCCTACCAATAGATGGCGTTGGTATCATTTTAGAACGCGGTAACGTTGTGTTTTTTCGAACTAATATAAAGTGAATGATGAATGAGCGCTTCAACCTGTACCACATACGGTACCTATTCACTGTTAACGGATGTTTGACTAGACTTCGACTTTGTTTGCTTGCTTACGGTTTAAGATTTGCTTCGTGTTTCGGATTAGTTGCTTGATTTTGTCTTTCTTACAACCACTGTTCAAACTTGGAATTCAATTTGCTTTGTGATTAGGTATTGTTGATAGAAGTATTTTTTCTCACTGAATAAATGACTACAGAAACTCTTAATATTAAAGGAAAAATGGAAGAACATACTGTCGTCCCCATTATCGGTGACGGCGCTTGTTTGTTTCATGCTCTTTCATTTTTAATGTACGGAACCCAAGAAAATGCGATAGTGGTGCGTTCACAAATTGTTAGATTTGTGATAAATGATTGGCCTAGGTTTTCAGTTATGACCCACGACAGAAATGGCGATAATTATTCAACAGCAAATGAATATTCAGCCGATATGTTAAAAAATGAAACTTACGGTGGTTTTTGTGAATTGGTAGCTGCAGAATTAATATTTCCGTTTCAGTTTGAAGTATATCGAAACGGTCTGCTATACACAGAGTACGGAACAGATATCTGTCCACTAAGGCAATTACGGTTTAGCCCTGATTTTTCTAATGGACATTTTGATGCCTATCTGCCTATTGTTGCGAAGAAAATTACACACACGAAAGAACACAGGACGCTATGACCTATGTTAGGAATTACGGCCGGCCTGAATTTTTTATTATTTTCTCATGCAATCCTCGCTGGGACGAGATAAAAGAGCAATTACTTCAAGGATAATAATCTCATGATAGACACGATATAATTTCGAGGGTGTTTCGACTGAAGGTGAAAAAGATCATGAACTTATTGACAAAGGGCAAAATATTTGGTGAAGTGCGATGCTATATGTACTCAACGGAATGGCAAAAGAGAGGTCTTCCACATATTCGTATTATTTTATGGCTTCACAAACGTATTACTCCGGATCAAATCGACAATATAATTTGTGCTGAAATACCAGATCCCAAACGTGACCCCGAGCTTCACGAAATCGTTAAATGTAATATGATACATGGTCCATGTGGAACTTTAAATCGAATCTCACCATGTATGAAAGATAACATGTGCAGTAAACGATACCCCAGGGCTCTCATAAGGGAAACTCGAACTAGTGAAGACGGTTATCTGCAGTATAAGAGACGTTTACTAGATGACGGTGGGTTCTCTGTTGATATCAAAGGCACAACCATAGATAATCGCTGGGTAGTCCCTTATAATCCAGTATTATTAAAAACATTTAAGCTCACTTAAATGTGGAATATTGTCATTCGGTGAAATCCATAAAATACGTCTGTAAATACGTAAATAAAGGTTAAGACCAGGCATCGTTTGCTTAAGAGAATGAGAAGTATGAAGTTAAAACCTATACATATTCCTAACCTACACATGGTCTGTGAATATAGGTAACTGGAGACCCCTTTTAGTGGAATCGAGGCATTCTATCATAGTCCTCATAGTTGACAACGCATCTGCATTTTGATCCTTAAGCAGGGATATATGTCATCTACATCTATCCTTGCTTAAGAATTATCTATGGGAAATAGCACCCATTTATCATCAGGAGGACCTGAGTTCGATTCCCGTCGGCACCTCTGATTTTAATATGATTAAGGACTAACTGCTTTATAACCCCCAAAGAAATGAAAGGAGACTTATTTCCAGCAGCAGGACGTATTTTCTTTCAATTAAAAGGAGGATTATATACAAATAGGACTGTAATACCATTATGGTATCTCGTTAGAGACATAACTGCAATAATTGAACAACATAACTTGTGATTATGCGTTCCACTCCGTCGTAATGCGACAACAACAACCCTTCACAGAATCGCTAATAAGATTTAAGTTAACGCTAACTTAATGAAATGATGTTATATCGTTCGCATTAATAACTTCCTTTAAAGTTCTTAGCCAAGTAAAAGGTATCGCTGTTTTATTAACTTCCCATTTGGGGGTTGTTGTAATGGGGTTATTCAAAATTTCAACATGTATTCAAGTTTGGAAGTCCATAGAGTTAGATATAACCATATATTGCTGGGGCGGATCGCTAGTTAGTATATTATATACGAGTATATATATAGTATAATATGTATTACCGTGTAGTGGTGGCGTAAGTGAATCCACTACTCCAAGTCATTTTGTGGGTGTTGTAAGAGGCGGCAGATGAAAACCAAAACAGGATATGAGCAGTAGCATCTTCCCTATAACATTTTATACGTGGTAGAGCCAAACTGCAGCTATATAAGTAGTATAGTTGTAGCACGAATGGGTCGGTTCGAATGGAAAAAGACCATGCTCTCACAGTATACAGCGTTAAAAAGCAGCTTAACGCTGCTTTGTTTTGTATGGTGAGTGTAGAGAAACGGAAACCCTTTTTACTGGAAAAGAGGCATTCCATTTCAGTCCTCAGGGGTAAAAAAGCATCTGCATTTTGATTCGCAATCGAAGATAGATGTAGATGTCTACAGGTCACAGCAACCACTAACCATAAGGCTGTCACCATTATCCTACAAAAAAGACATCTTAATCATAAAAAAAACGGCAGTTGTCAACCCGCCTGCCATGTATGGTAAAAGTTATGGCAATTTTCCCTTTACGAGGAAATCTATGGGGGTTCTATGTTCAATTTACCTATGTTCAGCAGTCTGTATTTTATATATGGAACTGAGATTGGGTCCTTCACTGCTGACCGTCTAAGGAAGGTTAAGAGTACTCAGCGAGATGGATCTTTGCTTGGAACTTCTCTGTACGAGAAAATCCGTAAAGGTGACATACGCAGTAGAACAAAAGTATCCAAAATAGCCCAACGGATCAGTAAGCTAAATAGCAATGGGGGCGGCCATATATCTATATGAACTAACAACCGATGGGCAAGAAAGGTCCTAAAATGACAGCTGATGGGATGGAGGTGACTACGGATGCGCTGTCACCTCTGAGGATTTGGATGGATTATCTAACCGCCTGTAATTATACTGGCTCTCTATACCCTTCAGACCAGAACACAGCAGTGTACACACTGATGGCAGAAATAGGTTAGAAAAATAGGTAGGTTAAGAGGGTGAGTATGGGTTAAATTAACCTACCCAGGCGGAATCCTAGGCAGAAGAGGAGTAATACCACCTATGAAATTATAAATCCTTATATATTCTATATTCTATTCCGATGATATTCCGGACGTCAGTCTGAGCGAGATTAGAATGGCTCTCCAGCACCTTAAAAACGGCAAAGCCCCAGGCGAGGATGGAATTACAGCAGAGCTTCTGAAAGCGGGTGGAAACCGGTACTTGTAGTCCTTCAGAAGCTCTTTAATTCCGTCCTCCATGGTGGCACTACACCGCAGGCGTGGAGCAGAAGTGCGGTGGTCTTGAAGAAAGATTTCTTTAAGAAAGGTGACAACGCTCTCTTGAAGATCTTCAGACCGATTTCCCTTCTGAGCCGCGTCTACGTGCTGTTTTTGAGAGTCCTTACGAATCGTCTCGCACGCAGACTCGACGACATCCAGCCTCCCGAACAAGCCGGCTTCCGAAAAGGCTTTAGCACCATAGACCACATTCATTCCCTTCGGCAAATTGTACAGAAGTCCGAAGAGTACAATTTGCCACTATGTCTGGCGTATGTGGACTATGAGAAAGCCTTTGATTCCGTCGAAATTTGGGCGGTGCTGCAGTCCCTTCAGCGGTGCCAAGTTGACTGGCGGTATATCGAAGTGCTGAAGTGTTTGTACAGTAGAGCTACGATGACTACCCGAGTATAGAACCAGAGTACGAGACCTATCCAACTGCAGAGAGGTGTAAGACAGGCTGATGTTATATCCCAGAAACTCTTCACCGCTGCATTGGAAGACGTTTTCAAGCTACTGGACTGGAAAGGATACGGTATTAATATCAACAACGAGTACATCACTCACCTTCGATTTGCCGATGATATAGTTCTTATGGCAGAATCGCTGGAGGATCTAAGCACTATGCTCTACGACCTCAATAGTGTCTCCCAACGGATAGGTCTTAAGAAGTCTTGTCACACATATGCCGGTAGTTGTTGGGAGCACTAAGCTCGAAGTTGTTGACGAGTATGTTTACCTGGGACAAGTAGTCCGACTAGGTAAGTCCAACTTCGACCGAGAGGTCAATCGACGGATTCAACTCGGCTGGGCAGCATTCGGGAAATTACGGCACATCTTCTCGTCAGATATACCTCAAAACTAGAAAACTAGACTGTACGACCAGTGCGTGTTGCCAGTGATGACCTATAGAACTGAGACCTGGTCCTCCACTGCTGGCCGTATGAGGAAGCTCAAGGTCGCTCAGCAAGCTATGGAGAGGGCTATGCGCAGGGTTTCTCTGCGTGATAAACTTAGAAATGAGGATATCCGCAGTAGAACCAGAGTGACTGACATAGCCCAACGGATTAGTAAGCTGAAGTGGCAATGTAGCTCGAAGAACCGATAACCGATGGGGAAAAATGGGTACTCGAGTGGCGGCCTCGTACCGGCGGACGAAGTGTAGGGCGTCCCCTACTAGATGGAGTTACGACCTGGTAAGACATGCAGAAAGTCGATGGATGCAGGTGGCTCAGGTCCGTGCTTTGTGGCATTCCTTGGGGGAGGCCTATGTTCAGCAGTGGACTTGTGATGGGCTGTAATGATGATATAATGATGATAACAATCCTTTTTCTTAATCATCCCGTAAAAATTCTCTGCTGGACATGGGCCTCTCCCACTGTTAGAAGAAAATGCCGTAAATGCTACACTAGGCCACCGTAGAACCAGATGTCTTCCCGAATTCCTATATACTACTCGTATATAGGTTGTACATATATATTTTTTAAAGAAAATATGACTCGTAGAAAAATCATCATGCGTGTCATTTTTCACAAACACAGATGACTTAAGCAATGAGGTATATCAAAGTAATGTATAATAGAATTTTAGATCAATAAAATAACTACACATTCAAAGAAAATCCCATGTAAGCTCAGGTTATTGTATAGGTATAGTTCAATTTTAAGTATTATCGAAAGGACAATGATTAATAGAAACTGCTGTCATTGTTAACCCTGGGAACCGTCTTTATTTTTGTATGTTTTATATAAAAAGAAGTTAGTGGTTTTATATGATATAGAACATTATCATCAATCCATCAAAGCAGTAAAAATATGGCGGAAGTTATATTACCGCGTAGACTGCGCGAACAATTTGCGATTTTTTTAAAATACTTTTAAAATGCTTTTAAAATAAAATTACGTTAATGAAAGGAACGTTTAGGCTATTAGGATTTTTTTTGTAGAATATGAGTGACAAACTAGCACACATACACATCTATCCTCAATTAAGAATCAAAATGCAGATGCGTTGTCACCCCTGAGGACTAAGATGAAAGGGCTCACCATACGAAACACAGCAACATTAAGCTGCTATGTGGCTAGTATTCTGTGTGAGCGTGGTCTTTCCCCGACCCATTCGTACTACAACCATAATACAGCGTTTAAAGTTGTTTAATCAGTTGTTCAGTTTTTTTTAATATTATTATAACAATTATTAAACCACTTATCCAGATCAAATTTACCAGTAGCACTATTAATATTATTCCACAAGCCCACGAGTGGCCTACCCAAACAAGAATGGCGGATTTGAACCCACAACTTTTCGAGTTTGCAGTCCGCACTCTAAACCATTAGACTGAAATCGCTTTTAAAATAATATTTTTTACCAACATTTATATATTAGAAGAGATAATCTAAATACTTGTACCTTTGAATATATACATATATAGATGGATAAACGCAGTCGAAAAAAGGAGAAAAAAATACTGTACAACAATTGGCCGGTAACGTCCTCGCCACCTTTTAGTGCTAATCGCCACATGTTTATAAACAAAACTAGATACATATAATACAAGTTTCAATTGATGTATGTAGCAATATGCGTTTATGTCAAAGAACCAATTTATTTTCCAGTAACTCAATAAATCAAACATTTCCGTAACTGAACACTACGATATGAAATAATACATTCCATTAAGAATTAATGCGACAACGGCATCTCTGGGAGGGTTCTACACATTCTAAAATTACCGCTCTATCATTTCCGTAACTCTAAGCTATTATTCATGATTAAGGTTTTGAAGTTTATTCGTTTATTATAGGTTTGACTGTACCTAAAAGATTTATTTATGTAGTTATTTCATTTTTAAAGGTAATACCATTACCGCGTATCAATAGTCCACTACTGAACATAGGACCTCCCCATAGATTGCCTCATAATGGGGATATTTACCATAGTTGTCATGCTTGGCAAGGAGGTTGGCAAACGCAGTAGTCAGCTGTTATCAGGCAGATGCTGCTGCTCATCCCTGGGTTCAGATTTCCTCTGTCTTACGACAACCACGGGATGATATGAGGTAGTGGATATTCTTACACCGCCACTATACGGGAAATTTTCTTTATTGCACCATTATATTGTACAAAAGGTAGAGCTTATTGCACTCATGTACTTCTCTACATCCTCACCTTTTGCACAATAGTGTCAGTTTTGGACAGTTGTAAAAAATTAAAATCTAAGTTAAGCACTCTTCAGCTGTTAGTTACTTCTATTATTTAGTGCAAGTCGAATTTATAGAGTTTTTAGTTGTTATTCACGCTTGTTTTTAATAATATTTTTTTAATAAATTCATTTTTTCGTCCTTAATTAGAGAAGTTTATTTAGGTTTTTTTGTTTTATATTACTACTTTTGCCGTGTTGTATCATCCCGTGGGTGTCATAATAAACATATAATAATTTCACAGTGTATGAGCAGAAGTACCTTTCTGATAAAAACTCAAAATGATAAGAAACTGCAGTTGCCAAAATATCCCGCTTCAAGACAATCTATTATATAGGAGAGGCCTATGATTAGCAGTGAACTTTTGATAGGCTATAATAAAGGAATTAATATCACGAAGGAATAATAAATAGCACTCCTTTAAACTTTTCCCTTTTGTAATGTAATTTTTTACAGTCCTTAAAATTATCTTATACTTACTTTCAGTCTATAAAGGTACCGATAAGTGAAAAAAATTACACAACATCAAACTCAACTAAAAGCTATAAACCTTAGTCATTTGATCCTGCCATATATCAGAGCAATGAGATAAAAGCGGAACACGAAGTCTATTCGAGTACTCGATAGAACATCAATCCATCAAAGTGGTAAAAATATGGCGGAAGTTATTACTGCGTAGACTGCGCGAACAATATGCGATTTCTTTTTATATACTTTTAAATGCTTTTAAAACAAAATTACGTTACGGAAAGGACTGTTTAGGTTTTTTTGTTGTTTAACTTTTTATTATAATTTATTAGATACCTCTTTCTTTTATTTTTGTTTTTTTGTAAATATTATATTCTCATGGTATACATACACCATATCATTGTAAATTATTTTATTATATATCTCTATATATAAAAATCAATTTTTGTCCGTTGTCTCGCTAATACTCGAAAATGGCTTGACTGATTTTGTTGAAATTTTTGTGTGTGTTTGAGTGGGTCCCTGGATGGTTCAGATTCATAATTGGATCCGGTAGGTGGCGCTGTTGTCGAGATCCAGAAATCACCCGTGCAAAGCCGGGGCGGATAGCTAGTTATTTTATAATAAATGCCCTTAACCAGATTAAATTTACTTAATCTTTAAACCTTAGATATAAATGAGCATAAAGGAAAACGTATTTCGTAAAATTTCTGTAATGATTTTATAATCCATTATCAGTCCCATACAACGTACATCACAAGAGTCCACGGGCTGGACTTTTAGCATATTAGGGAGCATTTAACGTAGTCGCCATACGTAACAGGTGAACTGGCTGGAATTTAATTGTATTACTTTTAAATTGGATTCTGCTAACTGATTAACAGTAAATAAAAAGGAATATTTTTTTGTTATTTTTTTTTTAATAGGATAGGGTGACAAACGAGCACACAGTCCACCTGATGGTAAGTGGTTGCTGTGACCCATAGACATCTACATCTATCTTCAATAAAGAATCAAAATGCAGATGCGTTGTCACCCGAGAGGACTAAGATGGAATGCCTCTTTTCCAGTAAAAAGGGTCTCCGGTTCTCTACACTCACCATACGAAACACAGCAGTGTTAAGCTGCTATTTTACGCTGGTATTCTGTGAGAGCGTGGTCCTTCCCCGGTCGAGCCGACCCATTCGTACTACAACTATACTACTAATATAGCTGCAGCATGGCTCTACCACGTAAAAAATTTTTATTGCAAAACAAACCATGCTCACTCACATAATGCGATATCGTAGTTGCAAATTTAAGTAACAGATTTTATTAGACGACTTCAAAAACAGGAGGAGGTTCTTGCCTCCGATCGATTCGCATCAAACTTCAAAATTCGATTTTATCGCCTCAGACACTAGAAGGTTAGAAACGAGAGAGTGCCCCTGTGTAAGCTCTTACACTTTTTTAAAGGAGTAAGGGTGACAAAAAAAGCATCCGGCCACCTGATGGTAAGTGGTACTGCAGCCCATAGACACCTGCAGCCAACCTCATTGGCTCCTACGTTGTCACCTATGAGGGCTACGAAGCTAACCTAAGCTTGTACATGGTGAAAAAACGCTGCAACAGTAGGGAAGGACCACCTACTATAGCCATATAGTGTTGGTATGTTTCGCATGGCGAGTGTAGCGAACTGGCGACCATTTTTATTGTTAATCCTAGATAGCTAACGTTCGTGAAAATAATCATCTAATTAATATCTCCCTCTCCCTTTCTAATGGTTTCACCTACATACTCGCGGTTTCGCGCCAACTTAATGACCGCTATATGCGTCGCGTGGTGGTCACGTTTAGCCGATAAGTAATTTTGTTTTGAGATACCTACTGCATACTCGTCAAAATGACGAATGGTTAGCTTATGCGTAACTTTGTCACCGGTACTTTGTGTTGATTTTTTGATTTGTTATATAAGTTATAACATTGGTTGTGAAGAATGGCTGCTAGGTCGACCACAGATAACGATATAGTTCGGGCGTTGTTGGATGATGAAGATTATATCAACACAAATTACATTTTTTCTGATAGTGAGAATGAGGATGGTTTGTTGGTAGATGACGTGGAAAGCGACTTTCCAGAAGTCATCATCATCATCATTATAGCCCTCCACAAGTCCACTGCTGAACATAAGACTCCTCCAAAGAATTCCACAAAGTACGGTGCTGAGCCATCTGCATACATCGACTTCTTGCACGTCTTACCAGGTCTTCTCTCCATCTAGTGGGGGGGCGCCCTTGTTATGTGGCAGGGACAAAAACTCTTTAAAAAATAAATTTATTTAATACTTTTAAACTAACTTAAAATATAGTAGTTGATACTATATTTTAAGTTAAAAAAGTATAGAGAACTTGGGAATGGAATTATGTCGAGGGATCAAAAGATTTGGTTTAAATAGTGTAGGAAGCTAGGAGGTGGGGGTAAACATAAGGGAACAACATTGTTCTTGGTGTTATGGTAAACTATAAACATTAGCATATAATATTACAATCGAATTAGTGTGGTTTCTAAGGAAGTAAACAATACGATTTATAAAGTATACAGGTCTTATAACATAAAGTAAATAGTATCCTATGACATAACATTAGTTTGGCTTCTAAGAAAGTAATTTTGCTTTTAAGTAAATAAACAATATAAAGTATACAGGACTTATAATATAAAGTAAATAGTATCTAGGACATAACACTCCCCCCTTAGAACAAAGATTGAGCGGTTTTGCTCGATTTTTGAGCGTAGTCAGCAGCTTCGTCTTCGTCTTCTGATATGCAGGATGTTGTAGCAGTGGTGTTTAGTGATGATATGGGAATCTCGACGTGTTGTCGGCGACGAGAACGGTCAAAGCAATCATTAAAATTTGTATACAGTTACCATGCGGATTTGTAGGTATGTTATTCTATGGCAAGCGTTTATAACATTTAAAACAAAAATATGTTAGCATAATGATGCCAGTAATCGTACTTAATATGGAAAATTTTGTTACATGTTTTTCTAAGGATGTAGGTTTATTATCTTCAAGCAATTTTGTGTTGTGGACAGTCGATGGGGCTTCGAAGAACACTTCGAGCGCCTTGTCCCCCGGATTGAAAAGGTAGCGGGTGCTATGCATAGACTGCTGCCCAATCTAGGGGGACCAAGGGAAGAAGTGCGTCGCCTCTATGCAGGAGTGATACGGTCCGTAGCCTTGTACGGGGCGCCTGTTTGGGCGAAAGGGCAAAAAGCCTGTTCGAGGCGGCGACAGTCTTGGCTCGCTTTCCTCCTCTGAACATACTGGCGGACATGGATGCGAGGGTATACGACCGGACGCGTGTCCTCCACCAGAGCGTCGGGAGTGAGCCAGATGAGGTGTTCGAAGGAGTCAAGCGGCAGGGACGACTTAACGCATTTAACGCCACGTTACGCGCTCGCCTCTGTTTTTATTTGTTCTCTAACCGAGTTAAGAGAGTCGAGTGGAATGTTGTTGAGCTGGATTGGTGCAAGTTCTGGTTGTTGCAGCTTAATTTCATCTGGGACGTAAATGTGTTCAATATCCACATAGATAAAAGGATGGCTGATGTTGATCGATTTTGTGTCCTCAGCTAGGAGTGTAACAAACGCGGTATACATTTTACATCCTTGTTCTAGAGTGATGATACCTGCTCCAGAAATTTCACCGTGAGTCGTTTTGCTTTCGCATTCTAAAGCATAAGGAGTCTTGCGTTGGAGTATGTAGATCCAGTTGTTGTTTCTAAGAGCTTGGAAAGTGTTGATGTGCGCAGAAAACGTAGTTACATCACAAACTTCAGGAACTTGTTGACTCGTCGTTGTTAAGATGGCAACTTCGCATATGGGTCTGGTGTCGATGTTGTAGATGAGAAGATCCTTGTAGACTTTGGATTCCGTTGCAAAGTCTTTGCATTTGTCCAGTGAGCTCATGATGACGTATTGCTGTCTAGTGGTACTCATGGCAAGATATGTTTGTTCGGGAAGGATAGTAGATATAATGAGTCAGGATGTAGAATAGGGATAGAATATAAATGGTATAATGTAAATTTTTCGTTTTTTACTAAAGGGAATTCTAAGATATATATAATTTTATTCATATAAATATAGGAAGTAATAGAGGCAGATTCAAGTATTTTGTGTAAATTAGATAATGCTATTTGGGCAACTAAGTTTTTATTGAGCCTAGCGGGATTAGAAGACAGTAATTATTTGAATTATTTGTATAGGCGCATAGTGGATATTATAGAAGGGTGAATTACATTTGATTTAATGAAAAGTATGCTTGTAATGACATCATCGATATCTCGTTCCAAAGAAACTGTAACCTCTAGAATTTGAATTGAAACGGTGGATATTTCTTCAAGAATAGTTAAATTATATTTATATAAGTTTGTTTGTTGAGGTAAAGTATGAATTTATTTTTCTAATATATTCGTTAATAACGTATTCATCATAAAAGATTTTATGTAATGTTTCATTAAAATTCATGATCGTTGATGAAATAATTGGTAATTGTTGTTTTAAGATATCGTTAGTAGATATTTGCTGTTTCTCTAACTGCTCAATACATTCGTTATAATGTTTGGCATCTTTTGCGTCTGAAACACCAATGAGTCATTTCAAAATTGACCTAAGCCGTCTAGTATTTCGCGTTTGGATCGCTTGTTGTTAGTGTAAGAATTAAGTTCGTCGAGTCTAGAATCTATTCTGTCTATGTTTATTTTTATAAATGAAGTAGTAGTTATAACGTTAGGTAAATTTGAATGTGTGGTAATGAAAGATTGATAATTATTTATAAGTCGTTTGATATAGTTGCGAGCTAGGAATAAAGGTTCAAGATTACGATATACGATAAAATTCCAGGAATTTTCAGATATTAATATTCCACCATTGTTTTCGAAATAGAGTCCAAAATTAGAAGGAATAGGATTTATGTGGGTATCCCCATCAACAAAAGTTGTGGAGTACCTAAAAATTAAAATAAACCTAGTTAATTGTTTTGAATTCTTTTAAATTTAGTTATATAATATTTCTTAGAAAATAAATGAACTTTGTATAAAATGATAAAAAAAAAACAAATAGTAAAATTAATGTATGAGTTTTTTATAAGATATAAAAGATTTTCAATTAAAGTAATGGTTTTATTAGGGTGTGCCATTATTCGAGCCACCCTGAAATAGATTAAAAGTTAAATATTTATGAATAATTACGATCTAGTCTTAGAATAAAATGTTATGATTATTGAATGAATTCATGCAATGGTCTTAAGCGATTCGCATGCACTATTTGGTTTTTTCCAGTTTTGAATAATTTAATTTTCATTAAAACCTATTCTAACAATAACATGAGGGCCGTCATGGTAGTCATGAGTTGTGTAGTCGTCGTTTGCTTTTAAAGAATATAGAGAACGCGGTTTGTAACCAAAGAGTAATTCATGAGGTGTAAATTTTGTGGACTGATTAATTGATGTGTTATGGCACATAACAGCAAATGGCACAATTTGATCCCAATTAGATCGATTACGTTTGTGGTACATTCGGATGTGATCGCGTAATTTTGCGTTGAACCGTTCTAATGAACCGCTAGTTTGAGGATGATATGCGGTGCTAACTGTGTGGTTCGATCCTAGTAATTTCATCAACTGTTTGATCACGCTATTTAGAAATTCTGTACCTTGATCGGAATGGAAACGTTTAGGTACACCGTAATGTTGACAGAAAATTAAAAGAGATTTGGCTACTTTATTTGCTTGTTTGTCTTGAATGGGGTATGCTTGAACAAAACGAGTTAAGTCATCTTGTAATGTGAGTATATATTTATTAAAGTCATTAGTTATGTCTAAATAAGAAACTAAGTCAATAGTTACGCGTTCAAAAGGTTTAGTAGAAAAAGAAGTAATAACCATGGGAGCTTTATATGTTTCACGTTGAATTTTGTTTCGTTGACATATTTGGCAATTATCTATATAATTTTTAATAGTTTCTGTCATTCCTTTCCAGAAATATTCAGATCGTATTTTGTGTGTTGTTTCGATAATGCCACGATGTCCTGATAGGGGATCATCATGGAAGGTTTTCAGGATTGATGCTATCTCTTCTGGAGCTGGAGTTTTAACTTTATTTTCATATATGGTGATTTTGCATTCGTAAATGTCTGCTAAATAAGCTGTGATATGTAACTGTTCGTTTCCTTTAAGTTTACAAGTAGGGTCGTTTTTTAGGTTTGGAATGTAAAGTGATTTTAATTTATGGTTGTGTAGGTAAGCGAGTAATATTTTAAAATAGCTTTCAGAATCCCAAGGATCGAAGTGAGTGGGTCTCGAACAGCCAAATATAATATTTTGTTTCTTATCCGAAACTAATAAATCGGTTTCGTAAAGTGTTTTTGGTTTATTTAAATATGGGTCCACTTGAAAGCAAGTGGAAATTGCTTGGTTGAAAAGGGTATTTTTATCGGAAAGTGGACAAGAGATTGGGATAAGAATGTTTTTGTGACCTTCATTTAAGAGGCAGTCTGGTGAAATGCGGAGATATGGAGTATTAAATGTGTGAGAGTCAATTTCTAAGTAATGTTAAAAGTTTAGTTGTAAATAGTCTTGTGAAGTGTTTGAGTCAAGATGTGTGTTTTTGTCGCTATTTGTTGGATTATATTTGTTCGTGTGGAGAATTAGTGGGCGTGAGAGAGCGTCTGCATTAGTATTGTTTTTACCTGCCTTATATACTATTTCGTATTCGTACTCTTCGAGTTTAAGTCGCCAACGAACTAACCGACTACCAGGGTCTTTTATCGAGAAAAGCCATGTAAGCGGTATGTGGTCAGTTACAATTTTAAATTTCCTACCAAACAAATAGGGTCTAAAATGTTTGACGGCCCAAACGATAGCTAATAACTCTCTTTCGATAGTGGAATAGTTGGCTTCAGCTTTATTGAGTGTTCGAGATGCATATGCTATAGGCAAGTCCTTGTCTATTTCGCCTTGCGATAGCACAGCACCTAAGGCGTTTATCGAAGCGTCTGTGGTTAGTATGAATTCCTTTGTGAAGTTACGATATTGTAAAATTGGAGGGTTAGTAAGAAAATGTTTACATTCATTGAAGGATTGTTGTTGGGTTTCGCCCCATATGAAAGCAGTGTCCTTTTTAAGAAGGTTAGTTAAAAGTTTAATGAGTTTACTGAAGTTAGGAATAAACCGACGGTAGTATCCTGTAAGACCTAGAAATGCTTTTATATCTTTACACGATTTAGGAATGGGGAATTATTGAACTGCCCGTATTTTATCGGGGTTCTTTTTTAGGAACAACCCAGATGGGGCTACTCCAAGGAGATGAGCTAGGTCTGATAATGTCTTGGTCTAACATTTTTTGGACTTGTGATTTTACTTCTTCTTCGTGTACTTGAGGAAAGCGATAGGTATTTGATGTTTTGTATGGTTGCTAAATGTAAGTGAGTCGCCTTCGATGAAAAATATGTCGGGATATTTGGAAACAATTTTATCTAATGATATCGACTCTTCTTTGTTCAAATATTCGCGTCTAATAAGGTTAAGTACTTGGTTTTGTCTATCGGTGTCGGATATGTGATTAAGATTGTTAATTAAGTGGTTATGAATATTGTTTGTTTGTTGATTTGGTTGGTAAGGGAGAACTTCGATGTTTGGAATGCTAATTACTTTGTCGGATTTGTTTGTATTTACACAAGTGATAATAAATGAGTTGTTTTTGACTTCAACTAATGCATTGGGAATAACAATACCGTTATCTATTTATTGTTTTTCGACTATTGCTGTCCCGGAATTTATATTGCTTGTTCTACACATAATTACACTCTCAGAGCGGCTAGAAAGGAATTGGTTATTAGAGTCGATTATATTTTGAAGATTTTCGTTCAAATAATGTAATTTGTAGGATCTTTCACGTATTCTCATAGTTTTGGATTGAATGTAAATGTTGCAATTATTCCTTATCATAAAATCGTTACCTAGTATAACGTCTGCTTTAATGTTAAGGGAGGCGACATGGAAACGATATTTAGGTAAATAATCTAGAGATATGTCGGTGGTGCCTGAGTTTATAATTGAATTTTGCCTACCGGAAATGCCTACGATTGACACGATGTTTAATTTATTTAAGGGTGAAGAACCTATTTTATCCTTTTTTATAACCGAAATCCCTGCTCCGGTGTCTATGAGAAATGTGACTGGTTTGCCTTCTATATGAAAAGTGCAGTGTAAGAGGTTATCGGGTGGTACATCATTTAAGGCGGATATGGCAAAAGATTTTGTATTAGATTTGGATTTAGGAAGTTTTGATTTAGGCTTTTTAGTTTTAGGTTTTGATTTCAAACGTGGTTTATTGGAAACTGGAAGAAGTGGATGTAGTAGGTGCAGTGGTCTTGATGGAATCAGTGGATATAGTAGGTGCAGTGGTTTTGAAAGAATCAGTGGATATAGTGGGTGCAGTGGTCTTGAAAGAGTCAGTGGATGTAGTAAAAATAGTAATAATAGAGTCAGTGGATGTAAAAGGAATAATAAGCTTTGGAAAACCAAGGGTTTGGGGCTAGCTACCTGTTCGTAGGTATCCGTTTGAGAACTAGAATTTGTGAGTACTGAGTGATGTGTAGTAACTAAGTCACTTGTTTGTGTAAACGCATTTTTCAATTGTGTCTGACACTTAAGCTGTGATTTGGAAGGTACATTGTTTGTTTGTGTAGTGTGATCTCGACGGTTTGGTGGTTGAGGACGCTTTCGAGAAATAGGATTCGATTTGCTAGAATTTATATTTGTTGTTTCTCCATATCCTTGGTCGGGATCGGTGAGCAGGATACTGAAGCGATTTCCAACGAGTTTCTCGTCTCGTTGGACGCTTGGTAGTTTAAATGGTTAACTGGGATAGGAGGCGCAGGAAGTGCGCGTTGGGCTTTATTATTTCTTAAATTGTTATTGTAAGCTCTTTCACGGCATTCTGTAATATTATGCCCAATATTTTTACAATAGCTACATAGTTTCCTAATTTGTTGTGGTGTGTTTGCGTTATTGTACATGGTGTGTGTAAACGGTAGATGAGTTGGACTCATAGGCTTATTTGTATTATTATAATTATTATAATTATGGTTATGGTATGGTGGTTTTGTAAAAGTTGGTGGACGCGTAATGTTCAGTTTAAATAAAGTTTGCCTAGCTTTGTTCATTGCACGAATTTTATCTTCTTGAAGTGCAAATTGGCCTGCTTCGCAAAGACTAGGAAATTCTTTTGTCCTTAACATTGCTCCGATGTCGGAGCTAATGCCATTAATAAAAACGTTAAGAGCCGTTTCCTCCGTTGTCGATAAGCGACTTAATAACGTCTTATCGCATATTTCAGCGTTTAACTTTTCAATTATTTTAGAGCGACAAAGGTCGACTCTGTAAAAATATTCGGTTAACGTTTCTGTAGGTTTTTGGAACATGGATTGCAGTTCAAGGTTAAGGTGTGCTATGGTTTTAACGTTAGAGAATTTTTCAATATGGAATGTACTTAAACCGGTCCATGAGGCCTCTAAGGCCATTTTAGGGTTTTTTTGGGATTGTTTTACACAGGCAATGAATAATTGATATAATAGAATAGTATAATATAGTAGCATATAATAGAATAGTACGATTATATTTAAAAAAAATGAATGTGAATGAGGTGGTAGATGTAGGAAAGTATTTTGGTAAATATGCAAAAATAGGAATCCGAACAAACAAGTTTAGCCACTTACCACAGTAACAATAAAATGTGTAGCTGCATGGTTCGGCGAAGTTCTTCAAAAGCCTTCAGCTACCGTACGTTGTCTTCTTGTTGGGCGATGGTGTCCCGTCGAATTTGGTACATTTTTACTTCGTCTTTACGCGATTTAAGCGAATGAATCACGCAAGATCCTACCGACTGCGCCAAATTTGTTATGTGGCAGAGACAAAAACTCTTTAAAAAATAAATTTATTTAATACTATTAAACTAACTTAAAATATAGTAGTTGATACAGAGAACTTGGGAATGGAATTATGTTGAGGGATCGAAAGATTTGGTTTAAATAGTTTAGGAAGCTAGGAGGTGGGGGTAAACATAAGGGAACAACATTGTTCTTGGTGTTATGGTTAACTTATGGTAAACTATAAACATTAGCATACAATATTACAATCGAATAAGTGTGGCTTCTAAGGAAGTAAACAATATGATTTATAAAGTATACAAGTCTTATAACATAAAATAAATAGTATCCTTTGACATAAGTTTAGTTTGGCTTCTAAGAAACTAATTTAGCTTTTAAGTAAATACGAGTAAACAATATAAAGTATACAGGACTTATAATATAAAGTAAATAGTATCTATGACATAACACCCTACACTTCTCCTACCGGTACGAGGCTGCAATTCGAGAACCTTTCTTCCCTATTGGTTGTCGGTTCTTCGAGCTATATGGCCGGACCATTGCTACTTTAGGTTACTAATCTATTGGGCTATGTCGGTTACTCTGGTTCTACTGTTACACGCTCTTGCCTCCGTACCTCTGAGGTGTTCAGACGTATTTGAATACAGAGCTTTTTTGAATTTTAATTTAAAATTTAATTAAATTAAATAAATTAATTCGAGTGCAAGAAGCAGGAGTGCATAAACGTGAAGAGGTGACTCGACAGTGTGCTCCTGGTAGGCGCCTAATACCCGGCTACCCTGATTCATCGCTGAGCCGGCGCCGCTCACCACCGTCCGCTGCTTGCCCTGGGAGGGGTAATCTCGCCGGGCTAATACCCGCGCGCACCAACGTCCTGCCGCGCTGACGCTGGTGGAGACCCTGCCCCACTGTGTGACTTACCGACCCCTGTGCTCCTGCAAACTTTAGACGTCCTAATACCAACAACAACATGACTGAGAAACACAATGAAAATGTTATGAATCCAGAAATGTCAGTTTGCCTCACAGAAGATAAAAAAACAACGCCGAATTTTGTAACACAACGTACACAAAGTTTAGTGCATTACAATGATAACATGAGATATGACCGATTTATGGACCTTAAAGCGGAAATGGGTAAATTGATAGCTATAACTGCGAAACAAGCAAAGGACCTCAAAGGTCTAACTTCTACCCTAAGGGAAGTTCGCCTATCAAACCAAAATATTGAGAGTTCGCTCTCGGTAGTTTAAAAAACAAATTATTTCACTACAAAATCATGATAAGGAAGATAGGGAATATATAATGTTTTTGGAGAATAAGCTTTAGGATTTGAATATTGCAACACGTAAAACCACTTTTTTAATGTAAAATGTTCCTCGAAAGGAAAATGAATCCAAGCAGTATCTAAGTGAAATGACTATACGTCTCTCAGTGACCATAGATTGTAAAATAAATAAAAACGACATAAAGGATATATACAGGTTGCGTGGAGAAAAGCCGGATCAGAAGAATACTCCCATTAGAGTGAAAACAAACTCAGCGTTATTAAAGGCAGATTTTTTGAAAATGTCAAAGACTTTAAACATCAAAAATAAGTCCAAAATTTGCGCAAAATATTTAGGCTTTAAAACCAGTGAGGACATGCCTATTTTTCTGTTTTTCTCTCTGAGTATCTAACTGACAAAGGCTCGCGATTATACTTTTTAGCGCGTGACCTATCAAAATTGAAAGGGTTTATGTTCTGCTGGACCGCCTATGGAAAGGTTTATGTACGGAAAAATGAACAATCTAAATTTATCCTGATAAGAAGTGAAGCACGAGTCCATCAACTTCTACTGTAAAAGTGACTAGTCTTAGAAGTCCAAGGTTCGATGTACTTCCCTTCCTTCTGCATCTGTAACATAATTTTAATTATAATACTGTTGATTTCTTATATTTACGTGAACACAACACATTGAATAAAACTACTTTTACGGATTTTATCGCGTTTAATTGTAATAATTAAAAAACTGAAGGTACTCCGGGTTAACTCTGACATCGGGATGTCAATCACCTCAGTTCCCCGTTACCATAGGTGCTGGAAAGCACCCGAAACGTCGAAAATTAAAAGTAAGAAAAATGAAACGCTATAAAATCCGTAAAAGAAGTTTTATTCAATGTGTAGTGTTCGCGTAAATATAAAAATCATTATGTAAACCAGTACGGAGTAGAAATAGCAAATAAAATACGCCGATTAGAAGATCTCAAGACTAAGCGCGCAAGATACATAACATCTTTAAATTTCTTGAAAAGACGCAGAGACCATAATCTCATTCCTACGTGTGTCAAGATATCTACTAAAAAAGACATTCGAGGAAGCGCTAAGATCTTAAATCAGGCGAGTAAATAGTTGTTAATAACGGTGATTCAGCAAAAACGTACCGATCTATGTTTCCTAAATAAAACCATAGACAATTAGTCCAGTGAGTTAAAGACAGTTTTATCGACATTTGGTTATAAGAATTGCATGGAAACTTTAGATAAACGCAAGACAACTAAATACAATGAATGCAAAAATAAACATGTAGATAAATACTAAAAACTAAAAACCAAATTAAATGTCCAACATCAATGTGAACGTAAGAACGGAAAGCAACCATTGACCATAGACGCGAATAATAAATAACGTGCGGTCTATAACCTGCCAAAACAAACTCTGGGCGATGCGACAGTAAAAGTATTATCCAAAGGTATGAATTTCCCAATAACACCGCGAAGAATCCCGTATGAAGACATTATCTGTAGTGTTGAGGATTGTCTGTATAAAAATAATATTAGTAATGAAGATTTAGAGGCCATACGTCAAGACATTTCGTCTATGTTACGTCGAAGTTCAGCGCCGAAATTAAATCTTCGCCAAGATCAATTTAATGCATTGAAAAACTTACGCAACAGACCAGAGATCACGATTCTCCGCGCAGATAAAGGTAATGCTACGGTTATAATGGATACGTAGGATTACAATTTTAAGATGATAGTTAGATAAGATGAAGGTACACACAGAAAAGTCAAAATAGACCATACAACTAGCCAATACGCTTAAAACAGCTAGCAATCTTATTAAGAAATACTCCGAGAAATTGAATCTAGACGTTAATTCGATAATACCTGTGTGTGCCAAACCACCAAAGTTGTATGGGTTACCAAAAATACACAAACCGAACGCTCTATTACGTCCAATAGTAAGTCAGAACGATTCGCCAACTTACAGATTGGCTCAACACTTAGCAAAAATACTATCACCACTCAGAGGACACACTAAGGATTCGTACCATTTTTTCAGTGAAATAAAATACCTATGTCTTACTGAAAATGACATGCCTACCTGTTGAAGACTGCATACTAATTGTTACTAGGAAACTAGAGGAAAACAACATGCCAGCAGAATATGCAGTATAACTCAGACATTGCCTTAAATCTGGCTATCTATTGTGGAGGGAAGAGTTTTACAAGCAAGTAGATGGTGTTGCGATGGGCTCACCGATATCTCCCATTGTTGCCGATATATTCATGGAGGAAGATTCATGATTCATGAATATAATATTAATGAACTAAGCATGTACATGTAAAAATGAATGACTTTACCATTATCACTCAAAATATAAGGAGCATATATTGCAATTTTGACGACATTATATTGACTTTGCCCAACTTTAAAGTTAACACGGATGTTACTGTTTTGACGGAGTGTAGAATCAATAGTAATGAACCCATACTGCAGCTATATAATTACTGCTCATATTACACGTAATGTCGGCTAAATCAGAACGATGGGGTGGTAGTCTATGTGATACATACTTTGAAACACAAAATTAAAGATATAAGTTTAGCTCATGCGTAATGCCTACAGCTCTATATTTTAGACTATACAATTCTATGTGTCTATAGTTCTCCGTCAAATCTGAATGCCGATTGCTTTATAAATATTTTAAACGCACACTTAGATACTCTGAATTTGTCCAAAAATATTGTAATAACGGGTAATATCATATAAATATTGCTCTCAAACCGATTGAGACATTTTATGAACAAAAAACAGACTAAATTATTTAAATGTGTTGTCCGCGCACAGTATATTAGCTGGTCACACTATCTCTACTCGGGGTATAAACTGCTTAGATCACATTATGCTCAACATTAGCAAGCTCAAATTTCTGGCATCAATAGCTGTATTGCGTACAACTACTACTGATTAGTACGCAAAGCTCCTCTCGCTATCTAAGATTTAACCTAAGCATCAGACTATAAAAACAAAAACTTCTATTGACTTCGATAAAGCTCTAAATCACCTTAAAACTAGAAACGTAGAAGAGTTATTATTATGTAATGATCCTACGTTGGTAACCCAAAAATTTATACATAAAATAACAGACTCCCTGACAAAACAAACGTTAGTAACAAATATACCTAAAAACTGTCGTATTTTGAAACCGTGGATAACACCCGGTATTCTACGATGTAGAAACCGTAATAAGTTACAAGAAAAAGCGCGAAGTGATCCTTCTAATTGTGACGGCTCATTATTATTATTATTAATAAATAATAATTAAATTCAATATAAAGACATTTAAAAATATCATAGATATACTATTTCGAATAATTAAAAAACATTAATAAGCATACAGTTCAAATATATTCATTTAGAATATTAAGTATTATAGTAGAGTATTTTTTTTTATTTATCTTTAAAAAACGTTACCCTACACTAGGATTTTCTTCTATATCGTGGAGGCAGTTTACAAACATAAATTGCACAAGGACAAACATCCAGACCCGGAAAAATTATTTGCAGGCTATACAAATACTTGTTCCGTGCGGGATTTGAACCCGCGGCCCCTAGCGCAGCAACTCATTGCTAAGCCACTGCGCCACGGAGCCGTCAAAGTAAAGGCTTAATATTGTCTTAAAAAACCTTTAAATTTATTAAAACTGTGCTAAAATATTCAAAATGTACAAGACGATTATATTGCAATAATAAAGATAAATAACATTTGTAATATAATTGAAAAATGGGTCAAAAATTTTCTAAGTTTAAGAGGGTGTTCTTGTATTACTGGTGTTCATGTAATGATTACTTATATGAGGGAGTTGCCGGAGACACATACCCATGGTTGTACATATATATGGGTGGTCGGGTGACCGACTGCTGATAGTACTGTTGCACAATGTATAGTCCTATATTAGGGACTTATGATAGTAAGGTCTATGGAACTAAAGCATTAATATAGAAGGTCTCTATGATGTATAAGCATTATGATAGCAGAGTTATGACTTGAAGTCCCATATGTATAAGACATATAATAGTAAGGTTTCTGATATAAAGCAAATATGTGGAAGGTCTTAAATATGTAAAAGCATTATATTGGAAGAAATGGGACTTGAAAAGAATTATTATAGTGGCGTGTAAATTGCTTCACGGCGTACAAGACCGAGGTAAACTTGGACTAGCTAACCTATGTGTCCTAGACATATCATCTTAGTGCCGGTAGTAAGCGGGTTTGTTGTAGCAATACGACTTGCCCGTGGACATCGCACACCCTACCGTTTGTAGGCAGCGTCTTAGCTCATAGCGCTATGATACGTCGGCTATCTTTCGGATTAGGGTGAGTGTGTTTGGTAGTACTTTTAAATGCAGTAAGCATACTCAACTCCATATATTAATGCAATAGCGCTACGATACGTGGAGTTTTAGCTACTGACGTCTTAGTAGCGTGCTATTATGATACGTTGGTGGTAGTTTTAGTTAACTAGCTAAACGTACAACTTTGTAATGGCTCGCGAATTCTAATAAATAACATTTAAAAAATAATTGTTCTGCAAAAAATATATTATTGACTTGGCCAGACCTTAGACATGACTAAGGGTTGGTCCAAAGCAATGTCGGAACCTGAGAGGTTATCAGACATTTTTTCATCAAGTTATGCTCCATTCATAATTCATGATCAGCGACATCTAACGTATCTAACGTAGTACTACTACAAAGTATTTTTTTAGTTTACTTACAGATGGCGTTAGTAATACAATAAAAATCTAATTAATGAAAATTGTTATAGCTTCAAATTTTTTTTTAATGTGGATAAAATATTTTTTATGATTAATAACACATCTAGACATGAATCTAAAATACTATGTCAAAGCGCAAACGTGAAATTGTGATAGTTTCTCACTAAAGTGTACGTAGGACACTCAATAAGTTTTAAGATATACAAAAAGTATTCTAGATACTATTAATAATTATTTTACATCTTTTCAAAATATTCAAAATGTGTATAAACCAACTCTGAAAACACTTTTGCCAGTCGTGATCTGACAGGTCGGAAATCGCTTCTTCGTTGGCAGCCACGGCTTCTTCGGCGCTTGAAAAAAACTTGCTTTTTATTTTTTCTTTGACTCTTGGGAACAAAAAGAAATCACAAGGAGCAAAGTCAGGGCTGTAGGGTGAGTGACTTAGAATTTCAACACCAGATTCCTCAATAAATGCTTTTGTTCTAAGGGAGGTATGTGAAGAGGCGTTATGATTCCCCGAAGCCGGTCTTTGGTATTCTCTCCCGCACAGCTTGAAAAACTTTGGGTAATGCAATTGTAGTATACCTATACTAAGGTGATTGTTTCAGCAGTATTTCTTCTTATTTCTCCATATACTCTGTATTGCTCAATGTCACATCACATAATCTGAATGCTTGGCGGTTCACTACTGTGGATTTACTAGGAATATTCTTTCTCTCGACTTTTTTGTGGAATTGTTTACCACCGGCGATTTTTTTGGACCGATACGACTTAGGAATTTTCAAGAATTGAGCTTACTGCTTTTTAAAAGGCCGGCAACGCACCTACATTTCCTGGTGTTCCAGTTGTTTCTTTGTTGTCATAGGCGGCGATCGACACTTACTATCAGGTGCGCCGCGTGCCCATTTGCCCACTCTTCTTTATAAAAAAATGTCACAATATGAATTGTGGAATATTCAGTGTCGATTTTTTTCAAATTCGTTTGTACGTAAAACTATATCTCGCTTTCGCGGAGGTGCGGGTTTCAGCCAACTGGCGCGGCGGCTCCGGCGGGTAATTAAAAGTATGACATAATAACACCTGATGATTTTTTTAAATAATTTAACGTCATTACAAAATAAAGATGACTTTTATCTTGTTAGATACGTTTGCCTCAAAATCCATCTATTCTTTTATTCATATTTTTATTTCATGATACTATATATACAAGTCGTCACCGCAAAATGAATACCTCTTGTACATGGCCCGCAATGGTTATTTAACAATTTTAAAGAATAACGGTGACGAACGAGCACACAGTCCACCTGAAAGCAAGTGGATGCTGTGGCTCATAGATATTTACATCTAAATATCATCGTTCGAGAAACAATATATAGATGTGTTGTCCTAAGGACGAACATAGGACGCTATATTACTGTAGAAAAAGTATCCAGTTGTCTATACTCACCATACGATACACGGCAAAATAAATCTGCTTTTTTACGCTGTTATTCTGTGAGAGCGTGGTCCTTCCCCACCCGGTCAAGCCCGGTTCCCGGTTAAGACAACCCATTTGTACTGCAATGTAATATTCTGCAGCGTGGCTCTACCACGTTAAAAACGTTGATCATAGGGCATAAGCAACAAGATAGAGATTGACTTCCGCAATTTTAATCCCGATGAATTCTCAATTTTTCGAAGTAGAAGTAAAATGTTAAATAAAGAGCATTATTTTTTTTTTGGATATGTTATTCCGTTAAACAATACACTTTAACATCGTGATGCAATCCATTACAGCTTATAGAAGTGCACTGCTGAACATAGGCCTCCCCCATAAGTTGCCTCATAGGGGGAACTTTGTATGTTTTGTTAGCTGAAACTATATAAAAGGGTTATTATAGTATAAATGAATATATAATTGATAATAACCCTGGGAATGAGGTGGTCGCTACCAAGAAGTTTCTAAAATAAATTTTGTACTTAAATAGTTTGTACAACCATTAATGTAAAATTTACTTTAAAAAAAAAAAGTCCCGCTGGGTTTCTTGCTGGTTCTTCCTAGGATAGAGGTTTTTTTCGAACCAGTGGTAAAGTAAAATGACTTTCAATAAGAATTACACATGTAATCTATAATGAATAAAAATTGTTCTATTCTATTCTATTCTATCCCTATAAGCTATTTTTCTTATTATTTTGAATTGTTATTAGGAAGATGCTGCTGCCCAGCTCCTGTTTCAGTTTCCCTCTGTCACCTCTTACGATACCCGCGGGATGATATGGGGTAGTTGATATTCTTGCACTGCCTCTACACAGTTAATACTTACACATTTATTGTTGTTATTACTCCCACACAGGACACGCGAGAAAAGTTTAGACAATAATTTCAAAACATTTGGAAAAATGTTTTGTGCGCAAATAGGATAATATAAACTTATGAAATACTTCAGTCAGTCGCTGCCCTTATAAATGCGGAAACTGCGTAGACCATAAACGGATGTGCCCATACCCAGCAGCGGGACGTTTATAAGCTGCAATTTTACTTTACTTTATATTAATTTATTTATTTAATCAGCCGTTCCGGCAGGAGACATATCAAGATGATTTGTCTCGTGTTCTCTTATATCAATTGCGTAATTTATTTTCTAACAACTATGTTTTCTCGCTTATTCCGTTTCAGTCTTATTTCACTTTAAAATGGAAATTTTTAATTTAATATAAAATTAAAGTGACTTCGAATCTTTATCATTATAGTCATCATCATCATGTTTTCTCCTGCTATTTTCTTTCAGTATTATTTCACACGACAATTGAAATTGTTCAACACAATGTAAACTTCGAATGATTTCAAACCTTTGTCCGCATTTGATCCATACTAATAAGGCAATTACGTAATTTATGCAACAATTGGTTCTTTGTTGCTCAAATTTGAAAAAAGTTATAAGTGAACTTTCTAGATAATTACAATTTTGATGATGAATGTTAAAACTAATTAAGTATCAATTTTGTATTTACAACACAAAATTCACTGCAAGGAAACCTGTACATATGTCCGAGAACTGAGATATATTTTTTTTTTATAGAATAAGATTGACAAACGAGCACACAGTCCACCTGATGGTAAGTGGTTGCTGTGGCACATAGACATCTATATATATCTTCGTTTGCGAATTTAAATGCAGATTCTATGTCAGCCGTGAGGACTAAGATAGAATGCCTCTTTTCCAGTAAAAAGGATCTCCGGTTCTCTACACTCACCATACGAAACACAGCAGCATTAAGCTGCTATTTTATGCTGGTATTCTGTGTGAGCGTGGTCCTTCCCGGTCGAGCCGACCCATTCGTGCTACAACTATACTATTATTATATATTACATACTATTATTCTATATGCAACTATATTACTATATACCTGCAGCATGGCTCTACCACGTGACAAAATATATGGAGTAAATTCCACTGGGGCAGCGGTGCGGACTTTAATAATCACTGTTTCAACACCATTAACCTAATTATAAAGGAGGTCCATCAACTGAGACTTTTCTATTACTTCAGGTGTGATCCCATATAAACTAGAAGAATAAAATTCATCCTTAAGTGTGGCAAAAAGGGGAATGAAGCTTGTAACGTACTATTTAGATGATATTCTAGTTGCTATCTTGATCTTGTGATATTCCTTAGTCCATTTAAACTTATGAAAAATTGAGTCGGGGGCTATTTGATAATATACTATGTCTCAGCATCGACTAGAGGATCTATGATATAGAAATTGTTTTATTTTTTTTTGTTCTTTGAAGTCGGCTTTTACTTTTTATTTAAAGTTATTTTTAATCAAATTGACGACTCAGTATCACAGTGGACATTTGCCACGTTTTCGATTTCCATTCTAAAGAAGTCCTAGTTTTCGATTTTAAACTTGGAACATTTAATTTTTTTTAAATATTATATGTAAATGAAATTATGTACTTTTATGAAACGTAAGGACTTGAAGTAACAAAGTTCAAATGATGTTATGTATCATTTAATCGTTTTCGCTATCCTCACACGAAAATAACTTTTCCCATTTCTCTTTTTTCTTAGAAGTTGATAGATTGTCTCTCCATTAGATATCAAGCGACTTTCCTTCCTTTTTATTTTGAAGCGAAATATATTAAGTTAGGGACTTTCTATAGCTAGTGATTTCAAATTTATTCAAAATTAAATTTAAATTTATGAATAATATTTATTACACATCATAAATTAACAGATATTTTTTTAGTTACCTTTTGCAGAAAAAACCTTCATGGGAATTCAATACAAATTTTCATAATATCTGTACCTACTCAGGGGATAAGGAATTTTCAAAAAACTAATATATCTTTTTTGGTAAGTAGCGATGTAGCGCTAGATAGTTAATCACACACACTCTTATTAGAGATATACAAGATTAATAAGAAAAAAGTTCCATTTTGCTCTGGGGTTAATAAAAAAAAAATGAATATGCCAATTATGTTAGCATGTCGTAAAAAGCGACTAATGCGATATAGGGTTTGAGATTGTGTAGGTGATGGGTTAGCCAACTATAACTTCTTTCACAATTTTCCATCTATACCCATATTTTTCGCTAAACACGTTCAAGCTCGCCACTCTATGGACTTGGGACCTCGGGGATTCAAATACATTTCATTCGATTCAAGCACAAATGGGACGCCTAGAAATATAAGAAAAAAGATAATACAAAGGAGGCAAATGCAAACAAAATATTGTAGAGTTTGTCCAGTAAACTGTATTTATTACTTGTTTTTACGTAAAACAAAACGCAGTGGAAGGAACCTTCCATGTCAGAGGAGTGAAATATTTGAAGACATTTAAAGTAACTTACCAACATGTTGACACGTACTGGAAATGAGAGGAGGCCTGTACATAGCAGTGGGACGTATATAGTCTGTAACTTTAAGTTTATGCGCAAATACTGTAATGTGAGTAATTTTAGTTCAACTGGTATAAACAAACTGGCAGTATTCTTTACTCACATTTTGTTTTTTAAAATAGTTTCTGCTGTCAATTATTACTAAGAAGCACTGTATAGCGTACGGGAACACAAAGCTTTTTCCAGGAAATAGTCCACTGTGTTGCTTAATGGAATCTTTGTTACAATTTGTAATACAATAAATAAAACTACAGAATGTTGGTTACAACGTGATCGATATGTTATTGGTTTCTCAAAAAATTTCCTAAAGTGATTTTAAGGAAATCTTTGTATATTTTATTGGTAATTTCTCGAGCGATAATTTAAAAAAAAAACATTTTTTCTAAATAATAGTATAACCACGAACGAGCACGCAGTTCACATTATGGGGGCCCATAAACATTTGCATCTATTATTGATTAATAATCAAAATGCAGATGCATTGTCACCTCTGAGGACCAAGATGGAATGCCCTGTTAACCCTACATAGCTAACGTTCCTGAACTACTATGATAAACTAACCATTCGACTTTTTGGCGATCATTTTTAAATGTGTTTTATTATGAAAAATTTATTATATTTTATCAGGTTTATTCCGTTTATAGGAAAGGAAAGCGTCTCAAGGAAGCGTGACTTAGCGGCTCCACCCCATATAGGTATGCAGTATATAAGTATAGACTGAACCAAAGATATATAAATATCCCTGAGAAGATTTCTATTCAAATCTCCTGGCTCTGTATCTACTCTTGGCACTACATGTACAGTGTCTTGAAAATCCATGTTAGTTTTCTTATTCTTTGCGTGACATGTTCAAGATTTGTGTATCAAGAGAGTCTTTGATCTAATAATACACCCAAGTATTTTAATTGTTCTACTTTATGAATAGTAGGACACTGAAAATTTTTTTATCTATTGTAGTGTTACATTTATGTATCTTTACCTCAAAATGGTCAGGTTGAGTGTTTTTGTAAATGCTAAAACAAACATAACTACTTTTAGCAGTGTTTAGTGTAAGAAGATTACAACACAGCCATTTTCCTATTTGATCCAGACCCTTTTCCGCGTTCGTTTTAACCTTCTTCCAGGAATTCCCAGTCAAAATAACCGCAGTGTCATCTGCGTAGGAGAATATTTCAGCATTCTTGATTGTAATGTTACACAGATCATTTAAATATATTAAGAAAAGTGTGGGTCTAAGATTACATCTCTGAGGGACACCGAAAGACACGTTTGTGCTCTCACTGATATAATCTGCCAATTTGACCATTTGCTTCCTATCTGTCAGATAGCCACTAAACAGTCGAAGTGGGGCTCCTCTTATACCGATCCGTTCCAGTTTGTGTATAAGGATAGGAAGAGAAACAGTATCAAACTCCTTTTACAAACCCAAAAATGCAGCCATATATTTATTATGGTTATCCACTTCTTTAACTACCAGCGAACTTAGTGCACAAACCGCATCTTCGGTTGATGTTCCTCTAAATCCAAACTGAGAAATAGATAGTATACCGTATCTGTTTAAGTACGCGATTAGTCTAGAGTTTAATAGTTTTTCGAGTATTTTGGAGATCGCTGGTAGTACAGATATAGGCCTGTAGTGGCTCATATCATCTTTATCGCCAGCCTTGTAAACAGGGGTGATAATTGATTGCTTTAAGGAGCCCGAAATATTCCTTTTTCAAAGCAATGATTCGCGAGGTGAGTAACGATGGGAATGATTTCAGTTTTCGCATATTATAGAAAAGTAGTTGGGATATTATCCCATCCCGGGGCACTTGCCGACTTAAGGTTCATCAAGATACTATTGAATTCATCGTGATTAGCGTGCATTATACCGAAAGATTTTGGCTGAGATAGTAAGTTTTGTAGATAAGTATTCATGTCATTTACTTCAGGATTTACTTGTTTAGTAAGCTGCTTACCTATATTAGTAAAGTAGTTATTTACGGAATTCACAGAGGCACTATAGTTTTCATTAATACGAAGTAACTCTCTTTATTCAAGGTATTAGTTTTATTACTATATGTGACTTTTTTGATATTTTTCCACAATTGTTTGTTATTTTTTACTGATTTAGCTAGTAAGTCTCTCTCATAATTTTTAAAAAGATTTCACCATCGCACATCGCGATAAAACTCGCTATACCATCCATATCATCTGGATGATTGGCGGTCCACCACTGTGCGATTTACAAGAGGTTTTCTTCCTCGTGCAACTTCCTTGTGGAATCGACTACCACCAGCGATTTTTCTGACTTAGGGGCCTTCAAGAAAAGAGCCTACTCCTTTTTAAAAGGCCGGCAACGTATTTGCAATTCCCCTGGTATTGCAGTTGTTCATGGGCGGTGGTAGTCACTTACCCCTCTTCTATAAAAAATGCTTTCTTTGCAATTTATAGAGAACACTTATATTCAATATTGGATTTGAGATGGGCTGTAATGACGATATAATCATGATGATGATGAAATTATAAAAGATAAAGAGATTTTACTCAATCGTTCTGTTAATGCATACTACAAAATACTTAAAGAGCGAGTTGGATTATGGAGTTATCCATAGCAACAATTGTAGCGAAATTAATGATATCATTAAAGTACAAACCAACATTAGAAACGGCTAAGGCTGTGTAGAAGTGCTCTTACAGGAAAAATATTGGTGGCATTTGTTTCAGTTTTATTGTAAATCCTTAGTGGCACAAACTTTTCAAGGGAAACAAAGATAAGGCAACACCATGTCTCAGAGTTCGAGAAGTTACACGATTTGCTTAAATTATTAACTTTTTGAAGCTCTAAATAACAATATTGTTTGTGACATAAAAATATTAAACGTTTAATTATGGAGTGATTTCAAAAGTTTTGATAAAGCTAATTTCGAAAATTTTATTTACAATTATTTACAAAAAGTGAAATATTATGTATTATATTTGTATAATTATGTATATTCTCGTTTACGACTAATATTTATGTTCTCATTGTGAGGCTCTGGAGGACTGATGTGGAAAGGGTTTCACGTGAACAGTAGTTGTCCGCGAGTAGGTCGGTCATATGCTCAAGGAGAGATCTTATTTACAATAGTAGGTGATGAATGTAGGTATCAGAAATAATTGTGGCAGCTTGGTTTCCACCGCCACCACTTACTCATCATTTTTAATTTTAATTGTTAGTATACCATTATGTCGAACGGTAAGCTAAAACATTTTGAAGAAACCTGCATATCTGACAAATTAAAAATATTTTAAGAAAATATGTTAGGATCTTTTGGGGTGTTTGGGATCTACCTCCGAGCGGTGCACCCCAGGAATGGCATCACTGGCTACTTTAGCATGTGGTGACGGCTGAAGATCCCATCATGCGGTGGTAGGCCTCGCAAGAGGCCGCCAGGCTTGCTACTACCTTCCCTTCGGAGACAGGCGCGAAGCTGCTTACTGCCTTCTATCTGTGAGCGGGAGAACCAGTGCCTTTGGGGAACAGAAGGGCCATCAGTTGCGCCACTCAAGACTAGTCTGGATTTCTGAGCAAAGCTATACCGGGTAACACATTTTGGAGGGTAGCGAGATCCGAGGCATAGTCTTGCTGTTGGCCGACCGCAGGTAGTTGGGGGCCCAAGTAGCGCACCAGTAACGTGCCAAAGGCTGCCCCGCCAACTCCGAAAATCCCAAAATGCTCCACCGTGCCAGTTGGCGGCTATATGGGAGGACCCAGTGGCCATTTCGGGGGCTCGAGCATCCCCGCGGTCTCCAAATGAGTTCCCCTCGGTTGGCTTAGCTCTTGAGTCTTCGGTTAGTATACTGAGCGGCACCTCGATTTCTCAACTGTTTCTCCACCAAAAAACACTGAACCAAAATGAAAAAAGTTAAAAAGAAGGATGTGGTAAATCAACGGCGACACTTTCTCCCGCTTAAAGTGCACCTCACTAACATCAGAGGGTTGCACACTAACCTCGATCCAGTCCACCACCACCTCGAGACCGAGAAGCCGCACCTATTCTTCTTAACAGAGACGCAGATAGCAAGTCCATCTGATGTGGCGTATCTCAACTACCCAGGTTACACGCTTAAACATAAGTTTAAACAGCGCGCTGGGGTCTGTGTGTACGTCAGCGATGACATTTGCCGTCAGCATCTCCTTTGAGGTTTCAGGGTTTTCTGCAATGTGGCTTTTGGTGGATAACGGTGTAGGGACATTCCTCTATGCCTGTGTCTGTCGATCGCACAGCGGCGACCAGGAGATGACCAGGCTCATTGAACACCTGACAGGGTGGCAGATAATGCCCAACAACGGTATCCATCTGCGGAGCTAGTTTTGCTCGGGGATTTTACCGCCGACCACAAAGAGTGGTTATTACCATACGAGAAAACAGAACATGCTGGGAGAGAGGTGCGCAAACTTGCGTTATTGCCAGATCTCACTCAGCTGGTTCAAGTAGCGACGAAGGTACTTGATGTAGCCGGGCATACACCCAATTGCATTGAACTTCTGCTGACAACAGACCCAGATAGGCACTCGATATCTGTCTCAGCTCCACTGGGATCATCCGATCACTATCTGTTGAAATCCGTATCCATCATCTCTCCTCTGGATGACTGTCCAGCAGGCACGAGGAGAGTATAGCGATACGAGTTTGCAGACTGGTATGCGATGCGATACTTCTTTGAATCCTATCCGTGGCGGCAAGTGTGCTCTTCGGATGAACCCTCCTGCTCTGCCGATGCGGTAGCGGATGTGATATGGCAGGGAATAGAATATTTTATTCCGTTCTCCAACATCCCGCTCGGTCACAAGGCTCGACCCTTGTATAATGTGGACTGTGCTCGTGCTAAGGCCCGCAAAGAGCCCGCCTATCGTGCTTGGGTTCTAGCTCGTGATCGCAAAGTAAGAGCTTGGAGGGTTCGTGCGAATAAGAGAGCTTTTAATTCGATTTGACAACGTCAGTCGTATAGGGGCCAGACTCTCTTCCTACCCTCCTGGCAGTAAGCAATTTTGGTCTCTGTCGAAGGCTGTCGAATCCAACTTCTGCCATCCCTCATTGCCTTCCGTGCACAAACCTGATGGAACACTGACTCCCTCCGTGACTGAGAAATCAAATTTATTTGCATCTCTGTTTGCGACCAATTCTCGTCTAGATGCTGGCTCTAAACAACCGCCAACCCTACCTCGCTGTGATTCTTCGATGCTGAAGGCCACTATGCATACGAAAGAGGTACTTAGAGCTCTCCAAAACCTAGACGTGAAAAAGGCCATGGAACCTGATGGTATTCCTGAAAGGGTACTAAAGCATTGTGCGCCTGAGTTGTCTCCTATTCTGACGCGCCTGTACCGCCTCTCTCTTGAAACTCGAACAGTGCCCAAATTTTGGAAGCTTGCTAATGTGCAACCATTACCCAAGAAGGATAGTCGTGCTGATCCCTGTAATTGTCGACCAATCGCCATCACTTCCTTATTCTGTAAAGTTATGGAAAGGGTATTGAACAGAAAGCTGCTAATATACCTTGAAACAAATGACCTCCTCAGTGACCATCAATATGACTGCCGCCAGGGACGGTCTACCGGCGATCTTTTTGTGTATGTCGCACTTATGGGGCGAGGCAATCGAGAAGAACGGTGAAGCTCTAGTAGTTTCACTCGATATCTCCAAGGCATTTGACAGGGTTTGCTGCTTTTAAGTTTAAGCTTCCTGCTTACGGCATCCCCGCCGAATTTCGCAACTGGATATCTGACTTTCTGATTAGGTCTTGTGACCTAATGCATATTAATGCCGGAGTTCCTCATTGGTCTGTTCTCTCTGCGACTCTTTTGCCGCTGCGCATCAATGACCTACATCTACCAGCTATTTTGGGTATGCAGATGACAGCACAGTCACAGAGATTCATGTCCGGTGCAAAAGACGGAGGGGCAGTAATACGTTCACTCAGAGAGGCCATGGTGGAGCGGATAAATGCGACTTTAATTCTTGTCTCACACAGGCCTGTCTGTTCTCCGCAAAATGGAGTCCGTTTGATCTGACTCTGACTTTTGAGGTACATCTGTAGAGGTTACTAATCATCTCGAGCTTCTCGGCATACATTTGAGTGCTAAACTCAACTTTGGCGCTGATATTGGGTCGAAAGGATAAACTGTGGCCAAAAAAACTAGATATTTGAAACAAGGTGAAGCGATACTTCATGCCTGGACAATTTCTAACTTTATACAAAGCTCAAGTTCGAACATGCATGGAGTATTGTAGTCACCTTTCGAAAAAAAGTTGGCAAAAAGTTGAGGTGGCTCAGCAAATTATAAACTTGCCACACTCGACTCAGTGCAACGCAGAGCCAAGAGGCTTATCGGTGATAAAAAGCTGGTAAAACTAAGCTTCACAGCTTAGCTTACCGCCGCCAAGTTGCTTGTTTGTCGGTCTTCTATTTATTGTACTTCGGTGAGTGTGCCCATGAGCTTCATAAGCTTATACCGCCATCTCTATTCTCCTATCGAAGTACTAGACGAACTGCAGGTTACCATCCACACTTGGTTGATAATCCGAATATTGACACTAAGCGCTGTAAGTCATCTTTTATAATTCGCACAGCCAAGGAGTGGAATGTCCTGCTGGCGTCCGTTTTTCCGAGTGCATTAACCTCTTTAAGGTGCGTGTTAACAGGCTTCTCCTAGGTAAATTTGCACCATCGTAGACCTCATCTTTGCCCTGGGGCTAGATGGAGGTCAAGAGTGAGTCCATTTGTAATAAATAAAAAAAAACTCTTCCATGTGGTCAAATTGAGGTGGCCTGTGTCTAGGCTTTTTGCAGTGATATATATTATGTAAGATATAACCGTAGTCATCATTATCATCATCATTACAGCCCTTCAAGTCCACTGCTGAACATAGGCCTCCCCAAGGAATGCCACAAAGCACGGTCCTGAGCCACCCGCATCCATCGACTTCCTGCATGTCCCACCAGGTCGTCACTCCATCTAGTGGGGGGACGCCCTACACTTCGTCCGCCGGTACGAGGCCGCCACTCGAGAACCTTTTTTCCCCATCGGTTGTCGGTTCTTCGAGCTATATGGCCGGCCCATTGCCACTTCAGCTTACTAATCTGTTGGGCTATGTCGGTCACTCTGGTTCTACTGCGGATATCCTCATTTCTAAGTTTATCACGCAGTGAGACCCCGAGCATAGTCCTCTCCATAGCTCGCTGAGCGACCTTGAGCTTCCTCATCCGGCCAGCAGTGAAGGACCACGTCTCAGTTCCGTAGGTCATCACTGGCAACACGCACTGGTTGTACAGCCTCGTTTTCAAGTTTTGAGGTATACCTGACGAGAAGATGTGCCGTAATTTCCCGAACGCTGCCCAGCCGAGTTGAATCCGTCGATTGACCTCTCGGTCGAAGTTGGACTTACCTAGTCGGACTATTTGTCCCAGGTAAACATATTCGTCAACAACTTCGAGCTTAGTGCTCCCAACAACTACCGGCATAGGTGTGACATGGACATTAAACATGATATTTGTTTTGTCCATGTTCATCTTAAGACCTATCCGTTGGGAGGCACTATTGAGGTCATTGAGCATAGTGCTTAGGTCCTCCAGCGATTCTGCCATAAGGACTATATCATCGGCAAATCGAAGGTGAGTGATGTACTCGCCATTGATGTTAATGCCGTATCCTTTCCAGTCCAGAAGCTTGAAAACGTCTTCCAATGCAGCGGTGAAGAGTTTCGGGGATATAACGTCACCCTGTCTTACACCTCTCTGCAGTTGGATAGGTTTTGTACTCTGGTTCTGTACTCGGATAGCCATCGTGGCCCTACTGTACAAGCACTTCAGCACTTCGATATACCGACAGTCAACTTGGCACCGCTGAAGGGACTGCAGCACCGCCAAATTTCGACGGAATCAAAGGCTTTCTCATAGTCCACATACGCCAGACATAGTGGCAAATTGTACTCCTCGGACTTCTGTACAATTTGCCGAAGGGTATGTATGTGGTCTATGGTGCTAAAGCCTTTTCGGCTCAACTTGTTCGGGAGGCTGGAAGTCGTCGAGTCTGCGTGCGAGACGATTCGTAATGACTCTCGAAAACAGCACGTAGACGCGGCTCAGAAGGAAATCGGTCTGTAGTTCTTCAAGAGCGTTGTCGCCTTTCTTGAAGAACAAGACCACCGCACTTCTGCTCCACGCCTCCGGTGTAGTGCCACCATGGAGGACGGAATTAAAGAGCTTCTGAAGGACTTCAAGTACCGGTTTTCCACCCGCTTTCAGAAGCTCCGCTGTAATTCTATCCTCGCCTGGGGCCTCGCCGTTTTAAGGTGCTGGAGCCATTCTAATCTCGCTCAGACTGACGTCCGGGATATCATCGGAATAGTGTCGAATAAGACTTGCTCTTGGATCGTTACTCACACTTGCGTGTGGCTTCAACTATGATGTGTGCAGCTGCCCATAGAAACTCCCAATCTCACTCAAAATCTCAGGTGTCCCGGAAACGATGCTGCCACACTCGGTCTTCAACTTTGATAGTTGTTTCTTTCTGGCAGACAGATCTCTGGCAAAGACTTTGGAGCCCTGGTTTCGCTCGATCGCTTCTTCAATACGAGCTGTATTGAAGTTGCGCAAATCCCGCCGCATGCATTTGGAGATCTGTCTGTTCAGTTGCCTGTATGCTATCAAATCTACTGAAGATTGCAGCTTCATTTCCCGTCTAACAGCCATGAGATTAAGAGTGTGATCGGAGAGTTTTGTGTTCTTCTGCGGCGGGTCTTACAAAACTTAGTTCCGACCGCATGGACAGTTTCACGAGCTTGTCATTCATATCGTCCACTGCATTGCAATCTTCTAGGCACTGAAAACGGTTTTGTAACTCGAGCTGAAAGGTTTCGGGACTTTGGATTAGAGCACGAGGACGGAGCGTTGACTTCATTAGACGACACCTCTCCAACAACGTTTAGGTTCAGTGTGCCTCTAACCATTCGGTGATCGCTACCAGTTTTCACCCTCGCGATCACTGAGACATCACTGAACAGTTGGCGTCTAGTCGTCATAATGAAGTCAATCTCATTTTTGTCGAACCGTCGGGGCTCGACCAGGTCCACTTCCTGTGGGGCCGCTTCTGGAAGAAAGAGTTCATCATAAAGTCCCTCTTTCTCCATGAAGTCGGCCAGCTGCTGGCCAGGTTCCGTTGCCCTAATCCGAATTTCCTACTTTCAGCTCACCGTTCTCTCTTGTGCCTAGCTTTGCGTTGAAGTCTCCATTAACACCGTATAGTGGGTTTTAGAGGAATGCATGGCTCTAGAGATATCCTCATACATTTCTCCACCTCCTCATCGGGGTGTGCCAGTTGGTGCGTAAACCTGTATGACCTTCAGCGAATACCGTTTGGTGATTCTGAGTATAAGGTGCGCAACCTCGTCGACACACTCCCAATCTTCTAACGTTGTTAACGAGAGACTTGTGGACGATAAATCCGACACCTCCTTGGGACAGATGGTCGCCCTCCCGGTGATAGAACAAGTTGCCGGATTCGAGGATTACCGTGTCCTCCCCTCTCTTCGGACCTCGGATAATCCTATAATATTCCAGCGCAACTTGTCTATCTCTTCTTCCAGCTCAGGATCTTCTCGTCAGTCCTCAGAGTGCGTGCGTTATAAGTTGCCAGGTCGAGTCGTCGTAGGTGGCAGCGAACCTCCACCGGAGATTCTTAGCACCCCTGCCCCGCCGTTACCATGGTCACCACCGTAGCCAGGAATAGCGGGGCCGCCGAGACTGGGGCCGTTTCTTCGTCACTTTCTTCATTGGGGTGATATTGCCGTAGTTGCCACGCTTGGCGAGCGGGTTGGCAACCGCAGTTTTATTATTTGCTGTTATCAGAAGATGCTGCTGCCCATCTTCTGCCTCAGTTTCCCTCTGTCGCCTCTTACGACACCCACGGGAAGATATGGGGTAGTGGGTATTCTAACCCGCCACTACACGGGATTATATTATATAGGATAACCGTAGTGCTATTAGATAATCTGATTATATATATATATATATATTTGATCTAAAGTAATTATTCGTATTATTGCGAAAAAAAAACGATAATATTAAAAATAATAAGTTTTTATATTTAAGGGTGAAGAAGCATGATAGGTAACAAGTTGCATTAGAGGCGCAATGCCGTGCCGCAGCGCAATAACTTTGCAGCACGGTTGGGTAAAGTAACAACAGTGTAACAGAAGTGGCAAACGAACTTACAGTCCACCTGATGTTAAGTGGCTACTGCGGCCTATGGAGACGTTTAACCATCTTCAAACAAAGAATGCTACAGATACTTTGTCATGGTGTCGCATAGCCAGTAATTGTGCTGGCTCTCTATACCCTTCAGACCGGAACACGGAAGTGCAAACACTATTCGGCGGCGGAAATAGGTGAATTGTTTTTTTTTTTTGTTATAGCGACAGTAACATTATTATACTGGACTATTCAAAAATAGAACGTTAAAACATTAGTTTCCACTAAACCACCTTTTGTTTCAAAAAGATGATGATGATAGGTGTGTTTGCGATTAGAACATCTCATTTGGTGACAACTTGTAAGTTTGTATGTTATAAAACTTTATATGTTATAGTTATATATTCTTATAAACTTAATCAGGTGTAAAATATACAATAACACGTCAATTAAAATTGTATTAGTTATATTATCATGATTTCTTATCGAGACATATGAGAGGAAAAGTTCACTAACATACGAATCTAAAATAAACAATCATGCGCAAAAGTACATGATCCATACGAATATATTATATAAAGGACGAGAATATATGGACTGGAGGAACCTCGAAATTTGGTGATGTATTAAAATTTGGACTGCCGAAGTTGGACCCACTACATAAACTTCAAATGGGTAGTTAAAAAAACGTGTATCCGAAATAAGCTTTATACGGTTATATGTAGAAAACCATGCAACTTAAACTCCGGCCGGCCACAATAAAGTTTAAGTTAGTAACTCAGAAGCCTCTAATCCAAGTTTGTGCGACATAAACATCGCATACCAATTTCCAGCTTTATTAAACCGTGCACTGTACTCGTAACTCTAACTATATGAAAACAAAGCAGAGTTGGGAGGAGTAAAAAGTACAAATTAATGTTTGAGTAAACTAACTTTGATGGTTCTAATGAAATAAAAAGCATAAAAAATCGCAAACTTTTTAAGATTTTTTGGTTGCAAGCCGTATAAGGTTCGCAATACGTGTTCAAATCAGTCAGAAAAATATTATCTTTACCAAAATATTAATCAATAAATTAGACAACGTATTACAATAAAAAAAAATCTGTTATACATAAAATGAAGCGAGAAAGCGTCTTTCAACGCTGTGAAAATATTGTAAAAGAATGGCTGGTGAAAGTAGACTAAAATCGTATAGTAGTTAAGGAAACAAACTCAACACTAGCAGACTCGAAACCATCAATTAGGGTTTTATATACTATTTACTCAGATCCTATGACATAGTACTCAGGCGTTCTAAACATTACTGCTTACTTAATATATAAAAATAAATTTGAATATACACTAGAACTAGAAGAACAAATGCCTCATTGGTCTTGTAGTCGAAAATGCAACTAATGATCATTTGGTCCAGAGTGCGCATTCCGGGTCAGGTAAAAAATAAGTTAATGGGAAGCAGCCTGGAGAATTTGGTGATGTTTGGCCCCTGTCCCTTGGAAAGTAATTTTAGTCACTGGTCCCACGCTTGATCTCTCTCCGGTCGTGTCGGATTACCATCCCATCTGACTATGAAAGTGACACTCGTGCTCTATAATTCTGTCCTGCGTAGTCTCTGTTAAAACTGGCCACATTATTCGAAATTTGGTCTGGACGACATGATCACATTAAATAAATAAGGCGTATTACTTATCTTCTACGAAATTATTTAAATTAATCAATATCGTTTAGTCGTTACTTAAGATTTTATTTACTTACGTCTGTAAGTATTGTACTTTGATGCAAAAACATTTGTGGTCGTTTAACGTCCTTATTCTTGACGGTAAAATGTTTTTCATATTTATCGCAAATATGAATACAGTTTAATCTTTATATACTTTTTTTTATACGTGGTAGAGCCATGCTGCAGCTATATTACTGGTATAGTTGTAGCACGAATGGATCAGCTCGACCGAGGAAGGACCACGCTCTCACAGAATACCAGCGTAAAATAGCAGCAATGCCCTGTGTTTCGTATGGTGAGTGTAGAGAACCGGAGACCCTTTTACTGGAAACGAGGCATTCCATCTTAGTCCTCACGGTGACAACGCATCTGCATTTTGATTCGTAATCGAAGATAGATGTAGTTGTCTATAGACCACAGCAACCACTTACCATCAGGTGGACTGTGTGCTCGTTTGTCACCCTTATCCTATAAAAAATACTCGTATTATACGGTCCATTCGTATCAGAGGAAAAACTCTATATATATTTTTTTATAGGATAAGGTGACAAGACCACACAGCCCACCTGATGGTAAGTGGTTGCTGTGACATAGATATCTACATCTATCCTCGTTTGTGAATCAAAGTGCAGATGCTCTGTGAGCCGTGAGGACTAAGATGGTATGCCTCTTTCCAGTAAAAGTGTCTCCAGTTCTCACTACCTGCTAATAAACACTGTAATATTGCTGCTATTTTACGCTGGTGTTCTGTGAGAGCGTGGTCCTTCACAGGTCAAGCCGACCCAGTCGTGCTACAACTATTAATATAGCTAGTTCTACCGCGTTTAAATTTATATATATATATATATATATATATATATACATATACATATATATATATATATATATATATATATATATATATATATATATATATATAATATATATATACATTATATTAAAATATATATATATATCGTTGCCGTTACAGCCTATTAAAGCCCACTGCTTAACATAGCCTCCCCATACAATGTTTCAAAGGGGATATTTGCCATAGTTGCCACGTTTAGAAAAAGAAGAGAAGAATTTGAGAAGAAGCCCATATCCAGCAGTCGACTTATACAGATAGATGAAGAAGAAGTAAATAAGTAAACTAAAAATAAAAATAAATGATAATAAAAATATGGGTCCGTATGGACCCAGAATGGTATTCAGTTATTGTGAAAAGAAGTGGTTCTTAAGGGTTAAAAGCAGTTCGCAAATAATGCATTCACACAGAACTTGTTCCCAAGCTTCTGTAATATTTGGAATTGCCTGCAACGTACATAAACCGTGCATGGTTGTTTTATGCAGTTGTGCTTTTAACACGCTATCGGGCAATGTATTCAGTACAATAAAGTTACATTATGGTTCATGCACTCGTTGTTCACAGCATAATTTGCTTTATTTGATGTAGATTTATTTAGAAATGTTACTTGTGCTTTCTGAAAATAGTGGACGCCTATACATAAAAGAGGTTATAATCAAATGTCTTCATAACCCGCAAACACGCTTTTATAACTCTAAACTACTATGCAGTTCGAAAATGATGAATGACTGAAAATAAATTTGAAAATGAATGGCAGTCATAAACTCAATAGACTAAGAGTCAAAATATTTATACAACACTAGCCGGCGCGTTGAAGCCGCAAAAAAAATTGTGTAAATGTCGCTTTCAATTTGGAAGAGTTATATTGTTTAATAATGAATGATAATAATAAATTAATTTAATGATATAGAACTTTCAAATAAATTTGTCGGTACGACACGCGCGTTACCTATTGTAAGTTAATTTTCTTTTTATAGGAGAGGGGGCAAACGAGCATGCGGCTCACCTGATGGTAAGTCGCTACAGCCGCCCACGAACAACTTCCACACCAGGGGAATTTCAGATGCGTTGTCGGCCTTTTAAAAGGAGTAGGCTCTTTTCTTGAAGGTCCCTAAGTCGTATCGGTCCGGAAAAATCTCTGGTGGTAATCGATTCCACAAGAAAGTTGCGCGAGGAAGAAAACTTCTAAATCGCACAGTGGTGGACCGCCAATCATCCAGATGGTATGGATGGTATCGCGAGTTTTGTCGCGATGTGCGATGGTGAAATTGAGCGGCTGGAATTAGTCCGAACAATTCCTCAGAGCACTCCCCGTGGTAGATGCGATAAAATACGCAAAGAGATGCAACATCTCTACGCATTGCCAGTGAGTCAAGCCGATCGGAAAGACCTCGGTCGTCGACGATTCAAACCTCTCTGCGCTGGATGCGGTCAATTGGAAGGAACTGGCACTGGGGAGCCCCTGCCCAGAGATGGGAACAGTATTCCATGTGGGGCCGAACCTGCGCCTTGTAAAGTTGCAGTCGGTGTGCGGGCATGAGATATTGTCCCGCTCTGCTGAGCATGCCAAGCTTTTTAGAGGCCAATTTGGCCTTTCTCTTCCAAGTGACCACGAAATGTGTCACTCGATATGTCGACACCGAGGATTCCGATACTGGCTGAGGCAACAAGGGGAGTGCCTTGAAACTGAGGAGATACGACAAAGGGGTTCTTTTTAGCGGTAAACGCGCAAACTTGTGTCTTCTGGGGATTAAACTGGACTAGATTTAATCGCCCCAAATCCGAAACTTTGTTCAGCAAAGACTCGACTTCAGACACAAGTTTGTTCCGGTACTTGGCGACGTTTTCCCGAGAAATATTGGCACGGTCGGTGTATAGAACATCACCAGTGCTATCATCTTCATAGCAATGAATATTACCGGTTTGCAACATATCATTGATATGCAGAAGAAACAGCGTTGGTGATAGCACGCATCCTTGTGGAACACCAGCGTTAATAGGCTTGTAATCGGGGCATGCACCGTTTACTACAACCTTGATGCTCCGATCAGCCAGACAACTGGTGATCTAATTGCAAAATTTCTCGGGAAGCCTATAGGAAGGAAGCTTCGAAAGAAGCGCTTTGTGCCAGACCCGATCGAAGGCCTTCGCTATGTCCAAGCTAACGGCTAATGCCTCCCCCTTGGACTCGATCGCCTGCGCCCATCTATGTGTTAGGTAAACAAGAAGATCACCAGCTGAGCGACCCCGACGAAAATCGTATTGGCGGTCACTAATCAGCTGGTGATCCTCAAGGTACCGCATGAGCTGGCAGTTTATAACGGACTCCATTATTTTGGAGAACAAGGAGGTGATGGCGATAGGCCTGTAGTTAGACGGATCAGAGCGGTTACCTTTTTTAGGGATAGGGTGCACGAAAGCTGTCTTCTATGAATTCGGGACAACGCATAGGGTGTAGGAGTGCCGAAAAAGACGCGTTAGAACCGGTGCCAACTCTGGAGCGCACGTCCTCAGCACAATTGGCGGATTCCGTCAGGCCCACTCGACTTGTGTATGTCCAGGGAGAGGAGTGCTTTGCGTACAGAACACTGTGTGAACCGCACATCAGGCATAGAGCACTCACACTGCGGGATGGTCGGCGGTGTGTTCCCCCCGTTATCGAGAGTCGAGTTGGACGCAAAAAGGGAGTCTAAAAGGTCGGCTTTCTCTTTTGCGGCATGGGCCAGTGAGTCGTCCCCCCTGTGCAGAGATGGTAGTGATGGCTTACAGAAATTCCCTTGGACAGCCTGGACGAGAGACCAGAATGCACGGGTTCCTGAAGGAAGGCGAACTAGTCTCTCGCCAATTCTGGCTATGTGCTCTGACTTTGCCTTGGCAATAACTCTTTTGAAGGACCTGGAGGCGAAGTTATACTTCTTTTTAAGCATGCTGGTGTTTACATTCCGAGCCGCCGAAGCCTCAGCCCAGGCCTGATAACACTCCTGCTTACTGCGTAATGCAGTCTTATAGTAGTGACCAAACCGAGGCTGAGATCTGCCTCCGATGGGTACCACAGATGATGGAATAAATAGTTCCATTCCCTGTAGCACCACATCAGTGACAGAGTTAGTAAAAGCGCTGGGAACATCCGGCGAGAAGCAAACCTGTCCCCATGGGTAGGATGCAAAGAAAGACCGCATACCGTCCCAATCCGCCGACCTGTAATGCCAAACACGGCGGCAACCTGCAGAACGCAACCGCGAGGGGAGCGTGAGTGGCACCACACTCCGGATCAGACAATGGTCCGAAGAGCCGAGAGGGGTATCGACGGAAACCTGATATCCATCCGGATGAGAGGTCAGCAGAAGGTCCAACAGGAAGGTGTATAATCCACCTTCCCTGTTGGATCTGCAATCCGCGTAGGCGAAGTAATCAGTTGTGTCAGACCATATGCCAAGGCAAAGTCATAAACAGATCTCCCCGCATGATCGGTTAAACGTTAACTGAGCCATTCGGCGTGGTGGGCGTTAAAATTGCCAAGTATCAGGATTTCTACGGATGGGATCTGTTGTAGCAAGAAATCTATAGCCATTTGGACGTGGTTGATGAGTCGGTCTTGTCGGCATTACCGCTATGGGACCTATACAGGCACCCGGTACCCGTAGATGCGGGGATGGTCGTCGCTGTCTACGCGCAGCCAAAGGATAGCAAGGTATCCTCTCTGACGTATACGCAAACTCCAGCTCGGGGCACAAAGAAGTGTTCTAATTTGTACCCCGGGTAGGACAGGTACGAAGTATCAGCCGGAGATGACACCTGCGTCTTGGTCAAGAAGAGCAAGGCCGGCTTTGCCGTCTCTTGATGGCAGTGGACGGCGTTAAGGTTCGAGTGAAATTCCCTGATGTTTCAGAAGTCCACGGATAGCGTGACAGGGGTCGCCAAGGTTTTATCGCTCTGTTTGCCCCGTGCAGTGTTAGTATACAGCGGGATTTTGCCCCCACTCCCTCATAATACGCGGGGCAGCCTGAGCACCCACGCTCAGGAAGAAGAGGGTAGCTTGACCGTGGATGCTTAGTGAAGGATTCTCCATTACCAGGGGTGCTGATACCCTCCTGGGGTAGTTCTTTTTAAGCTCCGCTACCATGTTATGGGGGGGGGGGGTTGGGCCTCCAGCCACCTGCACTAACCAAGCGAAACGCAGATGCAAAGCTTCTACTTTACGTTGGTATTCTGTGAGGTCGTGGTACTGCCCCGGTTCGAGCCGGCCCATCCATGCTACAGCAGAAGCTGCAGCGTGGCTCTACCACTGTTGTATTAATTGTACTATGCCTATAACCTTCGCGCATATGCAAGAACAACTGAAAGAACAAAGAAAATGTTGACAAAGTTTTATCGCAATCTAATGGACGATATGGCAGCGCATAAAATACGAACAAACAAAAATTCATTTTTATATATTGGATTAGGTATTTCATTTTTAGATGATAGGGGGTTAAGGTATATTTTTTTTTATTCCCGACGTTTTGGACTGTGTAGTAAGTAGCTTATTCAATACAAGAAGGCGAAAGCGCCGAGCTGGTATGCCGCAAACCGCTTTAATTTTAAAATGCAAACTTACAAATTTAGTACGTGCCCAGGGTTAAGGAAACAAGTCTTAAGAAAATCTGCAAACCAAGAAACTAATTTTAAATCATTTTTCATTATTCTTGAAATTGGAACATGTAAAGTGGTTTGGATGTCCCATTATATCATATTGAAAGCACCTTTTTTTGTACCTAGTTTTGTGGTAGGATATCTCTCGTCTCTCGTATCATCGTTTTTTTATAGAATAATCTGACAAACGAGCACACAGTACGTGGTAGAGCCATACTGCAGCTATATTATGGTTGTAGCTCGAATAGTTCGGCTCGACCGAGGCATAACCACGCTCTAACTGAATACTAGCGTCAAAGAGCAGCTTAGTGCTGCTAATTTTCGTATGATAAGTGTAGCGAACCGGATACCTTTTTACTGGAAACGAGGTATTCCACCTAGTCCTCAGGGGTGATAACGCATCTGCATTTTGATTCTTAATCGAGGATAGATGTAGATGTCTATGGGCCACAGCATCCATTTACCATCAGGTGGACTGTGTGCTCGTTTGTCACCCTTTTTTTGTAATGTCATGCTGTTAAAAATTGCGAGGTTACACCGCGGAGAAAAGTTAGTTTATAACAAAACAACACTTAATTTGAATGTTTGAAATACGAAAACTATGTAAGGGCTTTTACAATATCCTGTACCTATCACTTATGTGAAAGAATTTAATTTAACCAAGCTATCAGCTTTCTTTTATTTGAAAAATTCAACTAAAATACACACAGTATAAAACAACAGTGTTAGACAATACTAGACTGTATTTGCACTTGAGTACTACAGCCATAAAACATATTGTCAGTAAAATTGACCCGTCTGCGCTTTGTTATTACCCAATTTTCAAATTTATTTTGATATTGAATTTTTTTTAAAAAAAAATTGATATCCACAATTACGTTCTATTTTAGTGTTCCACTATTATGTTTTAATGAAGTAATGATGAACAATATGCATATTCACAACCTTTCAAATATATAATTCTAAAATATTTTTCTATTAAAATTAATTCAGCAGTGTAAGAGATTTCTTTAGGAAAACCGTTGAACGGATATTTTGGAAGAATGTAATAGAATTTATAAATATAATTTCTATCTAAAAGAAATGGCCCCGAGTTCCCGGCGCCCTTTAATGGGGCAGGGATGCGAAGAATCTCCGGGAGGAAAACCGGCGACAAAGTTCGCCACCCGTCACGTTCTGTCTCCCGGAGGGGCGAAAAGTGGATTGCGGAAGCCCGTCTGGCTACACTGAATGTACGTGGAGCAATGAATGATAAGATGGATGAAGTATGCGATATGATGTATGATAGAGCAATAAATGTGTTATGTGTAAATGAGACGAAACGGAAGGGAAAGGATGCCACTACACATGGCATGTATACTGCGTACTGGTATGGTGTCTAGACGAGACAGAGCGGGCATGCCAGGGAGTCGGTATCATCCTTTCAGAAAGAATGAGTCAGTGTGTGAAAGAGTATGAATGTGTAAGCCAGAGACTGGATACGAATGAAAGTGGGCTTAAAGAAGTTGTATGTTCTAGGGGTCTACGCCCCAGACATGTCTAAGCCCACTTATATCCGAGAGCAGTTTTGGGAGATGGTAAGGAAATGCAAGGGTAATGAAAACATTGTTATATTAGGAGATTTTAATGGAAGGGTTGGTGTGAAGAGGCTTGGTTATGAAAGGATGTTGGGAACGTTTGGTGATGAAAGCATAAATGAGAATGGTGTAAGCCTCCTCAGCGTATGTGTGGAAAAGAATCTTTTTGTGACGAACACTTTCTTTCGTCATAAGAAGATTCACATGTATACATGGGAAAGAGGTGGTGATAGAAGCATGATAGATTTAATATTGTGAATGAAAGAATGAGAAGCGCAGTGGTAGATACGAGGATTTACCGGGGTCCAATGTAGGGACGGATCATTACTTGTTCTTATGCCGAATTAATGGTCTATTCAGACGTTGGCGGCATCGGACATCTGTGTCTACCATTGCGTTACAGCGTATAAGAACTGAGAGGTTATAAGATGAAGGTGTGAAAGAGAAGTTCAAATGTAGATTGAGAGAAAATATAAGTGGTATGGATGAATTGTTTATGAATGATTTAGACTTGGAGAATGTGTGGTATAATGCCAAGAAAGGTTTGGTGGATGCAGCCACCGAAATATGTGGTGTAACTAAGAGAACGAATGAAAGGAAAAATAACACTCTATCGTGGGATGATGAGGTACAATTGGAAGTTGAAGCAAAGTAGAGAGCATGGCTAGATTTACTAGCAACCAAGGCTAGTCATTCCAGCGGTATAAATGATGATATTGAAAGAAAAAGCCAGTCTTTAGACATCTAAATAAGAAGGTAAAAGAAGTAGTTGAAAGGAAAAACCAAGAAAGAACTGATAAGAATTATAGAAGAATATCGGATAATTTCCAGGCAAATATTAAAATGTTCTAGAATGAATGCTATACGAAACCAGAATGGCTGTATTCTGAATGACGAAATTTCAAATTTAAGGAGATGGAAGGAATACTTTTTAAAGCGTGTTTATGAGTGATGAGACGTTTGAATTAAATAAAATAGAAATTTCGAAAGAAGAGGAAAGAGATAGATAGATAGGTATAGATGAAATATTGAAGCAGTAAAAAGTATGAAAGCAGGTAAGGCAGCCGGATATGATAGAGTATCACTCGAAATGCTAAGGGCTGGAGAGTGAGTGGTGGCAGACCTGCTGTACACTTTGTTTAATTTGTGTAGATAACTTAAGCGGGTACCGGGAGACTGGTGCAAAGCCGTGATAGTCCAAATATATAAGGGAAAAGGGATCGCAGCAGGACTGTAAAACTACCTTGGTATCAGCCTTCTTAGCATTGTGGGAAAACTGTATGCTGAGGTGCAAATTGAAAGAGTTATGAAAGATACTGATGGAAACATTTGGGATATGCAAGCGGGATTTAGAAAGGAAATGGGACGTACGGATCAGGTCTTTTCCATGCGTATAATCGCGGAGAAGGTTTTGGCCAAAAACCAAAAGGTTTTTTGTGCGTTCGTTGGCTTGGAAAAGGCTTATGACAGAGTGGACAGGGATGTGTTATGGCAAACACTGAACTCATTTGGGTTGAGCGCTGGGTTGATACAGGCATTGAAGTCTCTGTATAGGGACTCCAGTGCTTGTGTGAGAATCAACGGGGGCTACTCGGACTGGTTTGGCATCCATAAAGGGGTCAGACAGGGCTGTGTGGCTTCCTCGTGGCTGTTCAACCTATTTATGGATAGTTGTTTGGAAAATTTTAAAGTTGAAGAATGTGGGTTAAGAATGGGTGACTTAACCGTCAAATGCCTGTTGTACGCCGATGATCAAGTCATACTTGCGTCGTCGGCGGCCGAGTTGCAAATGATGGTTACATTAATGAACAGGTCATTAAAAGAAATGGGAATGAAAGTGAACGCAAGTAAGACGAAATTTAGGTTTTTGAAAGAGAAGAAAGGAAAACGATATGTGAAATAAGAATAGAAGGGGAATTGGTCGAGCAAGTAGATGAGTTTTTGTATTTGGGAAGTCTATTTAGCAGGGATGGTAGATATGATAAGAATATGGAACGACGAGTGAACGCAGGAAATAGCGTAAATGGGGCTCTACACTCTATTGTGGAAAGTCAGAATGTGTCCGAAAAGGCAAGTATATACATTAAAGTATGGTAGTGAAAGTTGGGTATAGCAGAAGAAGCACAAGAATAGAATAAATGCTGTAGAAATGCGGTTATTAAGGAGTATGTTAGGGCTGAATTTAAATGACAGAGTGAGAAATTGTGTGATAAGAGAAGAGTGTGATTTGCAAGATGATGTTGTGACCAGGATTAAGAAAGGAATGCTTCGGTGGTTTGGTCATGTAGAAAGAATGAATGAAAAAAGTGTGACAAAGCAAATTTATGTAGCAGAGGTGAACGGCAGAGTCGGAAAGGGCGTCCTAGGAGAATATTTATCGACCAAATTGGCGATATATTGAAAATGGGCCAAATTAAGAGTACCCTTAACCGACGAGCGTGTATGGGTAGGTATATGGATGTGGAGGAGGCGAGAGAGGTGTGTCAGGATCGTGCTAAATGGAAGTCCATAGTCTCTGCCTATCCCTCTGGGTGGCAGGCGTGAGTGTTTATGTATGTAATTTCTATTTACGAAGTTTATAATATTTGTAAATACACAATTCAACAAAAAAAAGAACTTTAAACAAAATTAAAAACCGACTTCAATAACTTAAAAGAATAAAATTATTTCCACATAAGGCTTTCTTTCGAAACATTTGAAGAAAAAAAATCCAGAAATTGATTTTTTCTTCAAATGTTTATGGTCATACCCCTGAAGTATAAAGTATTCAATAAAAATAAACTGTAATTACTGTAGCCTCACAAACTGTAATTATACTAGCTCTCTATATCCTTCAGACCGAAACACTGACGTGCATTCACTGCTGTGTTTGGCGGCAGAAATAGGTAAGTGAGTGGCACCCAGACAAAATCCTACCACCTAGTATTGAAATTGAAAAAAATTAAAATTAATTTATTTTCTCACTAAAAATTAATAGCTATTAAACAAGAATGGTTGTGGATCGCTGGTGCATAAAGTAGGTAATTAAAACCTGAGTTACAGGACACCAGGCCTCAATCTTAGTTATCAATAATCGCTAAGTTTTTTAGGTAAAAAATTATAAATATAGATGTGAGTGCGAGAATTTATGAGTGTGCGCGCGTGTGTGTGTGTGTGTGGTGAGTGAGTAGTGTGTGAAGTGTGTGTGCGAGAGTGAGAATATATGAAGAATACAATAGAAAGTTTATTTGAGAATATCAAGGAGACATTCAGTTTCCGTGTACGATTGATTTAAAAGCCATTCTTTCAGAGTGCATTTAAATTTAAAGTGATTCAATGAGTATAGGAATAATTTCTTATGCAATTTATTGTAAAGATTAGGGCCAAGGAGTACAAAAAATCTATGACTGAAATAGGTATCAAAAGGAATTGATTTGGTGACGAGATGATTTCGTCGTGCAGCGTTCTTATTATATTTAGTTAAGCAGTGCTGTTTAAGAGCTGTATACAATATAAAAAGCTGTATACAGTACTTGGCAATGCTCGTAAAGTAGTTCTGTATAATAAATCAGGTTTATTTAAACCTTTAGTAAAGCTTTCTGGGCACGTTCAATTTGCATAAATACTGTTTTAGCAGCCCCACCCCAGGTGGATATACAATAATCTAGTACCGATTGGCACTGGGCATAGTAAATCATTTTCATAACACACGTGTCGGCAGAATGTCGAAGGTCTTTAAAAATGTAAATTAAGTTTCGTACTCTAGCAGATAAGTGTTTAATATAGTCTTTAAATGTTAAATTACTGTCAATTATTATGCAAAGATACTTAATAGAAGTAACTTTTCTAAATAATACATATTGTCGGTTGTAGTGTTGCTACTTTGTGATGAAGTATTGACTATTATATTAAGTGAATTTGCTAATGATTGAGAACTGTTTCGTATAGAAAAATTTAGTACTTAAGTTTTGTTTAAATTTAATGTTAGTAGGTGGTCATTGATCCATTTTCTGGCAGTATCAAATCCTTTTTGCGCTTATTGGTATGTTTCACTCCAAGTACTGGCCGAAACAACTAGTGCTGTATCATCAGCATAAGTAAATATGGAACCACCTTCTAGGCTTAGATTACACAAGTCGTTAATATACACCAAAAATAAGGTCGGACCAAGGATACTATCCTGAGGTACACCATATGTAATAGGTTGGGAGGTACTCAGGTATGAGCCAATTTTCATACACTGAACTCTATTTGTAAGATAACTGTGAAGTAAGGATAGCTGGCTGCCTCTTATTCCCAGGCAGTCAAGCTTAGAAATCAATACAGAGATCGAAATTGTGTGAAAAGTTTTAGCAAGGTATAAAAACAGGGCGACGCATTTTCTTATTATTAAGTTTAATTACAACATGATTTAGTAATTTGTGTACAGCATCATCAGTGGATAATTTCTGTCGGAAACCAAATTTATTAACAGATAAAATTTTACGGGATTCCAAATATTTGATTAGTCTTGAGTTCAGGATTTTCTCAAGTACCTTAGAAATTGTGGATAACACTGAAATTGGCCTGTAGTTTTCGACACATTCCGATCACCTGACTTAAAAACTGGATATAAAAGTGCTATCTTAAACGTATCAGGAAAAATATCAGAAGTGAGACTCAAATTGCAGATGTGTAATTCGCAAAATAATTGTAAATCGCAAAACTATCATAAAAGGATAAGGCGATCATTGGAGTCTTGCAAAGGGAAAGGTGAACATCAATTTATTTAACCTAATAAATCCCTCCAATGCATACGCTATTGAAGGTTTGGTTTTAAATCAAATTACGGGTAATTTATCTACCGCACCCATTGATACTACGTCGCTAGATTATCTTAAATGCCTACCGCTGGCTGATGAATAATTCTCTAAGCCGTCAGAAGTCGAGATACTTCTCGGGGCAAAATTATTTATTGAGCTGTTGCTGCGCGGTAAAGTAACTGGACCCCCGCAACAATCCTCTGCGTTTTTTACGACATTGGGCTACGTAGTCATGGGTGACGCGCAGGTTAATGTCAACGACTCCATTGATGTATTTCACTCTTATCTGTCCAGCGTTTACTCCCCGCATTCAATTCATGACCAGTTAAGCAAGTTTTTTGAGATAGAGGACCTCAGCGATGCCCCAATTCTCTCCGAACAAGACAGATTTTGCGAAGAGTTTTATTCTGCCACTATTCAACGTAAGGAGACTGGGCGCTTTGTTGTAGGTTTACCTTTCAAGGGCGAAGCTATCCTCTTAGGGGATTCGTTAAAAACAGCTCGTAAACGATTCCTTCATTTAGAACGCAAATTTCATAAAAATCCCGCATTTAAATCGCAATATGATGAAGTCATCCGTGAATATCTATCTAAGCTATCTAAGGGTTATCTTAAAGAAATTCTGGAACAACAAAATTATAGCAAGCTCACTTCCAAACTGCGCATTGTCCTTGACGCAAGCACTCACACCGACTCTGGAGTATCGTTAAATGATATTTTACACGTCGGACCGCCGCTACAGTGTAACTTATTTGAAATCTTATAAATCTTTCGCCTTTTCGAAATCGCCGCAACTGCTGATATACGGCAAATGTATTTACAGATTGTAATTCGCGAGGAAGATCGACCTTACCAGCAAATAATATACCGCTTTGATAATAGAGAACCGCTAAGATATTTCGCTTTCCAACGCGTATGCTTTGGTTTACAATCTAGTCCCTTCATAGCTATCTGAACCATTCGTGAATTAACGAAACGCAATATGTTGTCAACAGTGGCTCGCTTGTGGGATATACTTGGGCTAGTAGGACCGGTTATCACATACGCCAAACTCCTTATCAAGGAAGTTTGCTTAATGATGTTAGATTGGGATGATACCCCTCCCGACAATCTTGTTAGTGCATGGACTCAGTTTCAATCAGAGTTACCGCTTATCGCAGATTTAAAAATACCGCGGCATATAAAGGTGTTAGAGAATACTAATATCACCCTTTTAGGTTTTTGTGACGCAAGCGAACGTGCGTACGGAGCCATTGTCTATTTACATGCGAACAACCACGGCAAGCGGACAACTGCCTTAGTGTGCGCAAAATCCAAAGTATCGCCTAGTAACCGAGTTATTACGACGCCGCAACTCGAACTTATGGCCGCCTTACTACTTGTAAAGCTACTACGCGCTGTTTCAGACAGCTATTCATCGCAATGTAACATTAACCGCATTTATGGATTTTCTGAATTCACCGTAGCACTACACTGGATTAACACATCTCCACATCGCCTGCAGGTTTTTGTCGCTAACAGGGTTTCCAAAATTCATCATTTCTTGCCCGCGAAACATTTTATCATATTCCTGGGAGGTTCAACCCCAGTGACTGTTTATCCCGCGGTTTATTACCTTCGCAACTCTTGGTTCATCCACTATGAATGGGAGGTCCTAGCTGGACACAAAGAGAAGAGACTGATTGGCCCATAACATGTTTTAAGCTTGAACCTTCTTAATTTATTGATCGTTAACTATCGCTTACTTAAATTAAGTATTATTAGGTTTATTTCGTGAAGAGAGAGAGGGCAACTTTAAGCATTTTTTCAAATGACGACGATTTTTATTACCACGTTTTTATTAACTCGCTTTCGTGTTTAGGTTCAATTTAGTAATTATTTTTAAACCAACTTCCCGATGAGCTAGAGAACTTTTGAACATAGTTTAGAATCGGATGACAATGCAAGAAAAATAAAAACGTGGTGGATAAGAGGAAAAAATCAATACATTTTTTTTTTCAATTTCCCTTGTTTTGAGTACGATCATTAATTATACAAAATCAAATAATTGAGGAAAACTTACCAGTGTAGACGATAAAACCCAAAACTAAACAAATATACTTTATAAGTTTTTCTGGAAAAAAATTTTTGCTATATATTGTGGTAAAGAAGTTTTTTTTATAATACAACAAAATATAAGAGATGATGTTTTTTTTTACAAACTTTTGTTTAACTTGCAATGTAACTTCTATGTTTGTTCGGGTGGAATCTTATAACTCAATTTTGAAGCAGATATCCTCAACCGATTGAGCTGAAATTTTGTATACACGTTAAATTGATGACAATGCAATTGAATTACAATTGAATGACAATGCATGGTTAGCTGTGTGACGTCATTCTAAATCCAACATGGCGGAACACCCAAGATGGCGGCCTAGTTATTTTTAATGCACTCCTACAATATGGGTATCAAATGAAAGGGCTTGCTGAGTATAACTCGAAAAAGAAAGTGTCGTCACTCTAAATCCAATATGGCGGACTTCTAAAGATGGCGGACTAAGTTTTTTATGCTTTCCTACAATATGGGTATCAAATGAAAGGACTTGCTGAGAATACGAATGCGAGTTAAAAAAAATAAGATGGTGATCATAAACTCCGTTGCTCCAATCCGTCTGAAATTTTGATGTACTGGGGTTTCTGAAATCTTCGATTATGATATTGAGGTGGAATTGTTCGAGTCTGTAGCATCGGTTGGTAAACTTTGACTCTCCAAAGGTCTGGTGAATGATGCCATAGGACATATTACAGAAATCATATGGCCCTGCTTCCCGAGAGCACAAATGTATGATACTGACATATTATCCATCCGTATAGACTTTGGTAAAGGTGTTCATCTCATTCAACCCAATACTGTACAATTTCTAGCAAAATATAGTCTCGGCGCTGCAGAACGAAGAATGCTGCCAATTATTTTATATACTGTGTGCATTCTATATAGTACTGTCGACCATGCCGTTGTATACTTAGGCTCGATGCTCTTCGCTGCCGGTCAAGCATACGTGGCCTTAAGTAGGGTGAAATCATTAGAAGGCCTTCTTATTGAAGAGCTAGACTGTTCGAAATTAACCGACAAAAGATTTTGGCCCAACCCGGGATCTGAACTTGGGACTACATAATCAGCAGTCACGTTCTCAACCACTAGACCAACGAGACAGTCATGCAGCCGTTATATAGCTGTAGCGTAGCTCTGCCACGTAATACTTGATTTCAAAGACAAAAAAGATCCAAAGTATAAGCTGTATAATTACCAAAAATCTTGAAGTCAAAACATTAAAGTAAGTACGTACTCGCTCGATTTTACAACGTATTTTAACGCTATTTTATTTATGAAGCAACTACATGAGTATATAAACGGAGATACGATTTATTTTACGCGCTAACTTCTGACTTACTTTATATTAAATTTTCCGCTTACTGACATGTGAAACTTATTTTACTTTAATTTCGTTAGTACAATTCATAAACTTTTTTTGTTACATTTAATAACATAACATAATATACAGTATTTTATTATATACAATATTTAAAACTATAATTTAAAAGAAAAAGCTGAAACTAATAACTTAATTATCATATAGTCTTACTCCCGCGGTATCGTGCCAAGAACGCTGGCTGCGTTTCCCCGCTGAATGGCTATACTTAGCCTTTGAGCGAGAAAAGAACCAGCCCTCTTATCACCAGCAGCAACGACCAGTCGCGGATAGAGTTCCTTTAGGAACTTCACCGCACGTGGACACCACAGACCGATAGTCTCTACAGCAAATGGCAAAATATGTAGTCATCTTTCACAGACTCATATTTGCGCCACTTACTCAGTTCAGCTGCCTCTCATGCCGCCCCGGCTCTAAACGTGGTACCTCTCAGATGAAAGACCGCCAAAGTGTCAACGCAAGTAGCATCCCACACTAGAGCTTTATCTCTCTCCCAAGGGACCAATGTCATACCTTCGGGTCTCCTGCCATCGTCTCTAAATATTCCACAAGGCTCTAAAACCGAGGGAAAATTTATAGAGACAAGAGCCCTTCGGATGACATCGCTAAAAGAACCGTGCCGTGAAACCTACCAGCACTTTTCTTACATGAGAGTCCGTGGGCCCAAACTCGTCGACGCTGCTAACACAGGGGCACTAATTGGGGTTGACAAATCGCCGCTTCTAGTTGGTTCTACGCTTTCCCCATCAAGTAATGTGCTGAAATTACTTGGTGGTACAGCGGTAACCAGTGAGTAGATCAGATTAATTTAAATATATTAAAATTATTAACCCCGGAGAAACTGTCTGCCCTTTATGAGAATTTTTATTATATATAATAAACACGCTGTAAAAGGCAGATTAAATCAAACACCTTTTGGAATTTTGAAAATACGAGGGTAGTTTGCCCTATGTCAACCCTTCAAGTATCTGCCATACTTTTAATAGTTTCATGATGCATCAAATACTTCACGAAAATGCGTCATTAGCTTTTAGACCATATCAATCGTTGTTGCGCGTCTGTTAGTGATCGGTCATATTTACCTAATATATTTGTTTTGTTGTGGCGATGATTTTAAGATATCCTAGAAACATTTCGTTCTGAAGGGTATGCGAAGCCAGTATAATTACAGGCTGTGAGGCATTCCTTGTTAGTCCTCAGAGGTGACAACGCATTTGTAGTCTTCTTTATTTGAAATTGGCTGTATCTATGGCTAATAGCCACTTTCCATCAGCTAGACTGTGAGTTTATTTGTCACTTTAATTTCATATTAAAAAACACATATAAAGTACGAACAGCAGTAAAATTTTGATTATTTTTATAGCAAGGAAATTTTCTTTACCATAAAGTTATATTATTGATAGGAATGGGAATTATGTAGATATTTTTGGATATATTTCTATTTTTATAGCAATAAACTTCACTCAAATCAAACTTCAGTGCCACCTATAAGTTTCTAGCATATCTTAAAAATCATCGCCACAACAAAACAAATATATTAGGTAAATATGAACAGATCACTAACAGACGCGCAACAACGATTGATATGGTTCAAAGCTAATGACGCATTTTCGTGAAGTATTTGATGCATCATGAAACTATTAAAAGTATGGCAGATACTTTTGAAGGGTTGACATAGGGCAAACTACCCCTCGTATTTTCAAAATTCCAAAAGGTGTTTGATTTAATCTGCCATTTTACAGTGTTTATTATATATAATAAAAATTCTCATAAAAGGGCAGACAGTTTCTCCGGGGTTAATAATTTTAATATATTTAAATTAATCTGATCTACTCTGGTTACACGCTTTACCACCAAGTAATTTCAGCACATTACTTGATGGGAAAGCGTAGGAATCAACTAGAAGCGGCGATTTGTCAACCCCATTAGTGCCCTGTGGTAGCAGCGTCGACGAGTTTGGGCTCACGGACTCTCGTAAGAAAAGTGCTGGTAGGTTTTCACGGCACGGTTCTTTTAGCGATCATCCGAAGGGCTCTTGTCTCTATAAATTTTCCTCGGTTTTAGAGCCTTGTGGAATGTTAGAGACGATGGCAGGAGACCCGAAGGTATGGCATTGGTCCCTGGGAGGATTGCTAGTGTGCGATGATCTTTAGCCAATGTTCAGTAATACAAAGGATATGTATATTGTTACTATTTAAAAACAATTCAACTTCCAATTCTTTGCCCATCATGCCTTGTATATTTTGATGCACCAGGTGTAAACAATATTTATTACTTATTTGGGCTGCATTCAAAATTAATTAAACTCTTATTATTGCTAGAAGATTGCCTCTATTGTCGCATTTACTATTTTAAATTAGTTGGAACTGATTCCAAATTAAATGTCAAATGATTATCATGCTCAATAAAAGCAGTCTTGGTAGCCAAAACTTGGCTGAGTTAAAAGTAAATAAGATAGCACATTTGCTACCAGTCTTAAATTATATTTGGATAGGTAATACCTATCTTTTGTCAAAAACTTTTTATTAAGTTATTTATGTCAATTACATGAAATTTGTCATTATTATCACAATTATATGTCAAATTTATATTATTATTACATATTAAATTATTCATTTGTAAATTTAAATTATGTCTTAGATTATTTTCCTGTGGCAATCCCTGTATAAAAGGCAGTGTGAACAAGAAAATTTTGTGTACATTTAAGTTATTAAAATGTTCAATATATCTTAATAAGTGTTTGTTGCTTACACCGCCTCTTCTACCAACGAAAATTATTATTGTACTATTTGGGCAAAATTTAGTTACTATAATTTTATTTGGATGTCACTAAAAGATGCTCGGGCATACAGCAATTTGTAATTTTGTCCCTTTAAAGAGTTTTAAATAACTCTTTAAAGGACAAAATTTTGATTATTTTTATAGCAAGGAAATTTTCTTTTACCATAAAAGTTATATTATTGATAGAATGGGAATTATGTAGATATTTTTGGATATATTTCTATTTTATAGCAATAAACTTCACTAAAATCAAACTTCAGTGCCACCTATAAGTTTCTAGCATAGCTTAAAAATCATCGTCACATCAAAACAAATATATTAGGTAAATATGACCAGATCACTAACAGACGCGCAACAACGATTGATACGGTCTAAAAGCTCATGACGCATTTTTCGTGAAGTGTTTGATGCATCATGAAACTATTAAAAAGTATGGCAGACACTTCTGAAGGGGTTGACATAGGGGCAAACTACCCCAAAGTCGTATTTTCAAAAATTCCAAAAGGTGTTTGATTTAATCTGCCATTTTTACAGCGTGTTTATTATATATAATTAAAAATTCTCATAAAAGGCAGACAGTTTCTCCGGGGGTTAATAATTTTAAAATATTTAAATTAATCTGATCTACTCACTGGTTACACGCTGTACCACCAAGTAATTTCGGCACATTACTTGATGGGGAAAGCGTAGGGATCCAACTAGAAGCGGCGATTTGTCAACCCCAATTAGTGCCCCTGTGTTAGCAGCGTCGACGAGTTTGGGCTCCACGGACTCTCATGTAAGAAAAGTGCTGGTAGGTTTTCACGGCACGGTTCTTTGAACGATGTCATCCGAAGGGCTCTTGTCTCTATAAATTTTCCCTCGGTTTTAGAGCCTTGTGGAATATTTAGAGACGATGGCAGGAGACCCGAAGGTATGACATTGGTCCCTTGGGAGAGTTAAAGCCCTAGTGTGCGATGAATCTTTAGCCAATGTTCAGTAATACAAAGGATATGTATATTGTTACTATTTAAAAACAATTCAACTTCAAATTCTTTGCCCATCATGCCTTGTATATTTTGATGCACCAGGTGTAAACAATATTTATTATTTATTTGTGGGCTGCAATCAAAATTAATTAAACTGTTATTATTGCTAGAATTGCCTCTATTGTCGCATTTACTATTTTAAATTAGTTGGAACTGATTCCAAATTAAATGTCAAATGATTATCATGCTCAATAAAAGCAGTCTTGGTAGCCAAAAACTTGGCTGAGTTAAAAGTAAATAAGATAGCACATTTGCTACCAGTCTTAAATTATATTTGGATAGGTAATACCTATCTTTTGTCAAAAACTTTTTTATTAAATTATTTATTTCAATTAAATGAAATTTGTCATTATTATCACAATTATATGTCAAATTTAAATTATTGTTACATATTAAATTATTCATTTGTATATTTAAATTATGTCTTAGATTATTTTCCTGTGGCAATCCCTGTATATAAGGCAGTGTGAACAAGACAATTTTGTGTACATTTAAGTTATTAAGTTGTTCAATATATCTTAATAAATGTTTGTTGTTTACACTGCCTCTTCTACCAACAAAATTATTATTGTACTATTTGGGCAAAATTTAGTAACTATAATTTTATTTAGGATGTCACTAAAAGATGCTCGGGCATACAGCAATTTGTAATTTTTGTCCTTTAAAGAGTTATTTAAAGTTATGCCTAGATTTTTTCCCATGTCATCGCTATACACAATTATATTATTTTGTTAATATTTGAGTCATTTTTATTTTAAGCTCCTCTGCTATGGCACTGTTATAGAGTTTTGGTGGTGGTATAATATTATCAGCACACAGACTCTGAAGAAGCTAGTATTGAATGCTGACACTCACATTGATGTTTAACTAAGGAGTCAAAACGCTCCTCATTACATTTATGTCTTTGCCAGATTATCCATAGCCAGTATGTGTTCTTTTATTTCGTTTTGGGCTGATTTATATTTATTGGACACAGTTTGAAGGAGTTAGTAGTGATAATATTTCCGATTTAAGGCACTCTACGTCAGTCTCATAACATTTTTATGTTATCCACCTCAATTGAATACAACAAGTTCATATATCAATGCTTGCTTTTCTTTACATAAATTAACATAATTTTTGGTATTAATCTTATTTTTATTAATTTTGTACTTTCCTTATGTTTTTATTAACTTTTATATACTTCTTCAATTTGGTTTTGCTGCAATTAATCCTTACTGTGTTTCCTGAATTGGAAGAGTCGTCACCAGTCAAATCTATTGTTGCAGGTTGCTGTAAAATTCTTGAAGTATTACATTGCACAAGCTCAGAGAACAGGCTTTAAGTCTGGGAGGCATTAAGGTTATCTATATATGTTTTAAATTGTGTTATTCGCTCATTAGCCTCATTTAACTGTAACTTCAATGCGGCAATAAACCTGAGAGCTTCCTCATATTCCTTGTCGCATTGGTCAAACTCATTAACCGTTCCTGTAGCTGATCTCTTTCTTTTATAACACTTGTGTATTCTGTATGTAACTTAACCATATCACATTTCAATTGTGTGTTTTGGCAATTATGTTAACTATTTCTTTTCATTATCATTCCTTTCTTAAGCAACAGTTCACACTGCTCCTTGGACGCCTTAAGTTCTTGGAGCGCAAGCTGGAGTTGGTTCTCCATCTGGCGCGTCTTGGCGTTGCGAGTATTCATTTACTATTTATTGTAAATAATAAAAGAAAACAAGGATCGAAAACAGAAGGAGCAGAGTAAGCCAATGTCGAGTTGTTGTTTTTTTTTTCTATTTACAGATCTCAAATCAAATTATCGTTAAAATAGTTCGAAAAGAAACCGCCAAAGATGTAAAAATCCGAGTAATATTAATAGAATAGATATTTAATTTATAAAAGGAATGATATGAAATAAAATTACAATGATTTTAAAACAATGTTCGTTACCTGTCACTTTTTGTTCCAACACCAAAATGTTGTTATAATATTTATGTACCGACTTTCTTAAATTTTAAATACAAAGCGGCAGTAATTATTAACTATAACATAAAATTGATGTGGATATTATGAATTTACAATATTTAAATTATTAAAATTTATCGGGACCAATTACTTTACAACTTATTACTAGGGTTGCCACTGCAAAAACAAAATTATAATAAAGAAATTAGGAAAGCTAAGAGAGCATCTTGGAGGAAGCTATGCGAGGAAGTTGAGTCTTTGCCTCGCAGTGCAAGACTACACAAAATGCTATCGAACGCTAAACCTAATCAGATCGGGTTTCTTAAAAAACCATCAGGCTGATTTCCCAGGGTCACATAAGACTCTAGCCTCGAATTCTTTCAGAGCCCTACGAAGGCTTTGTAATGAGGACTGGTGTAGAGCTGCAAAGATAATTAGGCCAAACCTGGTGCAGTGGGCTATTGGCTCCTTTAAACCATATAAGACAAGTGGGGAGGATGGAATAATGCCCACCCATCTACAGAAGAGTATAGATATCCTTCTTCCTTACCTGGTGAAAATCTTCAGAGAAAGTATTGCATGGGGATATATTCCAGAACGATGGATATTTGTCAAAGTTCTATTTATAACTAAGGCTTGTAGAAAGCACTACGCTTTATCAAAGTCCTTTAGACCTATAAGCCTTTCTTCCTTTCTTCTTAAGACATTGGAAATGGTTATATATAGATACATTAGGATGTAGCTCTAGCTATGAGACTACAACCGGCATGCTTGCAGAAGCAAATCTACGGAAACAACCCTGATCAGTGTTATTGACAGGGTCGAAAAAGCACTTGAGGATATGGAAATAGCTCTTTGTGCCTTTCTAGACATTGAGGGCGCCTTCGACAGTAGCCCCACATCCTTGCTGGTTGGAGGACTGACATCTAAAAATATTGACCCCACAGGTGGGTGAAGTTGATGCTCTCAAACAGAAAGACAAAAATAGCGCTGTTTTAAACTTCGATTGAGGTTGCAACTACAAGAGGCTGTCCACAAGGAGGTGTTTTGTCACCCCTCTTTTGGACTCTTGCGGTTGACCAATTATTTTTCAAGATGGCAGAACTTTGCATTGACAAACTAGGTTATTCTGATGATTTTTTGATCATTGCGAGGGGCTTTTGCCAAAGTACTTTTTCATTAATCATACAAAGAGCCCTAAACACCGTAAACAACTGGTGCAAGGATAATAGTTTATTAGTTAATGCTGATAAAACTGTTATAATACCCTTTACCAAAAAGAGACGGTTGGACAAATTAGTCACACCAAAACTTAATGGTAAAGAAGTACTATTCTCCACTGAAGTTAAGTACTTGGGCGTAACAATCGACCAAAAACTAACGTGGAACTCTCACCTTAGCAACGTATGTCATAAGGCTAAAATTGCTTTAGGCACGTGCAGTCGCATGGTCGGGAACAACTGGGGCTTGCATCCTTGTATGATCCTATGGCTGTGCAGCAGCATAGTGAGGCCGATTCTTACCTACGCCTCCACTGTCTGGTCTAATAAGGCCAAGAAAAAAGGACTGCGGACAGACTAAATAGTCTACAAAGGACTGCCTGCTTAATGGAAACTGGAGCGATGCGATCATCGCTTGGAGCTGCTTTAATGCACTTCTAGGCTAACGTCACTTGATCTTTACTTTGACAAGAAGGCGAGGGCTAGTTTGTATAGGACTAACGCTCAGGGCGGTTTGAGTTTGCTTTACTATAGATTGAGATCCATGCTCAACTCAATTAAGGAAACATCGGTCTTATGCATGATCTCAGATATCAAGCGACCCTATATACTTTTAACAAAAATTATACATTGGAACTACCCTCCAGAGAAGACTGGCTGAATGGACAGGTCATCTATGAGGTCGGTAGCCTTATATGTTATACCGTTGGGTCAAAAATTGGCCTCGACGTAGGCTTTGGAATTTATGGGGAACGCCCCAAATTCAAACTTAGTATGGATTTGGGTAGATTCACTTCTATCTTCCAGGCAGAAATTTTCACCATACTTCAGTGTGCAGAAATCAATCTGCAAAAACACTACGTTAACCATATAATCTATATTAACTGTGATACACAAGCAGCACTGCTAGCGCTGAGATCAAACTTGGTGGACTGAAGCTAATTGCAGACTGCGTGAACCGTCTAAATGCCCTGGGAGGTAACAACAGGGTCGTTTCAAGATGCGTTCCGGGTCACGCGGGTATTGTAGGCAATGAAACTGCCGAAAAGCTCGCACGGGAGGGCTCAAAGAGTACACAATTTGGACCCGAGCCATTTTGTTGAATCCCAAAAGCCTCGCCCGATTGACCCCATCAGACTTAAAACATTCTAAAATCTTAATCCGGGCTTTCGATCGTAAATCTGCCTGGATGCCCTGGGATTAACTAAAATAAATTGCGCATTCTAGTAAGAGCCCTGACTGGACACTGTTGTCTTAAAAAGCACAAGTCCATCCTGGGACTAAGCAACTCAAGGATTTGCTCCTAGAGGAGGAAACGCCTTACACATCCTGACTAATTGCGGAGCTTTAATGCGCAAACGTAGCACTCATCTGGGAAACTATGTACTTCGCCCAGAAGAAGTGAAATTGCTCACAGCTAAGCAACCCTTCTATTAATTGAGGACGTAGGGCTTAGCAGTGAACTATAGACATAGCAGCGATCTTTTAGGTCGCAGTGATACTGGTCTCTAGACCTGAATAGCAGCTCGTACAAAAAAACTCATCATCATCATGATGGCAGCCCATCACAAATCCAGCAGCTGAATATAGTTCTCCCCAGTAACGATACAAAACGCGGTCTTGAGTTATATGCATCAACAACTTTCTGTATGTCCTACCAAATCGTCTCTCCGTCCAGTTGGGGCCCACACACCGCTTACTGTGAAGCTGCTATTCAAAATGCTCTTTTAACTATATACGTTTCCATTTAATTACGAAATTGGAGTTCAGTAAACATATTAAAATAGTGACATTAAAGATATAATCGACTGCTTTATTTTAACTTTATCTGCAAGTGTAAGATAGGGCTTTTACCACTTTCAATGGTATGTCATCACTATGTCATGGAAATTTATAAACACAAAATGCACATTTTTATAGGATAAGGGTGACAAAGGACACACAGTCCACCTGATCGTAAGTGGTTGCTGTGGCCCATAGACATCTACAACTGTCCTCGATGACGAATTAAAATGAAGATGCGTTGTCACCCATGAGGACTAAGATGAAATGCATCGTTTCCAGTAAAACGTGTCTCCAGTTCTCTACACGCACACACGAAACACAGCAGCGTTAAGCTGCTATTTTACGCTGGTATTCTTTAGAGCGTGGTCCTTCTCCGATCGAGCCGACCCATTCGTGCTACAACTATACAAGTAATATACCTGCAGCATGGCTCTACCACGAAAAAGAAAACACGGACAAATATTCAGACTCAGAATAACTATGTCTTTCAAAATCATCATCAGCCCTTAATATCTACTGCTGGACATGGACCTCTACTATTGTATGGAGAATTAGCCTCAACTGTCAGCCACTCTGGTAAAGCGGAATAACGATCGCAGTACTAGATTTTTATTTTTATTTTGCTAGCCTACCTACGAGTAGTAGTAGTACATCGTACCTTTATTGGTAAAAATATATTGCTTTTTATACGTAAGAGTGATATACGAGCAAATTATAGTCAACCTGGCGTTAACTAGATACTGTGGCCTCCATCTCGAACGGTTTCCGGCCTTGTCGTGGCGGGGGCTTAGTAGCCGTGGCTTGGCCACCCGGTGAACAAAGAGGAACCCACATAGCTGGCCTGAGGTGAAGGACCGTTCGTATAGCGATGCGTCACTCGCCTATCCTCCGCGATCAAGATTCTGTGATGTTAATGCTGATAGCCTTTACAGCTTCATCGGAATAAGAGCTTGCTATAAAAAGGGGGAGATTATTAAAAATGTCATACCGTGGTCGAATGTGACCTCTAGATATTTGGTCATTGATTGCCAGGGATCTGGCGGCCGTACAGGGTGATCGTACCTATCGCTTTTTGGGTTTTTGTATTGACGCTTGTAAGAGAGGATCCTTTGAAAGTGTATATTTTTTTCAGGATTCATTTCAATTCTCCATAAAGCGGAACCAATCGCCTGCGATTGACGGCTGTTTGGACCATCTTGGTGAGGACTTTTATTATGATGGGCGACGAAAAGTGCCGTGTCATCGGCGAAAGGGCAGTATTCACTACTGGGTCCTTCGGATGTCACTCATGAAGGTTGTAAAGAGAAGTGGGAAAGGACGGAGATTCTGTGGGACTCCAGCTTTGAGGACGCTTTGTAGAGCGAGTACCTTCTATCGATAGCGAAAGTGGCGATTGGCAAAGAAGGTTCTGATGATGTGGGTGAGCCTATCTAGTACGTTGAGTTTATACAGCTTGTAAAGCAAGCCGTCTTGCCAGACTTTGTCAAACGCTTTTGCGACGTCGAAGAAGAGGGCACCGGTTATGGTGTTCTGCGACTTTGTGGGAGGTTGAATCCTTTCAGAATGTATTCTGTGAGGCGATGTAATTGGTCGGCACGAGTGTTCGGGTCTGAAGCCGAACTGCTCGTCTGAAAGAAGTTTGTTGGTGGAGACGTTGTTACGAAGGCGATTCAATATGAGTCGCTCGTAAACTTTCCCAGTGTGCTGAGGAGACTAATTAGTTTGTAACTAGAGGCTAAGTTGCGCGGTTTCCCCGTTTCGATTCTTATTGCATCTGCCTCTTTCCATGCATCCGGAAGGAGCAGCTGGAAAGAAGAGCGTTGAATATGCCTACTAGGAGGCAAGCGAGCGGCGCAGAGAGAGATTTCAGTACCCTGTTGCTAATGCCATCGGGACCGGTGCTGACTTCTATTTGAGACCTTTAATTACTTCTGTTACTTCATCGCCAATCACAGGCTCTAAGGGGTCGCCTGCAGGTGGTAGTGTAGACTTACGCTCGACCTCCGCTTCGACCTCTGCAAGGTGAGCGGGATCTGTAGGTTCGCTAGAGGAGTGCATTGGCTTTATAGACTGTCCGCGAGGAATTCAGCCTTATCAGAGTCGTCAAAGACGAGATCGGGGTTTCCTGGCCTAATGAGAGGCGGCATGGGTGAGGATTGTTCTGCTTTCAGAGCTCGGGTCAACTGCCAGAAGGCGCTTTGAGATGACTCGATATCCTCCAGCAGATTATCCCACTTATCATGTCTTAATTCTCTAATACGCTGCTTCACCTCGTTTTGGAGGTTGCGCAGTCGAAATTTGTTGTCTATAGTACGGTAGTGACCATACTATCTTAGGGCCGCGTTCTTTCTCTGAATAATTATCGAATATCACTCGGAAGCTTCCAGTATCGATTACTCGACACACGAACTTTACGAGAGCATTCTTCAACTGTAGAGGTGAGGTGGGCCGATAAGGCGCTAGTCGCCTCATTGGCCTCCTCTGGCGTGTATATTTTGTCTGAGATTTTGTCTAAATGCTGCTAAAACCAATAAAGGATACAAAATAAATGGGGCTCTTCACTCTAAAGTGGGAAAGTCAAGAAAGGAACGCAAAACGAATCACATTATTTTTTATAAAATAAGGATGACAAACGAACACAGTCTACCTGATGGTAGCGAATACTGTCGCCCATAGACATCTACATCTATCTTCCAAAGAATCACAATGCAGATGCGTCGTAATCCTGTGGATTAAGATGGAATGCCTCATTTTAGTAAAAGAGTATCCAGTTCTTTACACTCACCATACGAAACACAGCAGTTTCAAACCGCTATTTTACGCTGGTATTCTGTAAGATCGTGGTCCTTTCCAATTTCAGAATTATTTTAGATGTGACTCTGAATAAAAGGTTGTGAAATTGAGTAATAAGAAAAGTCCCACAAGATGTTGCGATCAAGATTGGAATTTCGGTAGTTAGGACATATAGAAACAAAAAGGAAAGGGTAACAATGCAAGCTTATGCTGCAGAAGTGAGTGGCAGAGTCCAACTAGAGTGCATTTAACCATCATGCATGTATTACGCATACGTGCTCGACGGTTAAGGGCACTTTTATATATATGGATGTATAGGAGGAAGAGGTGTGTCAGGATTATGCCAAATGGAAGTCCGTAGTCTATGCCACACCTGAGTGAGAGGCGTGAAAACTCTTTTCCTCTTAAAAAATTACCCACACTAGGATTTTCTAATATATCGTAGGGTTGTTTACATAAATTTCTGCAAGGACAAACATCCAGAACTAGAACAATTATTTGTGTGGATTCAAACCCGCGACGCTTAGCGCTGCAACACATTGCTAAGCCTTATTATATTATAATAGCTATATTGTGTTTTATGTATTGATGTATTATTAAACTTGCGTATCCACTAATTCACCGTAACAGCAAATAACTAATGATCAATCGCAGTAGGTATTAGACGTGTTACAGTTTTGACGCTGTGACAATCGCCGGTCTAAGTACTTCGTCTGGTGTAAACGATGGTTATTACAGCCACCTTTGAGTGGTATTATGTGAACGGTATAGATATGAACATTACAAGTATACATAACTACTATAGTTTGCACAAGTTCTTAATTTTTAATATTAATTTACTTATTACTTTTTATAGTCTACTACAGATCCGCCCGGCTTCGTACGGGTGATTTGCAGGTCTTGACAACAGTACCAACGGGGTTCCAACTATAGCTAAGAACCGTCCAAGTGACCCCATAAGTACATACCCCACATATATTAACATACTCAACCCTCGTTTTAGCTTTGCTGCAATTGGTTAAAAATAGCAATTACACCTGCAGTTTGTTAAAGTGTGGTATTTATAAAATGCACTTTAAATTTAATAAAGCCTAAATCGCATACAAGCACACACACGTATGACTTTGTTGCACTCGGCACTATACCTTGTAAAAGTTGGATATTAACAGAATGAGAAAATAAAGCAATTTTGCTGTTTTGCGACAGGCCGTGTTATCCGAGAGTGTCGTTTTGTTAAAGTCTCATTTATCTTCGAGATGCTAACAGTTGCACAACAAAGTTAAATTACAATGAGTATGCATGAAATTTTGAACTACTCCAGAGATTTGTGATAGTTCATCTCTACACTCCATTTCTTTCAATTATCATTGTCTGAAAGTTTATGTGACACTGTTGGAAGGTCACAAACAAAAATTGGTACATTACAAGTTCTCTAACTACTGAATAACTATTATGATTTTTTTTCTATTAGAGTGACAATCAAGCTAAAAGACAGTCAAAGTGTCACAATGAATTTTTCTTTAATAATTAATCTTTTTAAAAATTAAAAGCTGGCTTCTAAAAACTAAAAAGAATAAATTAATTTTCGCATAATTAAATAGTTTTTGAACTCGGTGATAGGACACAGTATATCGATAAATTAAAGCCCAGACTTCAATGCCAATAAAATTTTCCTGTTTTGCATGTTTTGGTCAACATTTGTAAAAGAATAGCAGTTAACAATTTTACAATTTCTTAATTTTCAAATAAATATTTGTATATTTTTGAATCATAAGTTTTGAGACTGCGAGAAATATCGCATGACTCGAAAACAGCACGTGACGCGGCTCAGAAGGGAATCGGTCTGTAGTTCTTCAAGAGAGCGTTGTCGCCTTTCTTGAAGAACACCGCACTTCTGCTCCACGCCTGTGTAGTGCCACCATGTAGGACGGAATTAAAGAGCTTGAAGGACTCAGTACCGGTTTTCCACCCGCTTCAGAAGCTCCGCTGTAATTCCATCCTCGCCTGGGCCTTGCCGTTTTAAGGTGCTGGAGAGCCATTCTAATCTCGCTCAGACTGACGTCCGGGATATCATCGGAATAGTGTCGGATAAGACTCGCTCTTGGATCGTTACCATACTCTGTGTGGCTCCAACGATGATGTGTACAGCTGCCCATAGAACCTCTCATCTCACCTCAAAATCTCAGGTGTCCCGGAAACGACGCTGCCACACCGGTCTTCAGCCGACAGTTGGCTCTTTGCAGACAGATCTCTGGCAAAGACTTTGAGCCCTGGTTCCGCTCGATCGCTTCTTCAATACGAGCTGTATTGAAGTTGCGCAAGTCCCGCCGCATGCATTTGGAGATCTGTCTGTTCAGTTGCCTGTATGCTATCAAATCTACTGAAGATTGCAGCTTCATTTCCCGTCTAACAGCCATGAGATTAAGAGTGGATCGGAGAGTTTTTGTGTTCTTCTGCGGCGGGTCTTAAAACTTAGCTCCGACCGCATGGACAGTTTCCACGAGCTTGTCATTCATATCGTCCACTGCATTGCAATCTTCTAGGCACTGAAAACGGTTTTGTAACTCGAGCTGAAAGGTTTCGGGACTTTGATTAGAGCACGAGGGATGGAGCGTTGACTTCATTAGACGACACCTCCAACTTAACGTTTAGGTTCAGTGTGCCTCATCCATTCGGTGATCGCTACCAGTTTTCACCCCGCGATCACTGAGACATCACTGAACAGTTGCCGTCTAGTCGTCATAATGAAGTCAATATAATTTTTTGTCGAACCGTCGGGGCTCGACCAGGTCCATTTCCTGTGGGCCGCTTCTGAAAGAAATAGTTCATCATAAAGAGTTCCTCTTTCCTCATAAAGTCGGCCAGCTGCTGGCCCACTTGGGTTCCGTTGCCCTATTCCAAATTTCCCTACTTTCAGCTCACTGTTCTCTTGTGCCTAGCTTTAGGTTGAAGTCTCCCATTAACACCGTATAGTGGGTTTTAGAGGAATGCATGGCTCTAGAGATATCCTCATACATTCCTCCACTCATCGGGTGTGCCAGTTGGTGCAAACCTGTATGACCTTCAGCGAATACCGTTTGGTGATTCTGAGTATAAGGTACGCAACCCTCGTCGACACTCCCAATTTTTACAACGTTGTTAACGAGAGACTTGTGGACGATAAATCCGACACCTCCTTGGGACAGATGGTCGCCTCCCGGTGATAGAACAAGTTGCCGGATTCGAGGATTACCGTGTCCTCTTCGGACCTCGGATAATCCATAATATTCCAGCGCAACTTGTCTATCTTCCAGCTCCAGGATCTTCTCGTCAGTCCTCAGAGTGCGTGCGTTATAAGTTGCCAGGTCGAGTCGTCGTGGTGGCAACCGAACCTCCACCGGAGATTCTAGCACCCCTGCCCCGCCGTTACCATGGTCGCCACCGTAGCCAGGAATATGGGCCGCTGGGGACTGGGGCCGTTTCTTCGTAACTTTCATTGGGGATATTGCCGTAGCTACGCTTGGCGAGCGGTTGGCAACCGCAGTTTTTTATTATTTGCTGTTATCAGAAGATGCTGCTGCCCATCTTCTGCCTCAGTTTCCCTCTGTCGCCTCTTACGACACCCACGGGAAGATATGGGGTAGTGGGTATTCTAACCCGCCACTACACGGATGATACTTCTTCCTTACCTGGTGAAAATCTTCAGAGCAAGTTTTGCATGGGGATATATTCCAGAACGATGGATATTTGTCAAAGTTCTATTTATAACTAAGGTTTGTAGAAAGGACTACGCTTTATCAAAGTCCTTTAGACCTATAAGCCTTTCTTCCTTTCTTCTTAAGACATTGGAAACGGTTATAGATAGATACATTAGGGATGTAGCTCTAGCTATGAGACCTATATACTACAACCAGCATGCTTACCGCAGAAGCAAATCTACGGAAACAGCCCTGATCAATGTTATTGATAGTGTCGAAAAAGCGCCTGAGGATATAGAAATAGCTCTTTGTGCCTTTCTAGACATTGAGGGCGCCTTCGACAGTAGCCCCACATCCTTGCTGGTTGGAGGACTGACATCTAAAAATGTTGACCCCACAGGTGGGTGAAGTTGATGCTCTCTAACAGAAAGACAAAAATAGCGCTGTTTTAAACTTCGATTGAGGTTGCAACTACAAGAGGCTGTCCACAAGGAGGTGTTTTGTCACCCCTCCTTTGGACTCTTGCGGTTGACCAATTATTTTTCAAGATGGCAGAACTTCGCATTGACAAACTAGGTTATTCTGATGACTTTTTGATCATTGCGAGGGGCTTTTGCCAAAGTACTTTTTCATTAATCATACAAAGAGCCCTAAACACAGTTTAGGGCTCTTTGTATGATTAATGAAAAAGTTTAACAGTTTATCAGTTAATGCTGATAAAACTGTTATAATACCCTTTATCAAAAAGAGACGGTTGGACAAATTAGTCACACCAAAACTTAATGGCAAAGAAGTACTATTCTCCACTGAAGTTAAGTACTTGGGCGTAACAATCGACCAAAAACTAACGTGGAACTCTCACCTTAGCAACGTATGCGTCATAAAGCAAAAATTGCTTTAGGTACGTGCAGTCGCATGGTCGGGAACAACTGGGGCTTGCATCCCAGTATGATCCTATGGCTGTGCAGCAGTATAGTGAGGCCGATTCTTACCTACGCCTCCACTGTCTGGTGTAATAAGGCCAACCAAAATTCTGATACGCCAGGCTTAAAACATTCTAAAACCTTAATCCGGGCTTTCGATCATAAATTCGCTTCGGAAGCCCTGGGATTAGCTAAAAATAAATTGCGCATTCTGGTAAGAGCCCTGACTGGACACTGTTGTCTTAAAAAGCACATGTCCATCCTGGGACTAAGCAACTCAAGGATATGCCGGTTTTGCTCCCTAGAGGAGGAAACGCCTTTACACATCCTGACTAATTGCGGATCCTTAATGCGCAAACGTAGCACTCATCTGGGAAACTATGTACTTCGCCCAGAAGAAGTGAAATTGCTCACAGCTAAGCAACTCCTTCTATTCATTGAGGACGTAGGGCTTAGCAGTGAACTATAGATATAGCAGCAATCTTTTAGGTCGCAGTGATACTGGTCTCTCTAGACCTGAATAGCTGCTCGTACAAAAAAAAACTCATCATCATCATGATGGCAGCCCATCACAAATCTAGCAGCTGAATATGGTTCTCCCTCAGTAAGGATACAAAACGCGGTCTTGAGTCATATGCATCAACAACTTTCTGTATGTCCTACAAAATCGTCTCTCCGTCCAGTTGGGGGCCGCTCTACACACCGCTTACTGAGAAGCTGCTATTCAAAATTCTAAATATTCAAAGTGGTATTATGTGAACGCTATAGATATGAACATTCCAAATATACATAACAACTATATCTTGCACAAGTTCTTCATTTTTAATATTAATTTACTCATTACTTTTTATAGTCTACTACAGATCCACCCGGCTTCGTATGGGTGATGTGCAGGTCTTGACAACAGAGCCAACGGGGTTCCAACTATAGCTAAGAACCGTCCAAGTGACCCCATAAGTACATACCCCCACAGATATTAACATACTCAACCCTCGTTTTAGCTTTGCCGTAATCGGGTAAAAATAGCAATTACACCTGCAGTTTGTTAAAGTGTGGTATTTATAAAATGCACTTTTAAATTTAATAAAGGTGAAATCGCATACGAGTACACACACGTATGAGTTTGTTGTGCACTCTTTATATATACCTTGTGAAAGTTGGATATTAATTAATTTTAAAATCCTTAATATAATGGACTTCTCCAAAGTAACGCCTGCTTTTATTAATTACCTGTAAAACTAAGTACCTACTACTTGATAGTAAAGTAAACTTGACATATTGTAAAGTATACTTGATATCACTTTAAGCGAGAAAAATGCTTACTAACTGGCTGAATATCCTACGGTAGTTATTTTTTTATAAAATAAAATAAATTTAAAATATCGATATAGGTCGAATCACAAGGAAAGGAAAAATATATTATGTTTTATTAATCATTTTGGGATAATGTGATGGCGTAAAGAGAAGCCATCCATTTCACTTTGTCCAGTTACATAAGGGGTGACTGTGGAAAGTTCCAAAAATATATCATGGTCATAATCGGAGCAGTGTGAACGACGTCTAGTATTGCCATCGTTATTCCATCTGCCAAGCGTGGCGATAATGGACGGTTCTGTACAACAGACAAGGCTTATGTCCAACTGTGGACATTTATGGGCTGATAAAGAAGAAGTAAAAGATTATGAACACTTCATTTAACTAAACACTACATTTTGCGTTCTAATTAAACCCACTTCTATTCAATAAAACTACTTTTATGGATTTTATTCGCTTTTGATTGATTAATTAATTATATTTAATTATAATTATTTTAAAGATTAATAATAATAAATTATTTAATTATATAATATTTAAACGCTGGAGGTACTTCAGGTTAATTTTGATATCAGGGCTTCGAACAACTCAGTTCGCCAAGACCATGGGTGCTGCAAAGCACCAGAAATGTCAGGTAAAAAGTTATAATTAAATACAATAAAATCTGTTAAATTAGTTTCATTTAGTGTGCAGTATTTGCGTAAATATAAGAAATCATTATACATATGTTCTTGTCTGTATTAATGAATTACCTTTTTCCTGACTATGGGCCGAGAATTAAAAGTAAGTAAAATTAAACGCGATAAAATCCGTAAAATACTTTTATTTAATGTGTAGTGTTCGCGTAAATATAAGAAATCATCATGAACTTCTATTTTATAATATTTTTTCTTAAATTTCTCATAATCATAACCGCCATTTTAAAAAACAGCACTAAATTGGTTAACTTCGTCTGTTGTAAAACCATCAGTCGAGTTTGATCCTGACTGAAACAGCTTCATTACTGATGCTTTTAAATAGAGGAACACTCAACAATGAAATAGGAAAACTACATCATTGTGTTTAAAGTAAAATAACTCTGTCATACAAATATGTTCACAGTAAATAAAATTGGTAAATTATAATTTGCATTTCTGATTAATTATGTATAATTTTATTGATATAATAATATTACCTGTGATCAAAATAAGTTCATTTAAAAAACATTCTTATAAAGAAAGGAAGAAGAATATTATAAATTAGAAGACGAGAGATAATATATTTTAAGAAATACTTTATTCGTGGTAGAGTCACGCTGCAGCTATATTATGGTTAAAGCACGAATGGTTCGGCTTGACCCGGGGTAGGGCCACGCTCTCACAGAATACCAGCGTAAAAAGCAGCTTAATGCTGCTGTATATCGTATGCTGTAGAGAACCGGAAACTCTTTTTACTAGAAACGAGGCATTCCATCTTAGTTATCGGGGGGGACAAGGCATCTGCATTTTGATAATAAAAGATAAGAAGGCGTGGACATAATGAGCTTCCTTAGACTTTAATTATTTTTTTATATTTTATAAAGTAAAATTGTTACTGTTGGGAGAAAAATAGTCTACTGGTGAGTTTCTTGCCGCTTCTTCTCACAAAGTCTCCCCGTAGTAGGAACTTGTTGAAACTATGGCGTAGCATTTGACTTTCAAAAAGTGTTTTGTAAAAATCAATCTCCATAAAATATAACAATCAAATGCTAATACGTTAGTCTCGATAAAATTCGAAAACGGCTCGAACGATTTTGATGGAATTTTTTGTGTGCCTTTGTGTGGGTCCCTGGATGGTTTAGACTTCACAATTAAACCCGGTAGGTGGCGCTGTTGTCGAGATCCAGAAATCACCCGTTGGCAGCCGGGGCGGAACGTTAGTTTTGAATAAAAGTATTCGACTCTGACCTTGTCTTTGTCTACACAGTACATATATTTATAGCTATCACAAAATCATCGTACACACTCACATACACTTTAATAGTTCTCTTGAAGTACAAGGGGTCAGTAAATACATAAATCTAACTTGTAAAATACATTACGTACCTATCAATTTTTATAATGTAAAAGCGGTGTAAGAGAATTTTGTCTTATGGGTATCATAAGAGGTCATCAATCAATCAAGTTAATCATCAATCATAAAAAAATAAAAGAGGTATCATTCCGCATCTAAGTATTCTAAGTAGGACCTCCGATTCAAATCCCGCAGGGAACAAATGTTTGTATGGCCTACAAATAATTGTTCCCGTTTAGGATGTGTGTAGAGCCGGAGCTGTAGCAGCTCAGGGGCTAAGTACTCGCTGTAAATTTCACACTACGCGAGTAACCCGCCGGCGTATTACGTATCTTGCAGAAGGCTAGCGATAGCGAAATTAGCACAATAATTCGACACCAGCAATTTATACTAAGCTAACTCATAAAAGTGAACTTTACAGTAGAGGCATATGATGGGAAAAACGTGATAACTTTTATATTAAGACACTTATTTGAAATTTGGTATGCTTAATATTTAATTTAAAGTAAAAAAAAGTAAAGTTACAGCCTATATACGTCCCACTGCTGGGCACAGGCCTCCTCTCATTTCTGATAGGGTTTTAGGGCAAGGAAATGTCCGCCGCGCTGCCCCAATGCGTGTTGGCGAACTTCACATGTCTTCGAATTTTTTTTTTTTTTTTGATTTCTCAGACATGCAGGTTTCCTCACGATGTTTTCCTTCACCGCCGAGCACGTGGTAAATCAGCACTTAAAATTGCAATTAACAATTTCATTGGTGCCGGCGGGATCGAACCCGGGTTGCTCGCGTACGAAACTTAGAGCGAGCGCTAACCATCTGAGCTACCAAATATAAAAAATAAAAATAATAAAAAATATTTAATTTATTAATCGTAATTTCCCATATTTATTTTTCCTTAATTATTTATATTCTTGATTTAGCGCAATTAGCCGTAGATACACGTAATTCCTCAATAAGATTTTATATATTACACACGTCTAACTAATGTTAGCGTAGAGTATTACGGGAGATCGTAGTGCTGAAGTGTTATATTTTTGTTTTGCAATCATAATTGTAAAATATATTATGCATTAATTATAACCTTAGGTTTTATATATATTCACAAGCTATAATTATAAATTTATGCTAAATAACAAGTTAAAAGTTAGCTTTATTTAACCGGTACATGCATCACTGGCGCATATCGTATTAAAAGCCGTCAAATTATATATAGCGTACTATACATCGACGTGTGCTATAAATTAGCATATCATTTAACTTTCCGTTGAGCTATAATACATGTAGATTTTATAAATTCTGATAAATTCTGTAGATAATATTATTTTTGTAGGTAAATATATAATTAAAACAAAAATAGTAATCAACTGTTTATTTAAATTTCAGGTAAGTACTTATTAATTATTAACGATAAGAGATCGGATTAATCACAGTTCCACTTCGTATATTATATTTAAATCAAGATTGCATAATTTTATTCTTAATAAAAACAAAACTTCTATGGTAAATATAAATCAAATAATTTAAACAGTATGTTGTAATCATTAAGTACTTATAATCATTCAAACCTCATCATCACTTACATTCTTCTCATCATATTCAGTTGTTAATAAATTCCTATAAAATGTATGATACTTTTCGGTATAATATTATTATCACAGTAGTATTTTAAATCTTTATATTTTGCTACATTAATTTTAACAAAGTTTTGTATGCTTTTCGGGAAAAGGCTCCAAGTGGGATAATCTAGTAGATGTCTTTTAAAACATTGTATTTGATTGCTTTTTTATCACCTAAACTATACTTATATTCCAACAACCCGTAATTATCGGGAGAAACTTCTTTTTTTTACTTTATTCCACATAACTTTATCGTTATTTAAATTTTTAGTCCAATTTTTTGCTAATATTACTTTTAAAATCAAATATCATGTTTTGATTAACCTCGATAACATTATATGGATTCCATTGACCTTGCCCATCGTACTAGTGAATACCACTCATCCGGCGAATATACCTCTCTACCTCTTGCAGTTTTTCTATCAAAGCGTGAACTGAATCTCCTTCATTCTGTGTATGGCCTTTTCCATAAAATGGTGGCTTATCTTCATTTTAAAATTTTAGCAGCTAATAAGTACATATAGTAAACAATACGGTTACGATTTTGTCCCCACAGTTGTCTGACCATAGATTGACTTCTGTGAACTCCTTAGAAGCTAATTTAATAAAAATCGTATAAATAACTATACCTTCATTAGTCCCCTCTTAGTCGTTTGCTCATCCCACATATAACAAAACGCTTCTTTTGATCCCATATTGTAAATTGTAAAATTATATACATTGAGCTTACGCCTATAATAATACACACTTATATTACCATGTGGTGAGCTTAAAACTTTTTGAAAATCAAATACAATACAAACTACTTTGTTACTAGAGACAGCTAACAGTTTACATTCTAATTTTAATTTACGGGAAATTTCTTTTTCTGTTTGATGTTTTGTGAAGTTTTCTTTCAATTCATCTGTAGGGCTAGATGTATTTTTGTACTGATGACAGATATCGCATTGGTCTTTTTTTGGTAAATGAAAACCTATCTTCAAATTAGTATTAACAACATCTCTATACTGTCTTACTGTCTGTACTCTAACATTATAATTATTATCAGAACACCACTCATGATACAACTTAAACATTTTAGAAAAAGATAAAGAAGGTTCTAAGTATTTTTTACTCGTACGTTTTCTAACGTAGTGAGATTCAACAGGGGTGAAAGAATTAACGTGATCTATGACACTCTGTTTCATTTCATTTGAAATTACATAGTTATGGTTTTTATGCCGACCTCTGTCGTCAGTAACATGAGTAAAATCATTGTTTTCTTGGATTTTTCGTATTGCAGTATACACAAAATCTTTACTAATATCAAAGGTGTTCAAGAACATTGTTTTGCAAACTTTTTGTAATATGATACCATTGTCAGAATTTATAGGAAGGTGATAATGCAAAGTGTGTGATCGACGACTAGATTCGCTTTCAACATTAGTGGCAGTCTTTTTACTTTTTTGTATTACATATTTGGCAATGATTTGCCATTGTTTTGCGTGATCACCAGTATCCCAAAACTTATCAAAAAGGTCAATACGAACTTCTTGGCTTATTTTATTATAGCATTGCAGACGACAATTGACACAACTGACTTTAATGCTTCTTGGTGCTTTAGTTTTCCCTTTTGACGTAGTATACTGCAATCCTTTGTTACACAAACGTTTTCTCTTTCTACTTATCCACTCATCTTCAAGTTTAAGACGTTTGAGACCCACATCAGTTCTTTTTTTAGATCTACGTTTATTATTTTTTGGGGTCGATACTGCAGAATAGTCACTATAATTAAACGTTGCAGGCGAGAAAATTGAATTACAGGAGTAGATATTGCCGATACTGAATCTGTGTTATTGCTGAGGCAGTTAACCATATGCGAATCGGGAAGACTTTCCTGGACGGACGTACTGATTTCTGGTGTGAGTGTTCTATCTTCGGTTTCTTGGCAAGAAGTCGGCACTAAAGTACCGTTTAAACTTTGTGAAGATTCCGAAAAATCACTATAAGGTGACGGTACGGGGGTATTATCTATGCTGTCAGAAGGATCATTAGAGACGAATGAAAACAGTTCGATAATTGTGGAGTTAATGTCAATGGAGAAGGTTTTTATGTTGAAGTCAATACATTTGGTGAATAAATATTAGTGGAGTTTAGGAGCCCCAAGTCATTCAAATTTATATCTTGTAATACTACATCATTTTTGTATTTTTCTATATCTCGGCTTGCAGAACTGACTATAGAATAATCATGCTCTTGAATAGACTCTTCAAACATGACGTGATTATACAAAGCCACGAATTCAGGATTATCAACTTCAGCAGGTAATGGCGAGGATTCTATAACAATAGGGATAATGTGTTGAAATCATATGATTATTTTGTAAAAACATGTACATTAAAATATACTCATGGTACCATCAATAAACTAATTAACACTCGTTTTTACATAAGTATTTACAACGGTAAAGTCGCTAAGTAGTGCATTTTACAAACGAACAAGTATACACGAACGCACTAAACTACGCTAACTAAGTGTTAGCGTAGTGTTACACGGACTCTGAGCTAAGCGGCTCAAATTTTCAAAAAACGTGGCGTATTACTATAAAACATAATTATATACTTTGACCTACACTGTAATCCTTAATAACACATTAAACTTACCTCTCTCGTCAGTATGAAGTGGTATCTCACCATTTTTATCAAAACTCTTCAATGAATTTTTCTCCTTTTTGGCTAAATCCACTAAATATTTAGCTCGTTTTCGTGACATTTTTGTATTAATAAATTAACACTAACAATATTTTAAATAACTTGTAACAATAACGTTAGATGAATTATGATTTATTTATAAAGTTTTTAAAACCGCGCAATCACATCTAACACAGCGACAAGTGTCGTTAGATTAATGTAAACAAACAAGCGGTGCGTGCCCCTCCCGAGCTCACTCCGCTAATAATAGTTAGCGTAATTTAAATTGAGTGATTTCGAAAAGTACCTTTACTTAGCGTTGTATAAGATTTGTAACTTCGTTATTTTTGTATATTTCTTCACGATTTTTTTATTACATATAAAAATAGACATTTTAAGCAACTTATATAAAACGAATTTCCTAAAATTCGAGTTAGCGTAGTATAAATTGTTGGTGTCGAATTGTGCTGATATAGCAATATCAGATATGTATCAGCGATAACCAAGCCAACTAGAGACAGCGCTGCCTTGTGGTCGCTAGTTAGCTAGGGCTTGGTTATCGCTGATACATAATACGAATTTGCGATTTATCAGCAATTATTGTGCTAATTTCGCTATCGCTAGCCTTCTGCAAGATAAGTAATACGCCTACCGGGTTCGATCACCGCTAGCACCAATGAAATTGTTAATTGCAATTTTAAGTGCTGATTTACCACGTGCTCGGCGGTGAACGAAAACATCGTGAGGAAACCTGCGTGTCTGAGAAATAAGAAAAAAATATGTCGAAGTAAAGTTCGCCAACACACTTTGGGGCAGTGCGGCGGACATTTCCTTGCTTACAAAATCCATGTTAATGCCTAATGAAGATAACCATCCACAGTGTACTACAAAAAACATATTCCAGCTACCAACTATGATAACGTTGCGCATATTTTAAGAGCGTTAAATGATATCGGAGAGAACTTGAAATTTCGCTATGATGAAATAACAAAATTTGTGTCTGTTTCTGTTTTGGATAAAAATATAACATCCGTAACATTATCACCCAAATTAAGTTTACAACTAGGTTATGAACAAAATAAAAATCTCAAAAGAAAAATTTTGGAAAGTGTCCTGCTAATTTACACTTAGGGTTATCATCTCAACTATTTCTATATTGCGACATTATCGATCCTCAGATTGTGGGTGATGTTATGACTACTTTACTAAGAGTCATTTCATTAGATCCTACAAAATACATTTATGGTGCAAATAAAATGCACGTTTTCTCTTCACCTCACTACTTACCTGTTATGCGAAGAGAGTTCGATACGCTGGAAATAGTTATAAGATCGAGCACAGGACAAAAAATACCATTCCAGTTTGTAACCGTGTGTATTAAACTACATTTCCGAAAATTATAATAATGAATTCTCTTCGTGATCATCATAAATGTCCATATGAAAATTATTATACACAACAAGCTGGGTCAGGAGTTGGAGTAATTTATAAGGGTTCACCATACCAACGCGGTCATGGTATTGGGAGCTTCTTAGGGAGGTTATTTATATCAGTTTTACCTTTACTTTCAAGTGGTGCTCGAGTGATTGGCAAGGAGGCATTAAGCGCTGGAGTAGGACTTTTATCAGATATGGTTCAAGCACGTTCTATGGAAGCCTCAATAAAAGATCGTCTAAAGCAAGTTAGTACGAATTTAAAACGAAAGGCAATAGTGAAAGCTGCGAAAAAACTTGGTCTAAAACCAAAAAATATCAAAGGTATATTTTCAAATCAAATATGTCTTTCCTTCATAATCATTCTTGTGAGTGCGTTAAGTCAGAATTGGATTTGTTTGCACTACCGTCTACACAAACAAACATTGAAAATGGATTGTGGATTTACTATAAACCAATTTCGTCTCTTGCTGATGATGGACCTATCGAGTTTCAAGTTCCTGGGACAGGCGATGACTACATAGATTTGTCTCATACATTACTCCACATAAAGTCAAAAGTATTAAATCAAGATTCAACTAACTTGATATCGGCTACAGTAGTAGCAACTGTTAATAATTGGCTGCATTCACTTTTTAGTCAACTTGATGTTTATTTAAACCAAAAACTTATATCACCACCTAATAATACCTATGCATATCGAGCATACATGGAAACCCTTTTAAACTATGCTCCTGCTGCTAAGCAATCTTACTTGTAGTCTTTAGTATGAGGATACAGTAGGAAAAATGGATTCTAGAGATGGTAAAAACATAGGATTTGTTAAAAGACAGGAATTGGTTAGTGAAAGTAAGGAAATAGAAATGATTAGACATCTTCACGGTGACATTTTCAACCACGAATTTTTTTTAATTAATGGTGTTGAAATGAGTGTAGAATTAGTTCGATCAAGAGAGAGTTATAACTTAACTGCTGGTTCAAACGATGTAAAGTTTAAAAATTGCATTACAGACGCAACTCTTATTGTCCGACGAGCACGAATTAATCCAAGTGTATTACTCGCACATCAAAAAGTTTTAGCTACTACCACTGCTAAATATCCTATTACTCGAGCTGAAGTAAAAGTTTTAATAAATCCATCTGGTTTTCAAGGAAAAACTCTTCATAATATATTCTTAGGACAGGTACCCAAAAGATGTATAATTGGATTTGTGAACAATTCTGCATTTAATGGTTCCCTTACTAAAAAGCCATTTAACTTTGAAAACTATGGTATTAATTCTTTCATCTTATATATTGATGGTCAACAAATACCTTCAAAAGCATTGCAACCATCTTTCAATAATAGTATATTTACATCAGCATATCATACTCTATTCTCGGGAACTGGCATTCACTTTCCTAATGAAGTAAATGGAATCTCTTGTGAACAATATGCCAAAGGTTACTGTCTATTAGCATTTGATTTAACTCCTGATTTATCAGCTAACTCATCATTGGAACTCTACAAAAGCATGGGTGTAAGATTAGAAGATTTGAACTCACTAATACAAACAATTTACTGTATACTTTATGCTGAGTTTGATAATATTATTGAAATAGATAAAAAAAGAAATGTCACTGTAGACTATAGTAGTTAAGGTTATAATGTGTGTTGTGTGTTAGATTTATGTGTTATGCGTAATGCGTTTTGTGTGTATGTAACTATGTGAAACATTATAAAATTAAATAAAACAACTTGTATGCAATATACTATTTTTTATTTCTTTATAAACCCCCTATTTAATCTTATACAAAACACTGTTAAAGTTTAAACTTTACATAAGGACACTGACTAAACCCTGAACTTGCTGCTGCCAAGGATGATCATCATCTTCCCAATCTTTTAAACCACACACAACACAAGGTAAGCTTGTCAGCTTCCGGCGAACCTAACATTGAGCTGTATAAAGGTAGGCTGTGAGGAATAGAGCTGGGAGTTGTTTCATAACCACCAACAAGTGAATAAGTGAAAGGGTAAGGGACCCGAAAGGCTTCTTAAGCTATGTAAGTAACTTATTTTATTGGACCGGAATACTAAAGCTAAGTAAATTATGTATTTTGTTGTTATATTATATCTTTTAAATGTTAGTGCCATTTTTGTGACCTGTGTATTAAGGCATTATGTATTGTTGGTTTGTTTATACTAATTGTACAGGACAACATATTCTAAATATATTTTATTTAAAAGAAATGTCCCGCTGGGTTTCTTGCTGGTTCTTCCCAGGACAGAGGTTTTCTTCGAACCAGTGGTAAAAGTACTATATTGAATAAAATTCCATTACATTCTATTCTAAAGACTTTTCCTGTAGCTTTATATTTAATATTAAGATGACTAATATAATCAAGCGTTACTTTGCAGAAATCCATTATATTAAAGTTGTAAATATTTACTTTGCCAATATCCGCTTAATAAAATAAAATGATGTGTCTTACCTAGTCTGAAGAGCACCTCCCGCCCTCCCTCAATTGCGTGCACTATCCCCGTCACCACTAATCCCAGCACCACTACTCCCACCACCACTACTCCCACCACCACTACACTAGGAAAGACACACCACCGATGACAATTCAACACGTGTTTCGCCTCTACACGAGGCATCTTCAGGTTTAGTAGACTCTACGATGGCTGACCGCTAAGTGAGCGACGAGCCAAAAACAGCTGCTATTTATAAGACTCGCCGACGCAACCGCTCCCCACTTAAGTAGTGAGCGACCGCGTCATGCGATAAAACATGCGACCAATCACCACCTGACGTAAGTAGCCGCTTGCTATTAAATAAATAACAAACTGCTGCGAAACGTCCACCTACCTTCCAACCACGCAACCAATCGCTGATCACCGTGAGGGTAACGAACGACCATATTGGGAGGCTATTCGTTATTAGAGAGCAGGCTAAAAGATGTTTAAGAGAGGTGAGTTAGAAATATTTGTTTGTTCATTCAGCAGTGCAATATTACTTTTTATTTCTTAATATTCCAACTGTTCCAGCACACACAGTCGCAGCTCTTTATTACAAGAATGTAAGACTTTAAAGGAGTGGTCGGTGGTTAGGTTGTGTCCAGTATCCAAGAGATGTTTAGCGAAATGTGATTTATCGGGATTGCAATTCCTGTACGCGGCTAAATGTATCTCTAAAAATAATCTTTGTAACGTGTCTCTAATTTGCGACCAGTCTGACCCACGTAAACGGCGTGGCATTCGTCACAAACAAGTTTATAAACACCCGACTTTTGATGAATATCTAACTTATCTTTATTATTACAAATATTTCTAAGAGAATTGTTTGTTTTCAACGCAACGTGAACGGCGCTCTGTCGAAGAGTATTAGCTTTTTTTTCAGATATGGAGCCTAAGTAGGTCAAACTGCTCACATATCGACGATCACTTTGAGGTTGAACCGCGTACAGAGAATTGCGGACGGCATGCTTTTCTTTCTTTTTAATTAAATTGTTAATGAGATTTTTTGAAAAACCATTAGAGACCGCAATTTGATAAAGTACGTTAAGCTCTTTTAAATAATTTTCTTTACTTAATAGGACAGTAAACAAACGATTAATATGACAATAAAAAGCGGCTAATTTATGTTGCCAAGGATGACACGATGACGCGGGGATGACCGTGTCGGTATGAGTTGGCTTTCTGTAAATTTGGAAAACATGCAACAACTCTTTTCTTGTTATAGTTAAGTCAAGGAAATTAAGAGAACAATCTTGTTCCAATTCAAGCTTAAATTTAATTTTATCGTGGACTCTATTTATTTTTTTAAGGAAAACATCCAGTTGTCTCCTTGTACCAGTCCAGCAAATAATTATGTCGTCTACGTATATATGCTGTTTTTCGAAATTATCCATGAAAATGTCAGCCATAAGAGGACTTAGAGGGGACCCCATAGCTAACCCTTCTTTTTGTAGATAGAAACGGTTATTAAACCGGAAATAGTTTTGTTTCATACAGAGGGAGGTAAAGTTAAGAAGATCATTTGTTTCCCCGGGATGTAGACGACGTTTATTAAAGAGATCTGCGAGTATACGCAAACAGTCAGGGGATGGGACATTTGTGAAAAGACTATCAGTGTCTAAAGATAACAACAATATGTTTTAAATCTTTTTCTTTGTGACTCTACATTTTAATAAGTCTAACACGCTCAATTATCTGCGATTCAGATTCAATAGCTAAACATCTTTACAATGTCCCAAGAAGTTAGACATGTAGGACTTAGTTTGGAGTTCTTTAGAAGTTCCGACTCACTAAGAACGGCTTAATTATTGTTTCATGTACTTTACACAAGAGAAGTTCTAAGTATGTTAATACGAGTCAATATTCAAAAGCGTCAATAATTTTCTCTTTGCATTTTTTATATATTAAGTAAGATTATCAGACGAGCACACAGTCCCTGTGATGGATATTTGATGCGGTGGCAAACAGCTACAGACTCCGAGATCTATTATGATTACGAATCAAAATAAAAGTGTATTTTCACCCTTGAGGACTAAGATAGAGTGCCTAACTAAGATATAGAGGACTAAGATATTGAAAACGGCGCTAGTATTATTTTTTATCTTTATTAGAATAAGTAAGTTTTCGAGTGTAATATTCAATTTTGTCGTATTATAGTAATGTCGTGGCGAAGTAACTAGGTGGTAGGACTCATATTCTGCCTAGGTAGGAGGTACCATCGTCCGGGTAGGTACTATTCTGTTACCTATTTCTGTCGAACAGCAGTGCCTTCATTACTGTGTTCCGGTCTAAAACTGTATAGAGAGCCAGAATAATTACAGGCTGTAAGACATTCCATTTTGGTTCTCAGGGGTGACAACACATGTGTAGCCTTCGTTTTAAGTTGGTTGCAGGTGTTCGAAGACTGCAGGGTGGATTGTAAGTTCATTTGTTACTTCAATTTTATATAAAAAAGGTCCACGGTCTCTATAATGTCCCTATATTTATGTGGTAGAGCCATGCTGCAGCTATATTAGTAGTATAGTTGTAGCACGAATGGGTCATCTCGACCGGGGAAGGACCATGGTCCCACAGAATACCAGCGTAAAATAGCAGCTTAACACTGCTGTGGTTCGTATGGTGAGTGTGGATGACCGGAGACCCTTTTACTGGAAAAGAGGCACTTCATCTTAGTCATCAATCAGCAATCACTTACCATCAGGTGGACTGGTGGTTTTTCAATTAAAAAGGTGGTATCCAATAAAAAAAAAACTGGTGACACGTTTGAGACACAGGACAAATTGAAGACATAGAGTAAATGGGACTCTTCACTCTATTGTATTGTATTGTATGAATGTGTTAAAAGGTACGCATGGCAATTCACAATGCTGTGTTAGTCCTTACCTCAATGTATGGAAGTGAAAGGTAGGCAGAAAAAAAAGGAAAATTAAAGTAAAATTAACGCTGTAGAAATGCGGTAAAAAATAAGTTTGTTAGGGCGGAAGCTGAATGATAAGGAATTATATGATAAGAGACAAGTGTGGCTTGAAGAATATGTTATGACTAGGATTAAGAAAGGAATGTTTCGTTATTATGAACTCTTAGAAAATTGAATGGGAAAAGTGTGACAAAGAAAATTTATAATGCAGAAGTGAGTGGGAAAGTCGACAATGGGCGCCCTAGATGAAAGTTTATTGACCAAATTGGTGATGCATAGAAGATGGTCCAAGTTAAGAGTACCCTTAACTGACGAACATGTATGCTTAGATATATGGATGTGAAAGAAGCGAGAGAGTTGTGTCAGAATTGTGACAAATGGAAGTCCGTAGTCTCTGCCTACCCCTCTACGCAACAGGCATGATAGTTTAAGTTACGTTAATGATATAATATCATTTTGTTTTAATTTGTTTTAAAATTACTTTAAAATATAGTCCCAATAAGGATTATCCGCCATCAGTCGGTCGTGCATGCGAGCTTGTAATTTATGAGGTAAAGTTGGTATATTTTCTCTTATACTACAAAATATAACAGGATGTTATCGTATTATAAGGGGTTTTATGCAAAGCAATGGTTGTCTCTTAATTAACATTGTTGGTTATAAAACAGGTTGAATGTTACTGCATATTACAACTTTACAAGTCCATAACACTTACTTTTTGAATGTTGCTATTAAATGTTGAAATTCGTCGCAATAAACATAAAACATCTGGTTTATACGAAAGTTGTTAAGCGTATAAGTATTATGACTTCGTCACTGATGTACTTGAGCTTGTTTTATTATTTTATTTTATTTTGGCAAAAAAGGGATCACTTGATTAGTTGGTATTAAAGTTGAATGCTCCGTTAATATAGTGTTCGTAAGCAAACTGCTAATCATGAGGTCCCTGCTTGATTGATGCATGGATTCAAAATCCGTTATTGGGTTTTTCTAATCTAACCTACTTAAAAAAAAATCTACCTGATGGTAAGTAACTAATGCGCAGTCCTGGTTGCAAAACCTACTTTGAACAAAGAAGACTACAGAATCCGTTTTCACTGAGGATTAAGAAGGAATGCATATCAGCTTGTAATTATACTGACTATCTTTATCCTTCAGACTGGAATACAGCAGTGTTATAAAATTTTGTAGAGTAAATGAAAATGTATAATAAAATGTTTGGAGTAAGAAGAGTGTGTTATTGTGCTATTGAATAAATTTCAAATAAATTTCAAATTGAATAAACCAGGAGATGGGCAGCAGCGTCTTTCTAAAAGCAACTAAAATTAAAAACCGCGGTTGACAACCCATCTGTCGAGTGTAGCAACTATAAGACAATTAAAATTAGTTTTTACTAACTTACTTTAAAATTAAAATTACTTTGCCCACATTCGCTTAGTAAAATAAAATAAAGTGTCTTACCTAGAGAGCACCTCCTGCCTTTCCTCATTTGCGTGCACTATTCCCGTCACCACTAATCCGAGCACTGCTACTCCTAACACCACTACACTAGGAAAGACACATCACACAAGTGTGGGATTTGGCATAGTTAAAGATTTTATGGAGAAGGAGTGCGGAAAGCTATGCGTTACAAGTACCTTAAGTTAAATAAAATTAAGCATTCGTTGTTTACGTTCATACTGCTAATGTCAAACACATAATAGTCTGTGGTCAAACAGTCACACAGAGTAGAGATAGTCGCCATATAATTTCAAAATGTTGCCGACAAATACTTACTGACAGATTGTCTGAACGGGCAGTGCATTTTTGAGATTTCAAATGTTCCTTCTTCAATAGTCTGTGCTAGTGAAAGTAAAATGCAGCACTTTACAATTTAATGGATTACAGTCGCATTTCGACCACTAGGCGATCACTAGGTACAAAAAAAAACAGCCTATATACGTACCACTGCTGGGCACAGGCCTCCTCTCACTTCTGAGAATACTTGGATAAAATAAGTAAATTAGTTACAACAAAAATTATTTATTAAAAAGTACAATCAGATCCTCTTAAAACTATTTTCTAAAAAGTAATTACATGTTTAATGGATGTTGCTTGACTGCTCAGCATTAATAAATTATGTTAATTAATTTAGCAAACACAGCGGCTGATGACGTATTGTTCACATGACGCGCAAGCGAATAGAAGGTCATAAACCTTAATAATATGAGATTTATGTACGTCACGGTACTGAATCTTTTAAAAATAATTAAATAATAATGTCCTCTAGACTGAATTTTTATTGCGGCGGCCAGTCTCAATGGAGACTAGGCATCTACGTAGAACAATAATTCCAACCCGGGACCACGTGACCATCACTTGCGCTTATGGCTGCTAAATGATTGTCATCAATCGATAGTCCTATGTTCTGGTGTCTTCCCCATAGTTGTTTCTTACGACCCCCACGGGTCAGGAAAGTCTCATGATTTGGCATTTCTGACCCCTCAATATATCATAGAACATGGCATAACAAATTATTTTGCAATCTTCTGAGCCATGGTAGCTCAGATGGTTAGCGCTCGCTGTAAATTTCACTGTACGCGAGCAACCCGAGTTCAATCCCTGCACGGCACCATAGAAGTTGTTCATTGCAATTTTAAGTGCTGATATACCGGCGGTGAAGGAAAACATCGTGAGAAAACCTGCATGTCTGAGAAATAAGAAAAAAATATTTCGAAGACATGTGAAGTTTGCCAACACGCATTTGGGGCAGCGCGGCGGACACTTCCTTGCCCTAAAACCGTAGGCGTAGGAGACCTGTTTCCAGCAGTATAACGTATATAGGCTGTAACTTTAACTGTGTTAGTACGTAAATATCGAAAGTTGTCGTGTTGAATGTTGCAGAAAAAGAAACAAATTTTTTACTTGTGTATTCCATTCGATGATCTGTGTAAATATTTTGTTCACGCTAATGCGTATGCTATGTTGGTGGGATTTCGATCACCAGTTGTACGAGTAGTTATAGCGTTAAAGAGAGAACAGTCTGGAGAGATATATGAAAAGGTTTCCTATTCATTACAATCCATCACAGTCCATGAAAGTCCAACGCTGAACAAAGGCCTGCCCTATAGACTATCTCATAAGGAGGATTTTGCCATTACGCTTGGCAGGCGGGTTAGCAACCACAGTTTTTAATTGTTTTAAGTTGTTGTCAGAAAGATGCTGCCACTCTGTTTCATTTTTCCCCTGTCGCCTTTTCGCCACCCACGAATTGATATGAGGTAGTGTTTATTCTTACACCGACACTATACCTGATGAAAAGGTTTATTCACCATTTAATAAAATTAAAGCGATAACGGTAAGGCTTCCTAAAGCTTTTAGGACACGCGAGCATGTTGCTATAATCTATTTAATGTGGGCATGCCATCACTCTTACGTTACCGTTATAATCTTATTGACACAAAAATGTGATTGTATAATGTATATCAAAAGAAACTAATCATAGAGACTTATCAACTGTAATATATTTTTATGTGACTGCCTCGTTGCTCTAGTGGTCGCAAACGCGATTTCTGATTATGAGGTCCGGGTTTGAATCCCGGGTCGGGCCAAAATTAGTTATGGGTTTTTGTCAAGAAATTCTCAGTAGCAGCCCGGAGTTAGAAAGTTGGCCGTGTTTCACCCTCTTGGCTCGGAAAGCACGTAAAGTCGTTGGTCCGGCGTCTGATCTCTCTCCGGTCATGTCGAATTACCGTTCCATCGGACTATGAGAGTGACGGAATAAAGAGTGCATCTGTGCTAGTACACACACTTGGGCACTATAATCCTCTCCTGCGCAGATGGCTTGTTTCCGTTAAGACTGGCCGCCGTGACTGAAATTCGGTCTGAAAGATATTATAATTATTATATTTTTATGTGATAAAGCCACTCCACTAAATCGTTTAACCAAGGTTCGCCTCACACATAAAATTACAACACAATAATGTTGTGTTCCGTTCGGTATTTGTAAGTGAAAAGAACATCAAACTCTATTTACTGGGTAACAAGACTTTTCATTTTTCGCCTGGTTTCTATATTTATAAAACCTTTCGTTGTTATTTACGACTCATTTAGTACATTTCAACTTTTCGAATATCAAAAAAACAAGAATATATATACTAGTATAAATACGACAGCTTTAAATTGCTTTAAAATATACTTTTAAATGATAAAGCCATGCTGCAGTTATATTATGGTTGTAGCACGATCGGATCGGCTTTGCCAGGGAAGAATCATGGTCTTACAGAACACTAGCGTGAAATAGCTGCCTAATGTTGCTGTTTCGTATGGTGAGAAGAGAGAATCTCAAGGGTGACTACGCATAGATGTATTTAGGATAGATGTAGATGTCTATGGGCCACAGAATCCACTTAGAATCAGGTGGGCTGTGAGCTCAATTGTCACACTAATTCTATAAAAATATTTTATTCTAATTTATTATTAATTTAATATATATATATATATATATATATATATATATATATATATATATATATATATATATATATATATATATATATATATATATATATATATTAAATTAATAAATTTAATTCATGATACTATTTATGACATAAGTAACCGAAACTTGTTCCAAAAAGGAAACTCAAAGGATATTCTCAGAAGGATGTCCCATCGGATTAGTAAACTTTAGTGGCAAATGGCCGGCGATATAACTTGAAGAACCGACAATTGATGGGGAAGAGTGGTAGCCTCGTACTGGAAAGCGCATTTTAAGCAACGGTAGCAATTTTTAAAATATGGTAGATAAAATAGAAAAGATAGAAGAAAATGCGTCATCCTTTGCAATTTGTATATAATCTTTAAAATTTGGAGAGTGCACAGCTTCGGATATGAAGATGTAGTGGGATGCGGGAAGTAAGAACTGTGTAAGAACCTCCGAAGGAGGCAGAGTTATAGCCGAAATAAGAATTTTTATTTTCTGGTTTCTGGTATCTTGTAAGTGATCGAAATAAGTGATTAAGAATGGTGTAGACTAGTATTCACGCCAGCTCGAGCTCCTCAGCAGTAAATTTTGTTTTGTGCAAGCAACTATGCAGGTCTAATAAGACCAGTATCACTGCAACCAGTAAGATTCATTGTGATCGCTGCTATGGCTATAGTTCACTGCTACGCTATAACTTCAATGAATTGAAGGAGTAGCTTAGCTTTGAGCAATTTCACTATTTCCGGGATAATTACGTAGCTTCAAAGATGAGTATAACGTTTGCGCATTAAGGTTGCATAATCAGTTAGGATGTACAGAGGCATTTCTTCCGTTAAGGAACAGAAGCGGCACATCCTGGAGTTCCTTAGTCCCAAGATGGACATAAATGTTTTTTTAAACAACAATGTCTAGTCAGGGCTCTTGCCTTAATACGCAGTTTATTCTTACTTAATCCCATGGCTTCTGGAGCGAATTTATGATTATAGGCCCGGATTAAGATCTTAGAATGTTTTAAGCCTGGTGGAGATCTTAAATGATTTATTGTGATAAAGAGTTTCAAGGGCCAATCAAGTCAGGCTTTTAGTAATTTCACAAAATGGCTCCTGTCTAAATTATGTACTCAGCAGGATAACTGACATATCAATATTGATCACGTCCTATAATATTAATATTTTGAAGTCCTTAGGCTTTGTGACTTTCCAAAAACGTGCCATGTCACTTGTCCATACACACTTTGCTGGACAAGCGGGTATGTAAATGCAGAGCCGATACAGAGGCACTAGTAATGCTGTCCTAAACCTATCACCCAGTCTAGGAAATTTTAGTTCAAAGGTATTAGAAGAATTTTTCGCCATAAGTCGGTAGTCAGTAAGCAGAGTTCACCACCATGCTAACCTCATTTGGAAAACAGCTGAAATTCTGTACTAGTTCTCTTTACCCTTCAGACAGGAACATGCCTGTGCACGTTTTGCTTTTTGGCGGCAGTAATAGGCAGCAAGAGGGTGGAACTTATTCAGACAGACTTCTAGACAGAACAAGCCCAGTAGTTAAAACAGTTATAAAACAACTTGCTTGCGTAAAAAAGTTTAATGAAATGAAAATAGAAATATTTTTACGGTAGGACTCAAACAAAAAAAAACTTTTTCTTGCCGTAAGCGCTAAGCGCGCTGGTATGTTCTACTAGGGCCTAAAAACTAAGATTCCAACGTTTTGTCGCATGAAATCGTATCTATCAATCATATTGTACATATAAGTGATATAAGAAGCACATTGTCAGAAAGATAAATGATTGTTGAACTTATTAATATTTTTTTAAATCGACTAATTGCTATTTTTACATAATAAAGGGGTTTTAGTGGCTTATGGTGTGGATTAGCAAGTCCGCATGGCTTCGTAAACACGATTACTTTTGAAAATATGAATTGTTTAACTTAATCTATTTTTAAAACTCTTCATCTATCATGTGGGAAGCCATTGAATGTAAATGGCAGTTTAATTTTGTTTTATTCAGTTATAATTAATTTTTTTCGGCTGCGAAATGTCGAAATATTTGGTTTTTTAGCAGCCTTGTATGAATTTAGTTTTTACTAAATAGAGACTGCGTCACTCACTCAGTTAGTTCGGCATCAATCGCCGTCGTGAGTGGACACTGTATCTGTTGTTTGCAGCGGCTCAAAAAGATCGCTGTACAAATACACAATATTCAAAAAACCAAATTTCTTAGATACTTGATTATACTTATAATCAGAGATTTTTATTACAACACACAGGATAAATAATAGTAGTACGTACTAAAAGTAAGTAGGATGTAATATTTATGCTTAAATACGTCTTGGACTTTATGGAGTGGCCTGAATTATGATATGATGATCATATGAGCATTATGAGTCGTGCACTTTTGGATTTTCCAAACTTTTTTTAAATTGAAGTTTGACATAAAATTATCGGAAAATTGGAAGTATAATAAGGTTATTAGTGAAAACTTGTGTGTTTAAACTACTTTAAAAATTCCGTATAATCATGTTATACGTAATTTTTTTAATGCTCTTAGGGCATGAACAATTGGATTTACCAATATTTTAATTAAATATAGTTCTTGGACAAGTATTTCAACTATCGAAAACCATTCTACACTTAGTTTTTTTTGCTTTTATCTTATGACCAATGTGAAATATTGGAAAATGCTTAAAATAAAAATTGAAGATACATTAATTTGACGTAAGAATGTCTTAACACCTTATCCTTAAACACTTGTTTTGTTGTTAAATGTTGTTGAATAAAGGAAATGGTAAAGATCGTTTTTGAATTAAAACTTTTAGAGATAAAAGATGTAAGGACCATATTAGTGTAAAATAGCAAACCAAAAAAGCTTTTTCTGAAACTTTTTTATATCTCTTAGTGTTAATGAGATAATCAATAAAAACCATGTATTTTATAAATTTTTCAACGTTAGAAAAAATTCTGCATGTTTTTCGGATAAAATATAGCCTTGATCACCCCTTGCAACTCTATCTTCTTTTAAAGTTTCATCACAATCGTTTTAGCCATTACGAAAATTAGCCCAGACAGACAGACAGACGAAAAAATTAAAAATGGTTATTCATATCTTAATAGCATGCAAATAACCTTCTGAGCCTAATAGAACTCAGTTATTTCGATATTACAGAGTTCAATTTTATGCGACTGCAGCAATCTTTAATTAAATTTATAAAATAACGCATTATTACATGTACCCTTCAAGCAAACAACTTGATACGTTTTTAGCGACATATTGTTATTTTTCTTTTTCTACATCAGCCAGTGTAAGCCTGCTGCTGGGCGTGGGTCCGTCTCGTTGTGGAGAGTATTTGCTTTAATTGGCAAATGTTTTGCACTTTTGACGCTGCTGTCCGTTGACGGTCGGCGTATTTGCATTTTACTATAAATTGTGTCTCATGACTCCCCGGCGACAAAGTCAACTATAACAACAATTCAGACTTTCAAATCAACCACTTTTGTCACCACTTGTAACCATCAATCGACTACAATAAGTCACAAAAGAACAGACAAACACATACATGCTAATATGCGTATAATTATACATACATATACCGTAATCGTTTTTTTTTTAATTTCACAAAAATAAAAAGTTTGCAGACGTGCACCTGGTGGTAAGTGGCTATTGCTTTAACGAATTTAGGGAATAAGTAAAAAAATATTTAAAAAAGTGTGCTTTGATTGTGCACAGCCAAGTCTTTGCATTTGAGCAACAAAATTAAGATGTCTTATGATAAAATGAAAATGACATGGAATATAATTAATAGTGAAATTGGTAAGGTCAAGTACATACGTACGAAGCTAATAAAAGGGTATTAATAAAATAAATCAGATCAGGACGTTGCAATGATTTTTGAGAAATATTTTACTGATATTCCGATCTTTAACACTAACTCACTGAATTCTTTTCCTGCCATCGCTGAATCATTACTTAAACAAAATGTAAATTCGTGTACAAAGAATTTTACATTTCAGAAAGTATCATCAAAAGATATTGTAAAACATTTTAGAACTATTGATATTAAGAAAACCGCAGATCTGTGGGGGATTTCCGTTAAAGTTATTGCGTCTATAATAGATACAATCGTACCTCAACTAGCTATAATTTTTAATACTAGTATCGAATCTGGTGTGTTTCCTGATTTAATGAAACATAGTAAAGTAATACCTTGATTTAAATCTGGTAGTACATTGGACCCCGCCAACTTTAGACCTATTTATGTTCTGCCAACAAATAGTAAAATTTTTGAAAAAAATATTCTTGATGAAATGTTTTTTATTAAATAATTTACTTCATAAAATCAATTCGGTTTTACAAGTGGTTGCTCGACAACTGATGCTGGTGTTGAGCTGATTAAATATAACTTCAATGCATGAGATAATTCACAGGATGCTTTGGGTATATTCTATGACCTATTCAAAGCCTTAGATTGTGTTCAACATGAAAATCGTAACAATTTTCTATAAATAAGTAACGTTCGGAAAGTAACACAAAAGAAAAACTATATAATCATCATCATCACAGCCTATCAATGGTCCACTGCTGAATACAGGCCTCCCAAAGATTGCCTCATAGAGGGAATATTTGCCATAAATGCTACGTTTGGCAGGCAGGTTGGCAACCGCAGCCTTTTTAATTTTTAGTTATTATTAGGAGCACACTGCCGTCCACCTCCTGGATTTTTTTATTTATTCACATTTTCAACGAAAAATCTTACAAAATTTTGCAGGTTATAGTCTGCCAAACAGTTAAACAGTTTGTCGGCAGAAACTTTTGTTTCCCTCTGTCGCCTCTTACAACACCCACGAAATGATATAAGGTAGTAGATATTCTCACACCTCATTATTTTTGTATGCAGATAGGTGGCGCTTTTACATACTATACATAATATAAACGCATTATTAAATTAATAAAAATCCATCCATCCATCCATTACAGCCTATAAAAGTCCACTGCTGAACACAGGGCTCCCCCATAGATTGTCTCATAAGGGAGATTTTGACATAGTTGACACGCCTGTCGAGCGGGTTGTCAACCGCAGTTTTTTACAATTTAAAGTTGTTACAAGAAGATGCTGCTACCCATCACCTACACACAGGACGATATGGAGTGGTTGATATTCTTACACCACCACTACACGCTTAATATATTAAAATTAATGAATGAAAGGAGTGCCGTGGTAGATCACGAGATAAGAGCCCGCTTTGTACTCGTAGGTACGCGAGCAACTCCACTTCGATTCTTGCGAAACCAACAAAATTGTTAATAGTACTTTCAAATTTTAATTAAATATGTGAACGGTGGGAAAGATAAACACTGGAATAAAATCTATATTTTTAATTGAAAATAAATAAATTCAGCACGATGAATACTTCTTTTATTGCAAAATGACAATTGTAAAATTTTATGTCCATAAATTAATCACACTGGGTTGCCTTCTGGTTCTTCCTAAGACAGAGATATTTTCCAAACTAGGAGATATTCTATTACCAGTGATAAATGAAAAATTTGAGGCACCTGTGCTCAGCAGTAGAACGTTTATAGGTTATAAGTTTACTTTTGAAGGAGAACATCTCACTTTTTGCATCTGTAACGGTCGGTCGGTTACGTACTCGCATAGTGGTTGTAAACGCGACTGCTGATCTTGAGTTTCCAGGTTTTAATCCCGGATCGGGTCAGTAAAAAATCACTTATTGCGTTTTTTCGTTAATAAATTTTCTGTAGCTGCCCGGAGTTAAGAAGTTTACGGTGACTCACCCCCGTGCCTCGGTAAATACGTAAACCTGTTGGTCCTCTGCCTGATCTCTCTCCGGTCGTGTCAGTTTACCGTCCCGTCGTACTATGAGAGTGAGGGAATAGAGAGTGCACCTTTGCTTGCGCATACGCTTGGGCACTATAATCCTGTCCTGTGCCGATGGCTAGTCTCCATTGATGCTAGCCGCCGTGACTGATATTTGGTCTGGAGGATATTATCATTATATTTAAAAAATACGTAAGAAAGTTTACATAGGTATATGAGTTACTCCGTCTTTAAGTTATATACAGATCTGCAGCAATTATAAAGACTGGAGATACATCTAAAAGAAAAAACAACACACCCCGCCTATTTTGCATGCCGTAGTTTGATTAACTTAAGGAATTTATCAACTTATAATATATTAATATTTGTGAGAAAACATAATTAATATTTGAGGTATAAAATTATATTATTATAGAACACTATTCCATATCATTTTATTACCGTACCATAGATTGAATCGCCGTAATTGAATAAATTCGAACCGACATTTCCAAATGCTCATAAATTTTGATAGTATGAATTGATCTTATTAAATCAAAGACTAAATGTTACTCTAAGATACGCTTTATCGTTTTATCAACGATTCTTTAAAAAAAAAAAGTACTTTGGACGTGATACGTTCACACACAAACACACAGACAAACAATTAAAAAAATTATAGAAATGTATTTAATTACTTATTTTTAGTCACTATCATTTTTTTTCACTAAAATATACAATCTATTACACAAAAACAAATGATTTTTAAAGAAATTAACATTTAAGGATATTTAATTCAATTTTTAGTAATCAAATTCTGTACCAAGCACCAAGCAAGACCGTCAATGAGCCGAACGTTTCTAAACGATTTGCGGTGAGCAAAGATATTATTACACTAGTTTGCCTACTTCACAAGTTCTGATTTATTGAACCATTAAATAATTTTATTCTCAAACAAAAGATACACGATACTCGTTAAAATATTATATAATTATAATATTTTAACGAAATATTATATAATATGTATATGTTACAGTTAAAACCAGTTTTTAGATAGAACGCGTTCTCCCTAGTTAAAACTAGTTTTTACTTAATGCCTTTGTTACAACTAGAATTAACTAATGCTCAAAATTGAATATCAGGTAAAACTAGTTCTTACTAGACAAAACGCGTTTTTCCGAAGTGAGTCAGTTAAAACTGTTTTTATTGAATGATTTCTGAGAAAAATTGCTTTAATAGGGGGGGGGGGGGGTCCCCCCTCCGCCGAAATAATACCAAAGTGTAGTGTAACCTAACCTAACCTGTCCGAGTCGGGGTGCCCAAGTCCCGAGCTCGCAGCGCTCGCTCGCTGGATCTTTATTATATTTCATAATGTTCCACCTCCACAAGTACTCCACTATTCCATCACCAAAATTCTCTGGATTATTTTAATTATCTTTAAAAAAACGCTTCACGGCGGCTTCCATTATGACTCCTTTGTGTGTGAATCCCATTAAGAATTCAGGGTAATTTAAGTTCCGCTTCAGGCATTAATTAGTGATTTATGAATATTTTTAGAAAATGATTTTAAATATTTCGACGCAGCTCCGGCAATTCAAATTGCATGGGGGTGCTTGAGATAAGCCCCCTTGACCGCCCCACAATGACAGACTCCTCAAATTCAGGCGATTTGAGGTTTCAACCCGACTGACAGTTTATAACTGGCAAAGTTAATCCAGCGATGCGATGTTTTCATTTAAGTGCTGACGCTTTATTAACGTTCGCACAAAGGGAGCGTTGATTTCATAAAGGATGTTGTTTATTATAAATAATTTTATAAGCATTTTATAAATCATGATCACACAGTTCCACCTGATTGTTAATGAATACTGTGACCCATAGACATTTACATCTATCCTCGATTAAGAATCAAATTGGGAATGCGTGTACACCCCTGAGAACTAAGATTGAATTCTTCGTTCAAGTGAAAGGGAGTCTCTGGTTCTCTACACACACCATACGCAACACGGCAGCATTAAGCTGCTATTTCGCGCTGGTATTCTGTGAGAGCGTGGTCTCTCCCCAGTCGAGACAATCCATCATATTATAGCTCTACCACGCCTGAGTTCGTCTTTTATGTTGAAAAAAACTCACAGGAATAGTTTTAAAAGGTATGGTTAGAAATACGTAAAAATTTTGTAAAATAATCTACCAAAACTGTAACTTTAAGATTTGGAATTTAGTTTAAACTCAGCTCCTAGCGTAACTTCTTGGGACTTCGTAAATCTTGTCAATTTGTTGGGCAAGGCTCACTAATTTCACGAAGAGTAGTTCACCGTGCTTTATTAAATTATCCTTTACATAGGCAATTCTCAATGTGTTCGTCTCAGCTCCTATGCAAACTACATAAATGTTATTATAAAATAATAATTATAAAAATAATAAGCAATAGTATTATTTTTATTTATCTATTATTGCTTTAATTTCACAATATTATACCGTTACATCGCTACAGCCTTTCAAAAGTCCACTGATGAACGTAGACCTTCCTCATAGATCAACTCATAATGGTGACACTTGTAGATACTTGCCTTAGTTGTCACACTTAGCAGACGGATTGGCAGTCGCAGTTTTTTTTATTTTGATTTGTTGTTAGGAAGACTCTGCTGCCCACCTCCTGGTTCCTTTCACTCTGTATGTTTTCACGACACACAGAACAATAGGGGTAGTAGATATTCTTACACCGCCATTACACTGTCTACAATATTAAACAATTCTGACGAATTACCATGTCATCACACTCGACATTTTCAATTCCAATGTGATAAAAGTTACTTAAAATTACAAATATGTTTGTATTAAACATCTCTAAGAACAGAAAAATAGGGGATCAAGACTTTATTGTATCTATTTAAACAACATTATACTTGCTACCTTGAACTTGTGATATTCTTGGGACCATTCGAATGGGTATATTACACCCTTTCGAGTGAAGTGATTGACTGAAGTTAAACATAATAAAAAGTAAAATTGACTTAAAAAACCTTAAAAAAATATTTCCACATAAAGCTTCTAAAGTTGGGGCTTTACTCGAACGTCTTCGATACACTATGTTTTAGCACCAACTTCACTTTTTTAAATTTAAAGTTTAATTCATTCGTCATTATTACAGACCTTCACAAGTCCACCGCTGAACATAGGCTTATTCTAAAGAATGCCACAAACCACGGCCTTAAACTACCTGCATCCGTCAACTTACTGCATCTCTCTCGAAAAAATTAATTGTTACATCAAAATTCCAGTTGTAAAAAAAACTAAACTAAATCATCGTTGAAAATGTATTATCAGAGGCTAAACTAGGTACGAATAAATAATTTCTAATTAATAGATAGAATAACTAAAAGATTGACATGCCATAGTTGGTTATTACCTACCGCCTTTCCCGAGAATGTCGTAAAAGGTTACTGAGAGAAAAAATAAAACGGGGATCTCATGGCTTCTAATAGATGGTGCATTAGACATCCACCCAGACCGTTAAATATCCAAACCAGAGATGGTTGCAGCGTCAAAAAATCTTGTGTATAATAAGATAAATCCTGTCTACAAGGAAAGAGGCCCATGCCCTGTGGTCTTTTTTGAGCTGATGAAAAAGATTAATAAGATTTTTGTCAATCATGCTTTCGAAGATTGATCTGGGATTTCTCGTGTACTATGCAATTTATGGGGAGCATCTAGCTCCTAATCTGCCACGACTTAGTTTAATTGTCCACATTAATAATCCCGTTCCACAAAATTAAGCAGCGTTATCACGGATATTGTTCCCCAGAGAAAGATAATGTTGTTGTAAGTATAAGCATGCATTTTTTTATAGAATAAGGGTGACAAACGAGCACACAGTCCACTTGATGGTAAGTGGTTACTGTAGCCCATAGACATCTATCCTCGATGACGAATCAAAATGCAGATGCGTTGTCACCCGTGAGGACTAGGATGGAATGCCTCGTTCCCAGTAAAACGGGTCTCCGGTTCTATACACTCACCATACGAAACACAGCAGCGTTAAGCTGCTATTTTACGCTGGTGTTCAGTGAGAGCGTGGTCCTACCCCGGTCGAGCCAACCCATTCGTGCTACAACTATAGCAGTAATATAGCTGCATCATAACTCTGCCATGTTAAAATTATATATTTGTTACCACATAAGCTTAGAAGGATAAAGTATAAAGTTTTCGAAATCTCTTCTTTGTAATTAAAGATTCAGTATTGTTTCTTTAATGTTAAGGAAAAAACAACAAATCTTTATTTAACTTTTTATTATTTTACGAAGATTGAGATTGAGATTGTTACACCAATATAAATCTTAATTGCTACAGCTTAGTATCTAGGACAATAATGCACAATCACTTAGGTATATAGGTAATCATCACCCACACAATGACATATTAACTAATAAGGCTATGAACTAAAAGCTACATCTCTAAAATTGTTTTCTTAAATTTAGTGGTTGTCATATGTCTTTTTGTCTTTTTTTTTAAAGACGTTACCTCCACACTAGGATTTTCTCCTATATCGTGGGGGCAGTTTACATACATAAATTTCACAAGGACAAACATCCAGACCCGGAATAATTATTTGTAGGCCATACAAATACTTGTTCCGTGCGGGATACGAACCCGCTGCCCTTAGCGCAGCAACTCATTGCTAAGCCACTGCGCCACGGAGCCGTCAATTTCATGCAATGTAAGTCAACGATTTGGTGATAGTCACAGCATTTGTTGTAAAGATGACTCATTTTAGAGATAGGGGAATTCGATCCCAGTAGCGTCCTACGGAATGGGCATAGTGGAGGCTTGATCGGAGATCGAGATATTCTCCGCGGCACTCTAAAACTTTGAGGTGTAAGAGATATTAACTGTACTAACTTCTGAAGAATATTATTCACAAATACATACAAGCTCTTTCGTATAAATAAAAAAAGGTAAAACAGATATTTGAAGTGTGGGCCTTGTTATCGCAGAAGATATCCACCGGATTAGTGCTTTATATATAAAACTGAAGTGAATTACAATCCACCTGATGGTAAGTGGCTACTGAAGTCCATGGATACTTGCAGCCAACTTCAACCAAGGAATACTACATATGCGTTGTGACCCCCAAGGAGTAACATGTAATACCGCCTCTCACAGTCTGTATTTTAACACAATAATGGATCTCCATAGCCTTTAGACGGGAACACATCATTGCAAGTACTGCTATTAGGCGGCAGAAATAGGTGAGAGATTAGTACCTATTCAGACAGAATCCTAGGCAAAAAAGGATTCCTACCACCTAGTAAGAGAATAAACGAATTTCAAAAATGGTTCGGAAAAAACCTTTGTCCTGGGAAGAACAAGGAAATAATCCAGAGAGACTTTTTGCACGAAGAGGCATTCCATTTTAGTCCATTCTTCTAATCCTCATAACCTGTTGTTCTGTGGAAGAGCGACGCTGCCATTTATAATGCTGCTTGTGTTTCGTTTAGGGAGTGACGAAACCGCAGATTTTTTTTAAACTAGTAACGAGGCATTCGATCTTAGTCCTCAAGGGTGACCAATAATCTGTATATTGATTCTAAATCAAGGATTGATCCACTTACCTTCAGGTGGACTGCGTACTAGTTTGTCACTATTATTACCATATTGTCAATATTACTAATCTGTGAAATTTCGGTTCAGTAGTTTTTAAGTTTCCTTCATGAGTCGCCAAAGCCTTGTTGTTCAATCGGTAGTGTACACCGTTCGCAGTTAAAATTGGCATATGGACAAAAGGAAAGCAAATTCTCTCTTATACTTTTATAATTTATGTTTAAGTTTTATGAAGAATCATCGAATGAAAATTTGAACGTAAACCACTAAAATTATTATTTCTATTTCTGAGTACTTTAAATAGGTTTTAGATATTAACAGAAAAATATTTCCAAATTAAAACCAGCCATTTAAACACAATCTTATAATCTATATCTAGAAAATAGAAATAATTGCTTAGCTACAAGACACCGCTGAGACCAGCGTTGAAATAGTACAGTCATAATGCACACTTTACTCCTTTCTTACAGTGACGTCCCATACGAGCAGTCCACTCCAATATTTGCGCTGTAAATAATGTTTTCGTAGTCTTTTTATAGGTAAAACAAGCTAAACAAAATAAAAACAAGTTTTTAATTTATATATTTTCTTTAATTTTGAGATCCGAGAACTAGACTAAAAATTTCTACATTATTCCGCTTCAAAATGCTTGATATTATTAATCACAACCCCGTAGCTTTCACAGATCCTTGTAGTGAATCGACATACAATGTCAACTTATTTTATTGCTTAAATTATGTTTCTAAAGTTCTGTTAGCGTCTATGGAAATCGACAAGTATCGTCCATCCCATACATTCCTTTATCGTTAACGCTTTCTATCGCAATACGTAGTACATGGTGACAGTCAATCAAAGATAATAAACCTGTTTCGTCATGTTGTCATACTACGTATCAATGATCAAAGTTAAAAAGAATTGTGTTTGTTTATTTAGAGCTGTGTATTATTTGTTTCTTTTATACTCTCTCCTTGTCCGAGACGGTTTTACAAATTGGAATATACGCATTCATCAGTCTCGGACAAGTAGCTTCTATAATCATGGTTGAACTTTACTTAAGGTAAGTTCGTTTAACCATTTTAGTAGATACTAAATTTAATTTTATTACTATTCTTATTTATTTGGCCGTGTAGTGGCTATTAAGAATATCCACTACCCCATATCATCCCGTGGGTGTCTTAAGAGGCGACAGAGACAAACAAATCGGGAGATAGGCAGTAGCGTCTTCCTAATAACGACTAAAAATGAAAAATTGCGTTCGCCAACCTGCTTGCCAAGCGTGACAACTATGGAAATATCCCTTCTATTAGGCAGTGTATGGGGGAAACCTATGTAAGCATTAGCAGTGGACTTAGGCTGTAACGGTAACGCTAAATATTTTAATACAAAATCAAAGACTAAGTATAAAATTTCACTTATATAGCCAATCTGATACACAACTTGATAAACATTTTTCTCATCATATATTTATAATAATAGTGAGTATATATTAACAAAAGATGAACAGATCGAAATCGCAGTGGTAAATAAGCAAAAAGGTTGCATATCCCTACAATACGCCCAAAAGTCTTTGTCCGCTTTTTGCCTGCCCTAGAAACAGACTAGTACCAACGCTGTACGCAGCACGCTTATGCACTGCAGTGTCATCTGGAATCATAATAAAACTGTTTATATAAAACATAATGAAAATTTCTTTTTCAACAAGTATGAGTGTCAAAAGAGCACATAGTCCCCTTGGTGGTAAGTGGTTACTATGTCCTGCCATGTGTAGATGCGTTTTTGCCCGTAAGGAGTTTGATGAGATAAACGCCTAGACCAGCATAAGGAGTCTCCGATTTTCTACCCTCACCTTATGAAACACAACAGCATTACGCTGGTATGACTGCCTCATTGGTAAAGTCGTCGTAAGCGCGACTGCTGATCATGTGGTCATAGCAGCCTGGCCTGGAGTCAGGAGGTTGGCGGTGTTTTAACCCAGTGCCTCGGAAAACAAGTAAAGCCGTCCTGCATCTGATTTAACTCCGGTCGTATCGGATTACTGTCCCATCGCTATATGAGACTAAAGGAATAGAGCACTTTAATCCAGTCCTGCGCTGATGGGTAGTCTCTTTCAAATTCAGAATAAGACTGACCGCCGCGACCGAAATTCTTTCTGGAGGTCATTATTAATACGTTGATATTCTATGAAAACGTTTATAACCTTCATTGAATATTTACTAATTCTCATAATACAGCTCCAGCACATAATACAAAAAAGACTCAAGAGAAGCTACTAATACAGGTTGTAAACATATAAAAAAATTAATACTCAACATACGGCCCACTGATTCTTTTGCTTCACTAGCCCGTCAAAGTCTACTGCAGGACATGGGCCTTTCCCGTTTAAGGGGAGCTCTGAACATGACTAATCAATCTTGTTTCTGAGGGGGTTATGGAGCTCGAAACAGTGCGGCGCGTGGCGCAAATGCGTTTATACAAACTTCACGTGCTTTCGAAATTATTTTATTTTGTCAGGTACACATACAAATTGTAATATAGGTAAATAATAAAATTCTATGCAATTCAAAATATCAAGATAAACAAGGTTCTTAGATCATATTTTAAACAAGGGTATTTACATGAGAACTATATTTATTTAAAGTACCTAATAACATAATAAAATCAATAAATATATACTTTAAAAAGCTCAAAGAACCGACAACCGACGGGAAAGAAAGGTTCTCGATTAGCAGAAGTCGATCGTGGATCAGGACTGTGCTTTGTAGTATTCCTTGGGGGAGGCCTATGTTCAGCAGCGGACTTATTAAGGGCTATAATGAAGATGATGACGATGATATTATAAAAGCATTTCCTAGATGTGATCTACATTTGGAATTACAAATAACAATTTTATTACTATTATCGACGATCTATTGCTGTCGCGCTGTACACGAGCGACCAAGTTAGGCAAACGAGAGATACAACTGTATCTCGGGCTGACTATACGTATTAAAAATTGAAAAATCATCATTCCATATTCCTCTGTTTCCTGTTTCAAAATTGGACAGATTTCTTTTACAAAAACAATAACGGTTATCGAAGTTCAATTCAAAATATTATTTCAGCAATCTAATAGGAGCAAAAATCCGCTGACGGTCAAATTCACGCCAAAACTCCTTTTCGTTAAATTAATTTCTACTCCCCTAAAAATTTTTTTTAAGAAATATTTACAAAAAAACTACAAAAATATGAACATTCAACATAAATAACAGAGCTGGCTGTTTATTCCTCTATATATCTTACGCTGAGTGTACATTTACTTACGGAGATAATAAACTAATTATTTTAATGTAATTGAAATTTGTTTATTTTAAACTTTACAAACACTGGCTGAGCATAATGAATTAGTTTTAAATCATACCAGACTTCTAATAAAGTAATGTACTAGACACTGTTTTATTCTACTATGTACTAGCAAAATATAGTAATGTTTTTTTCCAAAAAGCATTACTATATTTTATAGTAATTCTTTTTAGAAAAAAAATTACATTCCAAATTCAAATCTCCCCGTATTTTTATAGCTTGCATTTAAATAAAATGAACTTGCTTAGAATAATATTTGTCTTGTACCGTTTCATCTTGGTGAAAGCGCGCGGCAATTTTAAATTATTATTTTGTATAACATTCTGAGAAGCTGTTTGTCTGGAGATTTTGAGTTTTGTCGGGAGTTTGGAGATCATTTAAAATGTCGGGAGAATCCAGACGAATCCCGACCATCTGGCAAGCCTTGTAACTCACTTGGCTGGTGTGACTTATTAGAATTTCCCTAGGACGAGATTAGAAGGCAAAGGGTTTTATCACGACGTCATCACAACATTGTTACGTGGGCCATTCGAATTTCTCATTGATCTAGTGGTCGTAAACGCGACTGCTGATAATGTGGTTCCGGGTTTGAATCCCAGGTCGGATCAAAATCATTCTTTGAGTTTTTCCGGCAAGAAATTTTCAATAGCAGCTCAGAGACAGTAGGCTGGCAGTGTTTAACCTCCTTGCCTCGGAAAGCACGTAAAGCCGTTGGTGCTGCGGGCGTGTTAAATTTCCGTCCCATCAGACTATGAGAGTGTACTATAATTCTGTACTGCGCAGATGGGGTGTCTCCGTTGAGACTGGCCATTGTGACAGAAACTCGATATGGAGGACATTATATACATATACAAGTTACAGTTTTTATTATTAAATATTTTTCAAACAAATCTCCACTCGCATTTTCGCTGCTGTTGAACTGGAGAACATTTTATTGGTAACGTGGAATTCCATATTAATCTTCAGGGGTGGGAACGGATCTGCATTTTAATTATTAATCGATGACAAATATAGATGTCTATGGGCTATATCATCCACTTAGAATCAGATGTACGATGTAGTGCAACAAACCTAATTCTATTAAAAAAAAGCTGTTCAATTAAATTTTTCAGTGATAGCACGTTCTTTTCCGTAATAACTGCCAAAGGGGAATCATCAATGTCGACACTTTTTTCTTTATCTCTCAAAGTTAGTTACCATGCTGAAATTTGTCATACCAGCGATACAACTATCAGACGATTCATCCGGTTTTAGACGAAATTTGAAATCGTAAAAAAACATCGGGCAAAAATGTCCTCGTCGCAGATCCATAGTATTTATAATATACTGTATATAAGCCGTGGTAGCTCAAGCGCTAAGCATTCGCCGTAAATTTCACAGTACGCGAGAAGACCAGTTGCAATACCCGCCGACTCCTACGAAATTGGTAAGTGCAGTTTTAAGTTCTGATTTACCTTATGATTGGCAATGAAGGAAAACTTTTGAAAACACCTGCTTATGTAATAAATTATAAAAAAACATTTCGAAGACGTGAAGTCGTCAGCGCGGCGGACAATACCCTGCCCTAAAACCGTCTTAGAAATGAAAGGAGGCCTGAGCCCAAAGTCTTATAGCTAACTTTACTTTTGCATTTATACTTTTTATATATTTTTATTTTTTATACGCCTTCATTGTGTTGCGCTGCCAAGGTTGATAACCTAAGGTTGACTGGTATAGAATGCTTTTAACATTAAGTCCGCCTTTTGATCCTGTAATATTTATGTAAGATACTACGTTACTAGTGTACACTATTCCACACAACGTTGCGTTTTGTCGAGAAAATTTGACTCTGACTTTGAAATTGCCCTGACCAGCACCGGACTTTCAAGGCAGATATGAAACTGCGCGGTGTTTAACATCCCGACGTTGATATTTGCATTCTGATGTACTAGTTTCATATTTACATTCGTATGTTTCCTTTGTGAAATTTTAAAGTTGGTCTTTACATAATTAATAATTTAACGGTATTTGTGGCTGATATTAAAATTATAAGGTAATAGTCCATCCACCTATTACAGCCTATAAAAGTTTATACGTTACTGTTATTTAAATATTCTCTCACAATGCCTGTACAAAAAGTCAAGGTACAAGTATTTGTGCGTGCTAACTCAAAGACATGTTAGTAGGGCTTACAAAAATTATAGAAAAAGGAATTTGTATAATTAGGCTACAGAGCGTAACAAAAAACAGACATACATACATACATACACACATACATACATTCACTCGAAAAACTAAAAGGTATCATCACCTCAGCATAGTCTTGGAACTTCCAGAGCACTTCGACATTGATCATTCATATTATTGATCTTCATCAAATATTTGCAAAAAAAAAAAAATAACCTAATATGTAGTATTTATAAAAATATTAAACAATGATGTATAAAATATTATAAATATTAAATTAAAAAGATAAAATAGGAAAGAATGTAACTGTAATGACACTGTGATCATTTTTAATTATGTTGATGTTTAAATATTACGAATATGAGAGTGTTAAAACATGCTAGAATGATAAATCGAGGACCCGCGACTCAGTAGATAAGTTTTCTTTCATTGACTACCTAGTTGAACTAGTGCTGGTAAAAACGGTTGCTGATCATGAGACTCGGGTTCGAATGAAGGGTTGGGCCAAAATCAGTTATAGGGCTTTTCTGTCAAGAAATTCCCAATAGCAGCCCAGAGTCAGGCGGTTGGCAGTGTTTCACCCCGTGCCTCGGAAAGCCGTTGGTTCTGCGCGTGATCTCTCTCCGGTCGTGTCAAATTTCCGTCCCATCGGACTATATGAGTGAAGGAATAGTGAGTGCACATATGCTTGCGCAAACACTCGAGAATTATAATACTGTCCTGCGCTGTTGACAAGTCTCTGTTGAGACTGGCTGCCGTGACCAAAATTCGGTCTGGGGGATATTTAGACAAGATCGCTTACCACTAAGCCACAAACAACTCATTTTTAATAGTCTATGTTTTAAAGTTCATTCATTAATCACAGCCTAGCAAAGTTCACAGCTGGACATAGGCCTTCCCATTGATTGTCTAATAAGGAGAATATTTGTCATAACTGGCACGCTTGGCAGGCAGACGATTTTTTTATAGAATAAAGGTGACAAGCGACCACACAATCCACCTGATGGTAAGTGAATCCTGCGGCCCATAGACATTTACAACCCTTCCGATTCTGAATTTAAATGTAGATGCGTTGTTGCCGCCTGAGGACTAAGATGCCAGTAAAAAGGGTCTCCGGTTCTCTTCACTCACTTTACGAAATACAAAAGCTTTATTCTGTCTACCCCGGTCAAGCCGACCCATCCGGGCCGCAGCCATATAGACATGCAGCGTGGCTCTACCGCGTAAAACGAAACTGTCCATCTCCTGGTATGTTTTCCTCTGTCGCTTCTTTCGACACCCACGGGACGATATAGTGTGTATATTCTTTCACCCCACAATACGATATTTAAACAGTTATCGTTATATATTTTCAAAAATTGGAAAAAGAACACCAAGATATAATCGAAACAGAACATTAACTTTTACTCTTTAAAAAATATAAAAGAAACTCTAATTTTTAAAGCGAACACGTTTTAATTGGATTATTGCAACAACGTGGCGGCTGCTCCGTTATTATGTTTACGGTTTAGATGCAAATTAAAATAATTAGATTGTGGGTTACTTACGCTTTTTAATAAAAATGCTTTTCAAACCATTTTTATTTCACTAACTTAAATAAAATTTGCAAATGAATTGACTTATTCTTTAGCATCATCACAAAACCTCGCCTATCGTAGGATTTGCAGAAATTGCTATGTTTAAAAGGCAGGTTTGCGGCCACAGTACCTAATATCTCACAACTTTGACTTAATAAAAATTTAATACTTTTACGCATGTGCCCAAATACTCAAACGATGCTCAATTTTAAGATGCCGTTAAGTCTTGTGCTGTCTCTATCACTTTAAGTCAAAGTGACTGTGACACCACGAGACTTAACGACATCTTAAAATTGAGTAGCGTTTGAGTATTCGGTCAATAGACACCTTTTTTTATATATGGAAATGCCTACGCAAACCCGCCTCGCGGGGGCAAGGACTCAAGGCAAGGAAGGAAGTTTATATCGGACTCGCACCGAGTAAAACTCCATGGTGTTTCACCTTCGTCGCATATTGCCAGGGCCACGGGAACGCTTTTGCACACATCCGCAACGTCACCAGCACTGGCCGCCCCATGGCGGCCCCTCCTCGAGAGAGTAATACTCCTCTCTCATCTCCTTCTAAGGTAAGGCGCATCAAAACACATGGCGTGCCCTCCTCCGCGGCCTCCAACTTCACCTGCGCAACGGATGCCCCCGTGTGCAATGCGTGAAGGCCATGGGGCCAGGAAAAACGAGCACTCAGAAGCACCAGCCTTCCTGACTTCAGGTCCCCCACTAGATGGAGTGAGAGCGGCGCCTTGCAATACCGACACTCCTCTCGCCTCACAGCCCCACCAACACCGCATCAATCAACGGTGTGGCCCCGTCAGATTCGCGGAGGATGGAGCAAGTGGCGTATTGCTATACCAACATTCTTCCTCCGCGACTCAAGTGGTAGGAGGAGAGGGCACCCCTCTCGCCGCAGCCCACTAACACACATCCGAAGTGGGATCGCCAAACCCACTCGGACTGACCTCCTCGGGCCGACCCTACACCTTGGGTCAGCCATGTGGGTTCCTCTTAGTTCACCGCGGGTGACCCAAGGTACGCTTACTAAGCCCCCCCGCCACGACAAGGCGGGAATCCGTTCGGGGGGATCAGTCAATAGACACCTACATCGACCCCAGATTAAGGATCATGCGTCACCTCTGCGGATTAAGATGCAATGCCTTACTTTCTACTATAATAATACTGGCTCTCTATATCCTTCAGATCAGAACACACTAGTACATGCACTGATATTTGGTGGCAGAAATAGGTAAGAAGGTGGTACCAAGTCAGACAAACTCCTAGACCGGAAAGGACTCCCACCACCTAATACAATCCCAATGCCAGTAAGCAGCAGTGTATGCACTGATGTTCAGTGCAATACTAGTAAAAATCGTTTGGCAATCTGTAAATACACTGTAGATATTCCGTCCTGAGAGCAACACACCGATATCCTTGTATTTTGAAGTTCATTGCAGTTGGTCTAAGGCATCCAAAGAGATTTACTACCCTCAGACTAATAAGCTCAGTCCATCTGGGACTGAGCTTATTAGTCGCTACAGGTTCAAAAAAAGGCAAAAGTGTAAATTAACCCGTATCAACTTTGTATGAACTGAACAATTCGTGAAAATTGTACAGTTTTATATACTTACGTATTAATATGATACAATTTCCGTGACCCGCTACCAAACAACAATAATATGTTCGGAACGTGAACAATATATGCCTACACCTGCTGTGTCTGTTAACTTAATTAAAACAATTACATAAGTCTGAGTATTTACGTTACTAGCCAAGTACCAGTTCAATCATTTAAATTTATAAATTTCTACTAGGTGGTAAAGCCCTTCTGACTAGAAGTTCATGTACATATGTACCATTTTACCAACATCATGAATATTTTCCTCGGCTACAGAAATAAGTAAGAGGTATATACTCAAGTACGAGTAGATAGGATTACTAGGTGATAGGATTCCTATACTGTCTTTGAGTCCGTTTGAGAATATACCGTCCTCTTACTTAATTTTGCAATTTTGTTCATTCTTCACTAACAGCAATGTAAACTTTCGAAATCATTTTCAATGAGTATACATTATTAATATATAATATTGCGTATCCATATAATATACAAACCTCAACTTGATGGTGCATGGACGAAGACGACTTGATCCGATGTACAAAAGAGATAATACTGTGATTAATACAATATAATGGGGGAGGTATATATACAGCCTCATGAATGACAATGAATGTACAGCCTGTATTTAGAATTGGCTACAGATACCCATGGACTAAGCAGCGACACCTTGCCGTCAGATAGACTGTAAGGTTGTTTGTTAATCTATTCCTTTTAATGGATCTTCAATAAAAACAAAAATGTAAATACATAACTATAATTTTCATAACATGTATGTGGTAGAGTCGCGCTGCTGCTATATTATGGTTGTAGCACGAATGGGTCGGTTCGCCGTAAGAAGGACCACGCTCTTGCAGAATTCCAGCGTAAAATAGCAGCTTAGTATTGCTGTGTTTCGTATTGTGAGTGTAGAGAACCAGATACCCTTTTTACTAAAAGTGAGGCGCATTCTATATTAGTCCTCAGGGGTGACAACGTATTTGCAATTGATTCTTAATCAAGGATAGATAAGGCTAGGAGCCGTGCCGAGCACTTTTGCGCAGAGAGTAGCTTGAAGGAACAGGAAGCGTTATTTCAATGCTGCAATGAACCTTGTAAATCTAGATGGCTTGCAGAATCTGAAGATTGCAGAAGACGATTCTCGTGTGAGTGAGTGAATGGAAGGGGTCCTTGAGGATAATGACGAAGGCTTGAAGTTGTAGTTTCCGAAGGTTGTAGGTTGCGTGTCTACATCACGTCGGGGACACCACTTTAGCCGTGGAAGGAAAAGGGGTATCTCCCGCCAGGCAAGGTATTCAGCCCGTGGAGCGGCCAACGCTCCATGTGTTATTTCGGAGCTGTGCTATATATAGCGCAGTAGCTTCGGAGTTTTGATAGCGCGATTTAGGCATCGGTTCGTTTCGCTTGTGGCGCGACGACAGCGCCACCACAGTGCAAAGTCCAGCCAACAAATAGCAATATAAATTTATTTATTTACATTAAATTCAAATATACTTACACAATATTTATTATCATAATAAAAAAACTAAAACTACAAAGTTAAACTATCATACAGTCCTCCCTGCGGTATAGGGCCAAGAACGCTGGCTGCGTTTCCAAAAAAACTATAAATAAAAAAACTATATAGGTAAATTGAAAAAATAAAATATATCACCCCTTTTTTCTACATCAACCATTATTATCACCAATCTTTTTATATATTTAATTCTTCTGTCTGTGTGTATGAGACAACTCCTCCTAAACGGCTGGACCGATTTTGATAAAATTTTGTGTGTGTGATTAAGTTGATTCAAGAATGGTTTAGATTCACAATTGGAACCAGTAGGTGACATTGCTGACGAGATCTAGAAATCACCCGTGCAAAACCGGGGCGGATCGATAGCATTCTATAATAAATGTAGTTTAATAGACATAGCACATAATACGTCAAGAAAATAAAATCATCATCATCATCGTTACAGCCCTTCACAAGTTTACTGCTGAACATAGGCCTCCTCCAAGGAATGCTAAAAAGCACGGTCTTGAGCCACCTGCATACATCAACTTCCTGCATGTCTTACCAGGTCTTCACTCCATCTAGTGGGGGGACGCCCTACACTTCGTCAGCCGGTACGAGGCCGCCACTCGAGAACCTTTTTTCCCCATCAGAGCTTCTGAAGGACTTCAAGTACCGGTTGTCCACCCGCTTTCAGAAGCTCCGCTATAATTCCATCCTCGCCTGGGGCCTTGCCGTTTTTAAGATGCTGAAGAGCCATTCTAATCTCGCTCAGACAGACGTCTGGAATATCGTCGGTATAGTGTCGGATAAGACTTGCTTTTGGATCGTTACTCACACTTACGTATGGCTCCAACGATGATGTGTACAGCTGCCCATAGAACCTCTCAATCTCACTCAAAATCTCAGGTGTTCCGGAAACGATGCTGCCTCATTTGGTCATCAGCTTCGACAGTTGGCAATTTCTTGCGGACAGATCTCTGGCAAAGACTTTGGAGCCCTGGTTCCGCTTGATTGCTTCTTCAATACGAGCAGTATTAAAGTTGTGTAAGTCCCACCGCATGCATTTGGAGATCTATCTGTTCACTTGCCTTTATTTTGTCAAATCTACTGAAGACTGCAGCTTCATTTCCTGTCTAACAGCCATGATATTAAGAGTGTGATTGGAGAGATTTTGTGTTCTTCTTTTTTTTTTTTTTATAGGATAGGGTGACAAACGAGCACACAGTCCACCTGATGGTAAGTGGTTGCTGTGACCCATAGACATCTACATCTATCTTCAATAAAGAATCAAAAAGGCAGATGCGTTGTCACCCGTGAGGACTAAGATGGAATGCCTCTTTTCCAGTAAAAAGGGTCTCCGGTTCTCTACACTCACCATACGAAACACAGCAGTGTTAAGCTGCTATTTTACGCTGGTATTCTGTGAGAGCGTGGTCCATCCCCGGTCAAGACGACCCATTCGTACTACAACTATACTACTAATATAGCTGCAGCATGGCTCTACCACGTAAAAAACGCAACGGTTCTGCAACGGGTCTTGCAAAACTTAGCTCCGACCGCATAGACAGTTTCCACAAGCTTGTCATTCATATCGTCCACTGCATTGCAATCTTCTAGGCACTGAAAACGGTTTTGTAACTCGAGCTGAAAGGTTTCGGGACTTTGGATTAGAGCACGAGGGGGACGGAGCGTTGACTTCATTAGACGACACCTCTCCAACTTAACGTTTAAGTTCAGTGTGCCTCTAACCATTCGGTGATCGCTACCAGTTTTCACCCTTGTGATCACTGAGACATCACTGAACAGATGCCGTCTAGTCGTCATAATGAAGTCAATCTCATTTTTTGTCGAACCGTCGGGGCTCGAACAGGTCCACTTCCTGTAGGGCCGCTTCTGGAAGAAAGAATTCATCATAAAGAGTCTCTCTTTCTCCATGATGTCTGCCAGCTGCTGGCCCCTTGGGTTCCGTTGCCTTAATCCGAATTTCCCTACTTTTTCACCGTTCACTCTTGTGCCTAGTTTTGCGTTTAAGTCTCCCATTAACACCGTATAGTGGGTTTTGGAGGAATGCATGGCTCTAGAGATATCCTCATACATTTTCTCCACCTCCTCATCGGGATGTGCCGAGGTTGGTGCGTAAACCTGTATGATCTTCAACGAATACCGTTTGGTGATTCTGAGTATAAGGTACGCAACCCTCGTCTACACACTCCCAATCTTTACAACGTTGTTAACGAGAGACTTGTGGACGATAAATCCGACACCTCCTTGGGACAGATGGTCACCCTCCCGGTGATAGAACAAGTTGCCGGATTCGAGGATTACCGTGTCCTCCCCCTCTCTTCGAACCTCGGATAATCCTATAATATGCCAACTTGTCTTTCTATTCTTTCAGCTCCAGGATCTTCTCGTCAGTCCTCAGAGTGCGTGCGTTATAAGTTGCCAGGTCGAGTCGTCGTAGGTGGCAACCGAACCTCCACCGGATATTATTAGCACCCCCTGCCCCGCCGTTACCATGGTTGCCACCGTAGCCAGGAAAAGCGGGCCCGCCGGGGACTGGGGGCCGTTTATTTATGTCGTTGCTCATGGGGGATATATTGCTATAGTTACCACGCTTGGCGAGTGGGTTGGCAACCGCAGTTTTTATTGGTTTTTGCTTTTATCAGAAAGATGCTGCTGCCCATCTTCTACCTCAGTGTCCCTCTGTCGCCTCTTGCGACACCCACGGGAAGATATGGGGTAGTGGGTATTCTTACCCACCACTACACTGGGCTAACAACTACAAGAAACTAAAAATCGTATTATATTTAGCACTAGAGTGTTTGTGAACCTATGTAATCATAAAAACCAACACTATGAATATTTCTGTTTGCCGCAAAACATAATTTTTTGTTGGTGCCAAGCAACGAAGTGGAAGTAACAAATGACTTTATTAGTAGCAAATTAGCCCTGAGCTAATTCTTATTATATTTTCTCGACAAAATAAAACAATCCACAATCATAAGTAATGGAATTACTTTCTTTCGTTTTCACAGACCCTTAAATTTTTTGATCTTACACACACAATTTTTTTTATTTGATGCTTAGTATTCCATGCCAAATTCAGGAAAACAAAACACTCATGATATCACTTCTGTGTTTGCACAAAATCTGCTTGTTAAAGGTTTTTCTCCAATTGTGTTTCATGTAGATAATTGAAATTTTGCTTAGGGCGGCTATTCGGCATATTCCCTAGTGTTCTGTTTGCCTGGTACTTCTGAGACAAAAATACATACTAATTTGCTAGATACACTCAGATTGGTGTCATAACGTAACTAAATAACAAACCAATAGTAATTGTAATCTGATCTTATTATTTAGTAAGATTACTTGTTTAGAGGCGGTGTGAGAATATAAACTACCCCAAATAATCCCATGGGTGTCGTTAAAGGCGACAGAGAGAAACAAATTAGGAGATAGGCAGCAGCGTTTTCCTAATAATGACTAAAAATAAAAAAACTGCGGAAACCAACTCCTTTCCAAGCGTGGCAACTATGGCAAATATCCCTCTTATGAGACAATCTATGGGGGAGGCCTATGTTCAGCAGTGGACTTTCATAGGCTGTAAAGGTAAAGGTAACGGTAAATAATTCCGACCAAACATATGATATAAACTTTAGAAACCAACCAAATAAATGTGTGCATAGCCAGCCATATAAAATATTGGTGCGACGTTGTAAAATATTGAATTGAAGGAAAATAGAAAGAATCGATTAAATAAATTATGTTTGCTGCTAGTTTTTAAAATCACATCCCGAACCACGTTTTGACTTTATGTTTTTTCCCAGCAGATACCCAGCGGGACTTTATTAAAAAAAACTGATTACGTACATGTATTATGTAGTACAATTGACTGCCTCGTTAGTCTAGTGGTTGTAGTAGTGCGACTGCTGATCATAAGGTCCTGGGTTCGAATTCCGGGTCGAGCAAAAAAAATCAGTTATTGAGCTTTTCCATCAAGAAATTCTAAGTAGCTGCCCGGAGTCAGGAAGTTGGCGGTGTCTCACCCCCGTGCCTCGGAAAGTAAGTTAAGCCGTTGATACTGCGCCTGATCTCGCTCCGGTCGTGTCGGTTTACCGTCCCATCGGACTATGAGAGTGAGGGAATAGAGAGTGCACCTGTGCTTGCGCATACACTTGGGCACTATAATCCTGTCCTGCGCCGATGGCTAGTCTCCATTGAGGCTGGCCGCCATGACTAAAATTCGGTCTGGAGGACATTATTATTATTATGGATATTTATAAAGTATTCTCATTTGGTTGGGCTGAATAAATATATAAAAGAAATATAGTAAATAAATATACATAAATATATATGTATATATATTAAATATACTAACACAAATAATACATGAATAAATAAAAACCCAACCAAATGGAAGCCCTCGGCAGGGGAGACCAAACGGCCGAGGGTTAGGGGGAAAGGGAAAGAAACCGGCGGACGATGCGGGCGGTGTCGAGGAGCACCGCCTTCTGCATTTGAGCACGGAGCGGTCCGTCACGGAGTCCCAGTCGCCTCAGATGACTCGAGAGGCTGACCGGGATTAGCCCGTTCGCAGAAACGACCACAGGAATAATTTCGGTCGGCAGACCACCCCACATGTCGGTCACCTCGTGAGCCAGGTCTAGATATTTTGTCAGCTTATATGTTTCGGCTTTCACGAGGTTCTCGTCATAAGGAATGGTAATATCGACCAAAATATCCTTGATTGTGCCCGGTCCATCAGCACAATATCAGGCTTATTCGCAAGAATAGTCCTGTCTGTGATGATGGCCCGGTCCCAGTAGAGCCTGGCGCGGACATTTTCGAGCACGGCTTCCGGCAAGTATTTATAATATGGCATTTTCCTATCCACGAGACCGTATTTCAGAGCGAGCTCCTGGTGTAGAATCCTGGCTACTAGGTTGTGTCTGTGCAAATACTCAGTGTTAGAAAGCGCCGAACAACCGGAGATGACATGCCTAAGTGACTCGCCGGGATGGCGACAAGCTCAACAGATGTCGACGGCGCCATCCTTTAGGATGTATCTCCGATAATTGTTGGTCTTAATAACCTGATCCTGTATCGCACAGACAAAACCCTCGCTTTCCCCAAAGAGATCACCGAAACGTAGCCAGTGGAGGGAGGCGCCTGTGTCTACGAAAGGCTCATGTAGAGTCTTGTAGAACCTCCCGTGGAGCTCCTTCTCCTTCCATACGGTCTCCCGGTCGGAAATGCACTGTACTGCTGGGTCTTGCCATTGCTCGTTGGCTAAAGATAGAGGAGTAAGCCCTTTATCACACGAAATGATGTCCCTGTAGAATGGATCATCCGATCTCGCCTGAAAGTAATTACGGAGGCTGCACACTTCGCGATTATGCATGGTGAGAGCGCTCAAAAATCCGCGCCCACTATGTTTCCGCGGCAAGTACAGCCTCATTACTGACGATCTCGGGTGATGCATTCTGTGTGACGTCATAACAGTGCGGACTTTTCTATCCAGAGCGTTCAGTTCGGTCTGAGTCCACCTGAGCATGCCGAAGGTATACATAAGGACAGGCATGACCCAATTGTTATATGCGTGTGTCTTATTCACACCCGACAAAGACTGTTGAGCACTTTGTCAAGCGCATAAAACACATCGCAAACTGACTGTTTCATATCCGCCTCATCGATACCTATGTTCTGTGACATACCCAGGTATCGGTATGTTTCAGCCTCGGAAAGGGTCCTTATGTTGATGGGCAGATAAGTCTATGCCCTCAGAGTTAGCAACCCTACCCCTTTCGACATGGAGGACCGCACACTTATCCGTCCCCAGCCCCATTCCAATAGAATTGCTAAAATCACAAGTGATGTTTAGCAACTTCACAAGATGTGAGGGACTGAGGCGAATAACTGAGATCATCCATATAGAAAAGGTGGGTCACTTGTTCTCCTTTCCGAAGCTGAAACTTCCCAGAACCCTCCAGTAAGGTACTGAGAGGGTTCAGAGAGGCAGAACCAGATTGGACCCAGACAATCGCCCTGGAAAATACCCCTTCTTATCCTTATGTGGTTCTCTCCGCAGCCGTCACCGCTCGCCTAGATGACAAAGGATCGTAGCCCACTGCCCCATACACTGCCTGAGGAAGTCTCGAACTGTACAGTCAACCTTGTACAGCTCGAGGACCCTCTGCTGCGGGCGAGGCACCGAGTCGAATGCCTTTTGTAGTCTATCCAGGCGGCGGAGAGGTTCCGACGGTTGCGTTTAACCACCTTGCCAATGACCGCGTCAATGAGGGTGGTTCCTTGGTTCCACGACCATCGCCCGACATCCATTTTGAGCGCGCGACATCACCTGATTTGCGTTCAGGTGACGAGTGATTCTCGCACTCAAAATGGATGTTAGTGTCTTGTATATGGTAGGTAAACACGTTATGGGGCGGTATTTGCTCGGGTCTGTGGAATCCCGGTCTTTAGGAACCAAATGAGTGATCCCAGTAGTGAAGAGGCTCGGGAGTGACTTTTGGTCAAGAGCCTCTTGAAACTGTCGGGCGAGCACAGCGTGACACACCACGAACCCCTTCAGCCAGTAGTGATGCAGTCCGTCGAGTCCCGGACTTTTCCAGTTCGGGGCCCTACGGACCGCCTCAGATACGTCATCCGGCGTTATGATGACGGGGTCCATGGGTGTAACACTCACACACTGACTCGCTACAACTTCCTTCCAAGGGCCCTCGCTGTGGTTTACGGGCTCTGACCACAGGCCGCGCCAGAATGCGATAGTGTCGGCCTGATTCGGTGCTGAGCCCGTTCCACGTACCATTGGCCGCTCCAATAATTTATAGACCCTCTTCTGATCACTCTGGAAGAGACGATTCTGGTTGAACCGTGTCAACCTCTCGGTATATCGCCGAATCCGCTTCCCCAAGCAGCGATTCTCTGCTTCAGGTCGTCTATGCGCTCCGTCAGTTTTTGCGTTATATCCGGTTGGGACAAACTGATATTTGTCCCAGCAAACGCCATCCTGACGGTGCGCACAATTCTCGGCCTACTATTGCCCGACCTGAAGCTTATCAGTCTGCCGATGAGGGCCCTTGCCTTTGCGATACGGTCCTCAATCCTTCTTCTCCAGGCTGGGATAGTGCTACTTTGCCCAGTAGCACGTCCAGACGTGGGAAGTTTGGCACCAACAATGCGGCAAACTGTCAAAGCGGCGCCAAAGAGTATTGAGTCGTATCGCAAAGGTCCCGGCTGGTTTCCAAAAAGGTTGCCAGCAATGGGTTCAGGGCCGTCACGACATCCCGATTCCGCTTGCTTAGGGTTATGCGCGGGAGTCGCGGTCGATTTTCGAGAGGCGTACAGCGCGTTTCCACAATCGCCTCCTCCAATTTACTCCTATTCTGCTCTAGTTCATGGGTGACCATTCCATCATCGCCTGAATCAACCAGAGCGGGAAGATCCATGGCGGCTTCCACACGTGGCTGCTGATCTATGGCCTTAGAAGCCGCATTCCCAGCTATAGCTGGTTCATTCGATGAGGGAATAGCCTCACGCCGTAGTCGTTCGAGTTCGGCATCATCAAATATTTTCGAGCGTAAGATGTACCGAACTCTGTCTGCCAGGTTTTGCTCTGTGACGGGAACAGATGGCTCCAGCTCAGCAAAAAAGCGATGCATCCGGGCCCGATACGCTATCCCTCCAGTTTCTTCCTCCTTCGCCCTATAGTACGCCCGCAATGCGTATGTGTTCATATTTTATGTCCAACGCATGCGGCGCACTACTCCACCAGCGGCGGGTGCCGCTTGCCGAGTCCGAGAGGACCCAGCCGACACCAAGCCATCTGGTGGGGATGATGGATGCGAGTGGCTGGTAGGTGGTTATTATTATTATTATTATGTAGCACAATTAACTAAAAAATAATATTATGAATAGCTTGGTAGCGATCACCTCATTCCCAGGGGTTATGATCATCCATAAATTCCTTAATATTATAATAAGCCTTACTAATCCGTTGGGTTATGTCGGTTACTCTGGTTCTACTGCGGATATCCTCGTTTTTAAGTCTATCATGCAGAGAAACCCCGAGCATAGCTCTATACATAGCTCCGTAAGTCATGCAGGAAGTCGATGCAAGTGGCTCGGGACCGTGCTTTGTGGCATTCCTTGGGGGAGGTCTATGTTCAGCAGTGGACTTGTGAAGGGCTGTAATGAGAAATGAGATATTAACCTTTGGTTTTGTTCTTGAATTTATATTTTATAGAAGCTTATAACAATAAACAACCATTTATGTGAAAACAGATTTTGATAAATATTATTTATTTGCTCAATTTATTGTTATTGAACTATTGCTTTTTTTAAAACTAAAAATAAAGTTTTTTTTTTATAGAATAAGGATGACAAACGAGCACACAGTCCACCTGATGGTAAGTGGTTGCAGTGGCCCATAGATATCTACATCTAGATAGATGTAGATGGTTTGTGATTCGCAAACGAAGATTCGTTTGCGAATTTAAATGCAGATGCGTTGTCAGCCGTGAGGACTAAGATAGAATGCCTCTTTTCCAGTAAAAAGGGTCTCCGGTTCTCTACACTCACCATACGAAACACAGCAGCATTAAGCTGCTATTTTACGCTGGTATTCTGTGAGAGCGTGGTCCTTCCCCGGTCGAGCCGACCCATTCGTGCTACAACTATACTATTAATATAGCTGCAGCATGGCTCTACCACGTAACAGTAATACAAAGTGAAATATAAGGTGTAAAATCCAACCGTCTAACACGGTATTTATATACAGACGTCAACGTCAGGATGTTAAATACCTTGTGGTTTGACATGTCCTGCAGAAGCCGCGCTATAGTACACGCAATTTGATTTGGAATGGATGGAGTCAAATCGATCAACGCTACTTTTAAACAATAGTCGCACCTTGTGTAAAGCAGCAGAGCTTAGTGATGTTTTATTCACATTTTGATATCTATTAATGATTTTACAGATATATTTCTTCTTTATTATCTTTTCTCATTTAGTAGTTTGTACTGAAATAAAATGGCTATCTTTCCAGTATCTTAGGTGTACTATCTCTATAGAGATCTAAAGACAATGATCATTATTTTGTCTCTACAATTAACATAATCGTGGATAAATTATTTAAGTCTCAGAGCCGAGTTTTATGTATAAATAATACACAATGTTTATCTACCACGATTAATGCCGTACTTGCGATTAAAAAAATACCTGAGTAGGAATTACCACTGTATCGTGGAGAAATTTCACACTCATAATTTGCTTAATAATAAATATCCAAACACGGAACAATAGTTTAGTGGCCATACCAATACTTGCTTCGTGAGGGAATCCAACCCGCGCCAGTGCATTAACGAGCTGTAGCTCGCTGAAGGTCCTTTCGCTGGTGCTTATTCTATGTCAACTTAACAACAAAGGAGAGCGAGCATCGTCGTACGCTCGCACAGGTACGTGGTAGAGCCATTCTGCAGTTATATTATGGTTGTCAACTCACTGGCTCGACCGGGGAAGCTGTGAACATTATAACGTTTGACAATTATGGGAACATCTATTTTCTTGATATCGTATGGATAGTTAATACATAACTCTCATAATTATTTATTTTGTCGATCCACAACGCTGCGTTGGCTAGAACGAGCCGGATCGTGATATTATCTTAGTTATTTCTCAAAACCATCATCATCAACAAATTTCGAATGATTGTACAATTGTAAAATATTGTAAATTGCTAGCTGATTTTGTACATATAAAGAAAAATTATGTACATAAAATAAACTGTTAAGTACACCTGATTAGTTCAGCCAGTTGAACCTGGAGAAAGTACGAAATTTCATTGCAGCATCTAAATTAATAATAAAGTCTTAACAGTTTAACGAAACTTACCAGTGAAACGAAAATAGTTGTGGTGACAACTGTTTTATGACTAGGTATTGTTAAGCTGCCGGTTCATGTAAAATTGACACTTTTGAAATATAGATAGTTATGATAACGTTATCCGATGTACAATAACTATAACGTTATGTTATTTATAAAACCCATCACAATCCACCAATAGCTCGTAGAAGAACCGCGTCCTCGCATATTATTAGCGTAAAATGGCAGCTTAATACTGCTGTGTTTCTTATTAATACTGAATTCTGCTACGTTGGGTGTAGAGAACCGGAGACATATTTTAATAGTAACGAGGCCAAAGATTAACGAGGCATTCTATCTTAGTTCTCAGGGGTGACTCCGCATCTAATTTTGATTTATAATCGAGGATAAATGTAGGTGACTATAGGACCCAACATTCACTTACCTCATCAGATCGACTGTGTGCTCGTTTGTCAACCTTTTTCTATTAAAACCATTATAGTATTCTATGATTAAAACATCAGTCTGGTGAGGGTCTATAAGATCCCTATTTTATAATCAGTGAGCATAGCACTAAGAAAACATTGTGGAGACGTACCTTTTGAAACACACTGCCAGATTACACTGTGATTCTTGTGTCAACAGGCGGTATGTTTGGCGGTAAGGTAGAATGCCTCGTTTCCATTAAAAAAATTATCCGTTCTCTACACTTAACATACGAAATACAGCAGCATTAAGCTATTATTTAACGCTAGATATATTTTAAATAATTCTAAATATAAACGTAATGTGTAAAAGCGTGGTGCTTCCCCGGTCGAGCCGTCCCGTTCGTGCTACAACCATAACATAGCCGCAGCATGGCTCTGCCACGTATGAAATGTGTTTTAACATTTTAAATAAATAGTCAAAAGGGCTTGCATGACCGAAAAATTATGGGTGTTAACGGTTAAAGGTATGACGTCATAATTTTTTATCGCGATATCTTAATATAATGATACACAATATTGTTATCTACCTAACCTTTTTGTACCTAATCATTTGGTAACTACCTAATTATCAACAAAAGGTTTTCTTTTCCTTGCGATTTAAAATTACCTTAGTTTCCCATTAGATTCTTAGAATTTCTTGTTATTATCCGCCGAGGCTTGCACCTTCACTTACTCATCCACCGCGCTCGATACTTTTGTTTACGAAATAATTTCGGTTATGTGAAGGTATACATAGGTATTACGATAGCCCTAAAATAGTACATCGTTTTTTTATACTGGTAGCGTATTCTCATACCTTAACCGCAATCAAGCCCTAGTTTAAAATAGTAACCTCTTATGAAACTCACTGGACTAACTGGGGATGAATTCTCTAACTACGCCACTATACAGCTAGGTTTATTTGTCTTATATTATTATTGCTGGCTGCAAACGCATTATACTCGTAACTACTAAACACTTAAAGTAATTCTTCCTTATCGGTTATTTGTATAATTAGTTTAAAACATTTCCTTAGTGTGCAAACTTGGAATATAAAACTTGGTGTTGCGACCAAAATAAGCTAGTTAATGTCTATTTGTTTAATAGCTATTGCAGTCGCGAGTATTAGTAAATAGGTTAAGTAAAATCGTATGAACTAATATATTCGGATGCAAACAGTTTGAAAGTCGATAAAGCATTTTTTTACTTTTATTCAAAATGATGTTTGAAGACAATATTTGTCTTTGTTAATAGTTTTGATGGAAGAAAATTAGAAAAATAATCGAATATATATAGAATATAGATATAAATTTAAAAAAAAAATGAGTATTCAATGAGTTTCATTCTCAACAATGAAAAAGCGACAAGAGACGAACTACCTTGAATATATTGTTTCCTTTTGCCATTTAATCCACAAGGGTTCGTAAAATAATAAAAGTTTTAATTGTAGAAATCGCTATATTGTGGACATAATACAGAAGCATGCTCGTATGGGAATTGGACACGACTATACGAGCTACGAGCTACGGCTACGAGCATTTTAACGATCTCATGTTTTCAACGATACCTTGCGGTCAACTAAACTGTTTGAGTTCACAGAATTTTGTGGAATAATATTAAAATAAGATTTTGTTTATATTAAATAATTATGTTCATTTTAAAACCGTAAATTATAGTTAAACGCAAAACTTTTTTTTTTGTCTCAACTATTGTGAGTGCTACTCATGGTAGCTTTTTTTTTGCATTTGTATACTAGGACACCTGGTTCTAAGAGATTAAGATTATTAAGACAAGTATGTATGTTGTGCTTCGGTCACACACAGCGAATGCTAGCTGCGAGTGTATTCGCTGCGAATTGTACTCGCAGCGACAATTCGCTGCCTGCCTGTCACACACAGCGAGTTCTACAGGAGAATTTCGACAGTATGTAGTGCCCCAAATGTAAATATGTCGTCTATTCGTCACACACGTCTAAAACAGTGTATTCGTTTGGCATGTGCAAAGTTAGCAAACCAAATGCTGATTAAGCTCGCAACTCATAAGAAGCAAAAATGGGTTATTAAATTGATTGAACGCAGATAACAGTTTGGGGCTTATAATACCCTTTCTATTTATACCTTTTTATTATATAATTACCGTGTAGTCTGGAGCGGCGCGCAGCGAGTGCGCATTCGCCCAGAACAAAACTGAACATGTTCAATTCAAATCGTGGCGAAATCAACTCGCGGCGAATGAATCTAATCGCAGCGAATAATATGTCGGTCGGTATAGATGGCTCCAGCTCAGCAAAAAGTCGATGTATCCTAGCCCGGTACGCAAAACCTCCAATTTCTCCCCCCTTTCGCCCTAAAATACGCCCGCAATGGGTTGCTATTCAACTGCATTGTCCAACGCATGTGGCGTACTCCACAATTTGCGGGTGCAGATTGCTGAGCCCGCGAAGACCCTGCCGACACCAAGCCAGCTGGTGGGGATGACGGATGCGAGGGATATTATTATTATTTTTTAGTATTCTCATCTGGTTGGACTGAATAAATATAAAAAAAGGAAATGATAAATATACATAAATATATATTAAATATACTAATATAAATAAATAAAAAATACATGAATAAATAAAGGCCCAACCAGATGGAAGCCCTCGGCAGGGGAGACCAAACGGCCGAGGGTTAGGGGGAGAGGGAAAGAAACCGCCGGACGATGCGGGTGGTATCGAGGAGCACCGCCTTATGCATTTGAGCCCGAAGGGGTCGGTCACGGAGTCCCAGTCGCCTCAGATGTTCCGAGAGGCTGACCGGAATTAGCCCATTCGCAGAAACGACTACAGGTATAATTTCGGTCGGCAGACCACCCCACATGTCGGTCACCTCGTGAGCCAGGTCCAGATATTTTGTCTTCTTATCTGCTTCGGCTTGTTATTATTATGTGGGGTATCAATATAGTTTTCTCATCTGGTTGGGCTGTATAAATATATAATTGTAAATGAAAATGATAAACATACATAAATATCAATGAAATAAAATAAATACATAACAAATTACATAAATAAATAAAAACCCAACCAGATGGAAGCCCTCGGCAGGGGAGACCAAACGGCCGAGGGTTAGGGGGAAAGGGAAAGAAACCGGCGGACGATGCGGGCGGTATCGAGGAGCACCGCCTTCTGCATTTGAGCTTGGAGTGGTCCGTCATGGAGTTCCAGTCACTTCAGATGACTCGAGAGGCTGACTGGGATTAACCCATTCGCAGAAACGACTACAGGTATAATTTCGGCCGGCAGTCCACCCCACATGTCGGTCACCTCGTGAGCCAGGTCCAGATATTTTGTTCGCTTATCTGTTTCGGCTTTCACGAGGTTCTCGTCATACGGAATGGTAATGTCGACCAAAAATATCCTTGACAATGCCCGGTCCATCAGCACAATATCAGGCTTATTCGCAAGAATGGTCCTGTCTGTGATGATGGCCCGGTCCCAGTAGAGCCAGGCGCGGTCATTTTCGAGCACGGCTTCCGGCATGTACTTATAATAAGGCAGTTTCCGATCCACGAGACCGTATTTCAGAGCGAGCTCCTGGTGTAGAATCCTGATTTTTATCCTAATTATTATTATAATCCTTATTATTATTATTATTATTACTTTTCTATCAATATCAAAAAGTCTAGACAAACAAAAAAACCGTTGGCGTGGAAATTATTTTCTTGTTACTAAAATTGGCTTAAATATAACATTTAATTGTTTGTTTGCCCTGTCCGGACTAACGCGTTCACCGGTTTAGGTGGGATCCGGACTTACGAAACTGCATTATACTGTACTGTACATGTAGTATGACTATGACGTCCTGTTAAGAATATATCGAGACTTTTTATTACTTCCCTAGCTATTTCTATTTTTCTAGAAGAAGTCTATTTTTTCAATTTTTCTAGAACCTAGAGGTTGCAGAAATTGTCACATCCACTAATATCAAACAGATTTACAAATCAAAATAAATAATTATTTATAGTTTTGCAAGAATGCACCTTACGACGCATGTCCTTGAACATTTCAACCGACTTCAGGAAAGGTGAAAGTTTATAATTCGACTGAATATTTTTTGTATGTACCTATGATACGCGCTATTTTCTTAAATTGTGACCAATTTTGATGATTCTTTTTTATTTAATAAATTATGCTTCAGGTGTGGTCCCATATAAATTTGGAGAAATATTTCTCCTAAGTATGGCAAAATATGGAATGAAATTTCTTATGTTAATGTTATGATATTTAAGATTATGTTTAATTTAGATGACATTGAGATTATGATAGTCCACTGAAGTCAGGGTCTTAACTCTTCTATACTATGTCTTAGCACAGTCTTGGAATGTAAAATTATTATTTTCTTTTTAATTTTTGAAGCCGGCATTTAGTTTTTAATAAAAGTTAATTTTCTCTAGTCTCATCAACTGGAACCAGCACGGGTGGTAAGCACAGACACGATTCCCGCGCTCTGGTTCTGCTGTTTCTCATTAGCGGACGGTGTCAATTTGTTTTCGACATTCATGAATGGATTTGCACCACCAGCCAATCGCCAGAGCCTCGTCCGTCTAACGGCGTTTTCACAGCGTGCAAGATGCTAGGATTTTATTATAATTTTGCAAGAGTGCGAATTAACAGTTTGATTTTGCTATTTCTCCTTTAATTCAAAAACAAGCCTTTCTTAATAAATTATTTAAATGAAACTCATCAAAATCGATCAAATATTTTGAAGTTTTAAATTATTATACTTTTAAAGACTCGTGGCAGCTCAGAGGCTAAGCGCTCGCTGTGAATTTCCTATTTGGCTGAGGCATTAAAAATTTTCGAGGACATGTGAAATTCGCCATCACACTCATCACTAAGATGCATGAGTATGAGTACGAGGCTATTACTTTATTTTTTTATTTTGTAGCGAATACATACAGACGCAGACAAACGAATTTGTTTTACACTATTTATTGCATCAATCGTAAATAGTAATATCAAACCATTCAACTCCAAAATGTTCGCCTGAACCTCAGTGTACTCATTTTAGCCATAATAATTCAAGATGCTAGGATTTTATTATAATTTTGCAAGAGTGCGAATCAACAGTTTGATTTTGCTATTTCTCCTTTAATTCACAAACAAACCTTTCTTACTAAATTATTTAAATGAAACTCATCAAAATCCATCAAATATTTTTAACGTTTTAAATTATTATACTTTTAAAGACTCGTGGCAGATCAGAGGCTAAGCGCTCGCTGTGAATTTCCTGTTTGACTGAGGCATTAAAATTTTCGAGGACATGTGAAATTCGCCATCACACACTGAGATGTATGAATATGAGTATGAGGCTGTTACTTTATTTTTTATTTTTGATCTCCAGTTCTTTACATCATTATACGAAACAGCAGCTTTAAGATTACGCCGATTGTCGGCGTAACTCGGGCGAAAAATCCGTTCGTTGAAGGGTTGCACAATTAGTGTAGAGCCAGAGTAAGAAATCTATAAAAGCTTAGATTATTACATTAAATATTTTAAAATTGTTCGTTACGACAGAATTAAAAAAAAGGTTCTATGTATTATATAAAAATATTGTTTCTCTGTATATATCGTATGTATTCCTATACAATTCATTCGGATTACGATAAAACTTTGGTAAGTTGTTGTGCGCGCCTTTTAAAGTTTCCGACAAAGAAAAATGAATATTTCTTTGTACGTTTTCTATAACATTCATCCGATTACGATCATTGAAAATTCACCTTTCTATGACGTATATGTACGTATATCCATTCTAAAATATCCAGATGACCTCAATTTGTCCTTTTTAATTAAATTCGACCTACTTCTACACTATTTCAAAGGCAAATAATTATAAGGTATGTAATGAACATACCTTATAATTGGTGCGAAGAACGAGTACATTACACGATTGGCATTTTCGACTTCACTGAGCTAGTTGTGCAACTCGTTCACAACTATATAAATACAGCAGAGGATACGTTGGCATTTAATTTTCTGAATTAAATTACGTTGAGCTACACCGTACCGTGTAATGGGGTCTAAGAGATCCCCTATTTCATATCATCTCGGGGATTTTGATAGGCTGTAAGAAATGTATGAAAAAACATAGAAATTATGGAATTGCGAATCAAGAAGCTTCAAGAAACATTTTCTCGTCTAGAATTTCAATTTTAAAAGCTTAATACGTTTTATAAATATATGGAGCAACACTTCAGTGTGCTACGCCTATAGCAGAAATAAATCGGCTAGACCCAAGAAGGATCACGATCGCACAGAATCATCATCATCATTACAGCCCTTCTCAAGTCCACTGCTGAACATAGACCTCCCCCAAGGAAAACCACAAAAACGGTCCTGAGCCACCTGCATGTCTTACCAGGTCGTCACTCCATCTAGCGAGGGTCGCCCTACACTTCGCCTACCGGTACGAGGCTGCCACTAGAGAACCTTTTTTCCCCATCGGTTGGCGGTTCTTCGAGCTACATGGCCGGCCCATTGCCACTTCAGCTTACTAATCCGTTGGGCTATGTCGGTCACTCTGGTTCTACTGCGTATATCCTTATTTCTAAGTTTATCACTTAAAGAAACCCCGAGCACAGCCATCTTCATAGCTCGCTGAGTGACCTTGAGCTTCCTCACACGGCCAGCATTGAAGGACCACGTCTGAGATCCATAAGTCATCACTGGCAATACGCACTGTTTGTACAATCTTGTTTTCAAGTTTTGAGGTATATCTGACGAGTAGATGTGTCGTAATTTCCCCAACGCTGCCCACCGAGTTCAATCCGTCGATTCACCTCTCGGTCGAAGTTGAACTTACCTAGTCGGACTATTTGTCCCAGGTAAACATACTCGTCAACAATTTGGACAGATTTCATACTCTGGTTCTGTACTCGGATAACCATCGTAGCCCTACTATACAAATACTTCAGCACTTCGATATACCGCCAGTCAACTTGGTACCGCTGAAGGGACTGCAACACCGCCCAAATTTCGACGGAATGAAAATCTTTCTCATATTCCACATACGCAAGACATAGTGGCAGATGGTACTCCTCGGTCTTCTATACAAATTGCCTAAGAGTATGTATGTGGTATGGTAGGTGGTAATGTACAATGAGTTGGCAATTTATATGCTAGGCAAACGTCACATTCGGTAACAAATTTAACTACATCAGAATACATTTTAGGTCAATAGTAACGTAGTAATAATCTTTTGTACGTTTTGAAAATGCCAAAATGACCCGAAGTAGGTTCCGAATGATTTTCTTTTAGAAAAATGCAAAATATGAGATTAGAATATTTTTATTTTTCATAAACGGTATAAGGAGACATTTTCGACGCGATAGTTAGGAAAGCTTGTTGGTGATTTTTGACAGCCATAAAATATATTAAGATAGTGTCTGATATTGCAACAAGCGTTGGTAGCCTAGATAGGGAATCATATATTATGTTATCTTTTGCGCGACGGTGCTTTACCTCAAAATTGATGGCCGATAAGCGAACTCCCACCGAGCGAGCCTACCTGTACGATTCGTTAGTGATAAAAACCACTCGATAGCTGAGTGGTCAGTGAAGACAGTAAAAGGTTTATCACTTTCCAAATAACATCGCCAATGCTCGAGCGCTATGAGAACAACCAAGGTTTCGCGTTTCGTAAGGCTATAATTTCTCTCAGGTCCGCTTACAGATCTTTTCAGGGTCGGTTCTAAGTCCTTTAGAATCTACAATGTAACCTAGGTACCGTAATTGACTGCGAAAAAACTGACATCTACTAAGATTCACAGTTAAATTGGCCTGACGTAGTTTTTCTAATACACGAAGAAGTAGGGAAACCTGTTCTTCAAAATTATTGCTGATAACAATAATGTCATCTAAATATGCGAATACTTTGAGTTCAAAATCTGGTCCAAAAAGCGTATCTACTAAACATTGTTGGTTAGCTGGTGCATTTGATAAACCAAAGGCTGTTACTTTGAATTTTAAGGTACCACGACCGGGAAGATAAAGCGGTTTTCGCTTGGTCTACTTGCTTTATGGGAATCTGCCAAAAAGCTTTTGATAAGTCTATGCTGGATAAGTACCTAGCATCTTTCAAGTTATCAAGTATTTCTAAAACATACGGAAGACAATAAGCGTATTTTTTAGTAACCGAATTTAATTTTCTACTATCTAAACAAAATCTAGGTTTGCCGTCCTTTTTACGTACAATCAATACTGGTGAGGGCTTTTGCATGGCTCAATAAAGTCTAAAGATAACATTTCATCGACTTGTTCAGTAATTATCTTTTGTTTATCTGGAGACATGCGATAATATCGTTGACGAATAGGCTCTGAATCCCCGGTGTCCATACTATGTGTAATGATAGTTGTTCTACCAAGAGCTTTCTCTTCGAATGAAATAGATTTATACTGTTCAACTACAGAATCAGCAATTGGTTTTTCAGAATTATCTAAGTTCTCATAACAGTAAAGAAAAACCGGGTGCGATTCTGGGGTGATTTTTATTATCTTAGGATTATCGAAGCAACATATAATTAATATTGGATAAGTGTTTAGGAAGTATTTTAAATTTAGACCAAAAATCAATACCAAGTATTAAGTTTGAGTCTATCTCGGAGATAACATGAAGTTTTATAACATGAGTTTGTTTATAGAAAACCAATGGCAAGAGCATGTAGCCTAGTGACTTAAGTTTCTGCCCGCCCGCGGCAGTAACAGAAATTTGATGATCATCAATGAGTAACAGAAATTTGATGACATCACCTGATTTGAGTTTAGGTGGCGGGTGATTCTCGCGCTCAAAATGGATGTTAGTGTCTTGTATATCGTGGGTAGACAAGTGATGGGGCGGTATTTGCTCGGGTCTGTTGTATACCGGTCTTTAGGAACCAAATGAGTGATCCCAGTAATGAAGAGGCTCGGGAGCGACTTCTGGTCGAGAGCCTATTCAAATTAATGGGCGAGTACAGCGTGACACACCACGAACCCCTTCAGAAAATAGTGATGCAGTCAGTCAAGTCCCGGACTTTTCCAGTTCGGAGCCCTACGGACCGTCTCAGCTACGTCATCCGGCATTATGATGAAGGGGTCCATGGGCGTAACACTCGCACAATGACTTGCCACAACTTCCATCCAAGGGCCCTCGCTGTGGTTTACGAGCTCTGACCACAGGCCATGCCAGAATAGTGTCGGCCTGATTCTGTGCTGGGCCCGTTCCACGTACCATTGGTCGATCCAATGATTTATAGAGCCTCTTCTGATCACTCTGGAAGAGACGATTCTGGTTGAGCCGTGTCGACCTCTCGGTATATCGCCGAATCCGCTTTCCCCAAGCAGCGATTCTCTGCTTCAGGTCGTCTATACGCTCCGTCAGTTTTTGCGTTATATCCGGCTGGGACAAACTGACATTTGCCCCAGACGGTGCGCACAATTCTTGGCCTGTTATTGCCTGACCTGAAGCATATCAGTCTGCCGATGAGGGCCCTAGCATTTGCTATACGTTCCACAATTCTTATTCTCCAGGCTGGGATGGCGCTAATTTGTCTAGTAGCACGTTCAGTCATGAGGAGTTTGGCGCCAATAATACGGCATACTGCCAGTGCGGCGTCAAAAAATTGAGTCCGTCTTGCAAAGGTCCCGGCTGGCTTCCAAATAAGTTACCAGCATTGGGTTAAGAGCCCTCACGACAGCCCGATTCCGCTTGCTTAGGGTTATGCGGAGAAGTCGCGGTCGATTTTCGAGAGGCGTACTTCGCGTTTCCTCAATCGCCTCTTTCAATGTACTCGTCATTTGCTCTAGTTCTCGTTCCTGTGCAACTGTTCCATCATCGTCTAAATCAACCACAACTGGGGGATTCCCGGCGGCATCCACCGTGTGCTGGTTGCTCTGCAACTTGTGGCGCCGCATCCTCAGCCGTAGTATTTCATCCAATGAGGGTACAGCCTCACGTCGTAACCGTTTGAGTTCGGTGCCATCAAATATGTTTGAGCGCAAGATATACCGAACTCGGTCTAATCTTGCAATCTTCAGGACAAGGTGTTCTTGACAATGCATCTGCGTTGCCATGAGATTTCCCGCTGCGATGTTCGATCACAAAGTTGTATTTCTGCAGTAGTTCAATCCATCTCGCAACTTGTCCTTCTGGATTTTTGAACTGCAATAGCAATTTCAGTGCAGCATGGTGAGTTTGTAAGTGAAATTTCCGCCCCAGAAGATATTTGCTAAAATGCTGCAATGACTTTATCACAGCAAGCAATTCCCGTCTTGTGACACAATAGTTCCTTTCCGGCTTTGACAACGACTTGCTGAAGTACGCTATCACAACCTCTTGATCACCATTCCGTTGAGACAACACACCGCCAAGTCCTATATCACTTGCGTCTGTGTCAACTATTAATTCCTTGCCCGCAACAGGCTACCCCAAAATAGGTGTTTTGCACAGACGGTCCTTGAGCTCCTGGAATGCGATATCGCAACTTTCATCCCAGCCGAAATGTCGCTTCTCCTCGGTTAGCTTGTGCAGAGGTTTGGCTATGTCTGCAAAGTTTTTACAAATCGCAGATAATAGGAGCACAAACCCAAAAATGCTCTAACCTGCGTCTTGTCTTTTGGAATCAACCAATCCTTGACAGCGGCAATTTTCTCTGAATCCGTGCGGATACTTCTTCCGACACTACATACCCCAAAAAGCTAACTTGCCGTTTGAATAGTGAACATTTCTTCGGACTCAACTTGAGGAAGATGAAGATCCAGAGTGCCAAACTCTGGATCTTCATCCAAGTTTTGAAGGTGTTCCTCAAGCGTGCAGCCTACGATGATGATGTCATCCTAGTAGACCAGACAGGGATCGCCAATTAGCCCGGTAAGTACAAGCTCCATCAACATTTCAAACGTTGCTGGAGCATTGCACAATCCAAACGGCATAACTTTAATATGCCACAGACCCTTTCCTGTCGAGAATGCTGTTTTCTCCTTGTCCTTAGGGTCAATTTCAACCTGCCAGTAGCCACTTTTCAAGTCCAGCTTGCTAAACCACTTTATTCCTGTAAGCATGTCCAGCGTGTCATCAATTCTTGGCAAAAGATAGCTGTCCTTCTTCGTAACGTCGTTCAGACGGCGGTAGTCAACACAAAACCGCATGTTTCCGTCCTTCCTCTTTACCAGCACCGCAGGTGAACACCATGTCATCGCCAACGTCCTTAAAGAAAACCCAATAACAGATTTTGGCCCGACTTGGGATAGAACCCAGGACCTCATAATCAACAATCGCGTTTACGACCTGTACAACAAGGAGACATTGGATTAGTGTAACCATAATTTAGAAAATGGATACATATACAGATGACAATGCTAATGTTTTATAAAGGTAACAAATGAATGGACCTTTATTTCATATTTTAAAACATAATATTATATTGCAAAATTATCTTTAAAAAGTCCAATGGGTTTCTAGCTGGTTCCTCCCAGATCCATCATTAAAAAAATACGCGGTTTTCACCCATAACCCCTTGATTGTCACATATTACTTTTGAAACAGAAACAGAACAGAAACAGAAACAGAACAGAAACAGAAACTTTTTTTATACAATGTAGATTATAAATAATACTTATTAAAAGTTTAATTACCACTAGATCTATCTGTCCTGGGAAGAACCATCAAGAAACCCAGCGGGAATTTTTTTTAAAATAACAGCATACAATCATGTATGTTACACAATTAACCACATAAAATAAATTAGAAATAGCTTGGTAGCTATCACCTCATTCCCAGGGGTTATTATCGTCCATAAATTCCTTAATATTATAATAATCCTTTTTATACAAACTTTGTTTAATAAAGTTTTAGAACTTTAAGGAGGTCAAATTTTGTATATTTTCTGTATTGTTCTGTATTGTTGTAAAAGCGTACATCGCCCCAAGAATGAATTACTGACTCGGTGGAGTCGAGTAACTTTAACTACTAGCTTGTGTCTGTTCCTAGTATTTACAGAATGAATATCACTTATTTTTGTAAAACTACTTTTATTTTTGTGTACATACATTACATTTTCATAAATGTATTGAGGCCAAAGAAAAAAAAATTTCCTTAAATTTTTGTCGCAGTGAATTTTTAGGTTTTAAATCATAGATTGCTCTTATGACCCTCTTCTGTAAAACAAATATAATTTCAGTGTCAGTCGCGTGTCCCAATAGCAAAATACCATACGACATTATGCAATGGAAATAGCTAAACTAAACAAGTCTAGCTGTTTCAACACTGGTAAGATTTCTAATCTTTTTTACAGCATATGCTGCAGAAACTAAGTCTGCTTGCTAATTTTGATATATGGGGCTCCATTGAAGCTTCGCGTCTAGTGTTGTTATTCCAAGAAAAATGGTGATATCGACAAGACTCAGTTCCTTCCCATTCAAAATTATTAGGTCCTTACATATGAAATTGGCGGGACGAATATAAAGTCAATTTTTTTTTGTAAAATATATTTAATTAATCAAAGTATGCACCGCTGTTATCTATGCACTTTTGCCATCTCATAGGTAGTTCATTGATCCCTTTACTAAAAAAACCATGGGGGCGAGAATCAATAAACTCTTTGAAGGCGGTTTGAACTGCCGCATCGGAGTTGAATTTTTTTCCTTGTAAGAAGTTGTCCAAATTCCGAAAAAATGGTAATCTGTTGGAGCAAGGTCCGGAGAGTACGGTGGATATCGCAGACATTCCAATTGTAGCTCATCTAACTTAGAGGTTGTTTGTTGTGCAGTGTGTGGTCTTGCGTTGTCGTAAAGCAGCAGTGGCCTAGAGCGATTGACCAATCTCGGTTATTTAGCAGCTAGTTCTTCCTTCATGGTTTGCAGTTGCTGACAAAAGATATCTGCTGTAATCGTTTGGCCAGATTTTAGAAAGCTGTAGCGAATGACACAGGCGCTTCCACCAAACACTCACAAGTAACTTTTTCTGACTCCAATTTTCGTTTAGGGCAGGATTTGGCTGGGTCTCCAGGGTTCAGCCATTGCTTCGAGCGCTTCCGATTATCGTACAGTATCCACTTTTCATCACAAGTAATGATTTGATTTAAAATCCCTTCATTATTGTGTCGGTTGAGCAAAGTAATACAGCAATCGACGCGTGTTTGCAAGTTCGATTCACTCAATTTATGAGGTACCCATCGTTCAAGTTTTTTTACTTTCCCGATTTGCTTCCAGTGGATTAATACAATTTTGTGCTAATCTACTTGAAGCAAAATTCCACTTGTCCTTCCTTTTGCGACACCAGCGGCGTACACACGAATAATCCTTCGAGCTGTTTCTGCAGCACTGGTGCACTGGTGCTACGGTAGAACTCGTACTCGTAAATATACCGATATTTCATGTTTTCCATTGTGCGGTAATAAGCGACGCCAAAGAATAAAATAATGAGTAAAAAACAAATGAATGACTGTTTTCAAAACTCAAATGTAGCAGCTAAATGAATTTATAAATTTGAATTTGGAATTGTTAACCAAAGATTATTTCAGATCAAAGTGGTCAGTACGACAAAACGCTAATTTCATATGTAAGGACCCTAAGGACCCTGAAGGATTCATAGACCGAGGCTTAAGTGTGTGTACGGACGTGCATGCATACGTGTTTTGAAGCGTGAATCTCGTACTTAATACACAATATCTTAAAACTTCCACTTTTTTAATTGTAGGGTAGGAGAAAGTAAATTAGTAAATTGGTTTAATGTTAATAAATTGCATTTATATGGCACTAAAACGAAATATATGAAATTCATGACTCCAAATGTCAAACATTTAAATAATAATGTATTAGGTCCTTACATATGAAATTAGCGTTTTGTCGTGCTGACCACTTTGATCTGAAATAATCTTTGGTTAAGAATTCCAAATTCAAATTTATAAATTCATTTAGCTGCTACATTTGAGTTTTGAAAACAGTCATTCATTTGTTTTTTACTCATTATTTTATTCTTTGGCGTCGCTTATTACCGCACAATGGAAAACATGAAATATCGGTATATTTACGAGTACGAGTTCTACCGTAGCACCAGTGCACCAGTGCTGCAGAAACAGCTCGAAGGATTATTCGTGTGTACGCCGCTGGTGTCGCAAAAGGAAGGACAAGTGGAATTTTGCTTCAAGTAGATTAGCACAAAATTGTATTAATCCACTGGAAGCAAATCGGGAAAGTAAAAAAACTTGAACGATGGGTACCTCATAAATTGAGTGAATCGAACTTGCAAACACGCGTCGATTGCTGTATTACTTTGCTCAACCGACACAATAATGAAGGGATTTTAAATCAAATCATTACTTGTGATGAAAAGTGGATACTGTACGATAATCGGAAGCGCTCGAAGCAATGGCTGAACCCTGGAGACCCAGCCAAATCCTGCCCTAAACGAAAATTGGAGTCAGAAAAAGTTACTTGTGAGTGTTTGGTGGAAGCGCCTGTGTCATTCGCTACAGCTTTCTAAAATCTGGCCAAACGATTACAGCAGATATCTTTTGTCAGCAACTGCAAACCATGAAGGAAGAACTAGCTGCTAAATAACCGAGATTGGTCAATCGCTCTAGGCCACTGCTGCTTTACGACAACGCAAGACCACACACTGCACAACAAACAACCTCTAAGTTAGATGAGCTACAATTGGAATGTCTGCGATATCCACCGTACTCTCCGGACCTTGCTCCAACAGATTACCATTTTTTTCGGAATTTGGACAACTTACAAGGAAAAAATTCAACTCCGATGCGGCAGTTCAAACCGCCTTCAAAGAGTTTATTGATTCTCGCCCCCATAGTTTTTTAGTAAAGGGATCAATGAACTACCTATGGGGCATCAACCCAAGGAAATTTACAGCGAGTGCTTAGACCCAGAGCTACTAATACGACACAAATAAATACGATTCAACAAATATAATAAAAACTCTTACGTACTTAAAACTTAAACACTTGATAGCTCGTGATGCCTACCGGACGAAGCTATAGCACCACACCGTGCAATGCAATTGAAAATGCTTAACCGCAACATAACTCTCAGTGATGCGCAAGCATAATAGGCAGTATATCACTTATATACTTGTCACTTCTGCAGTCTATTAATCTTTGCACTTTTCTAAGTAATACAGAATGTAGTCACTAGACGGTGTTGACGTCGGCTAAAATCTCTGCGGTTGCCGTTTCGTCACGGTCATTCAGGCTTCTTAAAGCCTTAATATATCTGCAAAATTACAGCTTATTCAGAAGGTAGTTGAAAACTGAATTATAGAAATCCATTACATAATTTTTTTATTATACACAGGTCAAGCTAATAAATGCGTGTTTAGAAGTAAATGACTTACCTTTATCTTTATATATATAATTTTTATGTCCGTGTGTACGTGACTGAAATCCTGCTAAACGGCTGGATCGATTTTGATGAAATTTTATGTGTGTGATTAAGTTGATTCGAGAATGGTTTAGATTCACAATTGGACTGTTGTCGAGATTCAGAAATCACTCGTGCTACGCCGGGGCAGATCGGTAGTAAACTATAAAATAGACCGTTATAAAACATAACCTCTTTTAAACTAAATAAAATGTAAGTTTGCCCTGTCAGCTCAGAAACTAAGCCCTCCTAGTATTTCACAGTACGAGAGTTCGATACCCGCTGGCGCAAATGTAATTGTTAATTGTAATCTTAATTGCTGATTTACCACGTCGGCTATGAAGGAAAATGACTTGAGTAACCTGTATGTCTGAGAAATAAAAATAATGCGAAGACGTGTGAAGTTCGCCAACACTAGCCAATACGCCCTGAAGCAGGGAATTGGACTAATTGCTCCATAACCCTCTCAGAAATGAGAGAAGACCTATGCTCATCAGTGGAACGTATGAACTTTTTACACACGAGATTCACACAATTTTCTAGCATTATATATTATAATATTATTATGTAGCTTAAAAAGAAATAAAAAACAACAATTGAAATTTAAAAAAAATACCACGTTTTTGGAGTGAAAACTTCTTTAGAATCGTTGTGACTTGAAACTCGATGAAACGAAAAAGCAACACTAAAAAGCGACAAACACATACATCTATAGGATTAAGCCTGCAAGAGAATGAGATAGATATTAAATTAGTCGTGTGTAGGCCATCTAGCGTCAAATTTACCTTCACCTTGAGAGTCAATCATTTTTGTTCCATAATATGACTTTACCAATAGGATGAAGTAGATGGCGCTTTTTCTTTTTGATCGCCTTTTGAATCGACGGATCTTGTATACATGCCGTTGCTGAAGCATCACTGAATCCATGGAGTTCAACGCTTCGGTCAGTTTGTCTGATTTGAAGCCATCTTGGAATATGAACTTCTGAAAGTTTGGACAACTCACTACGGTAAGTCCTCCATTCATTTACTAGATCTTCAGGAACCTTTTCATCCCATCCTACACCTGAAAGCCATAGCTTTTGTATAAATACTTTTGCTAGTATAACGGTAGTTGCTAGCCACCCCAGAGGCGAGCAATTTCTGATATTATGTTTCGTTTAGTTTTAGGTCCAGGTGTGGGAGCGAGCTGTACTGAATATTTGAAGACGTCGTCACTGCGATTCCAAGTAAGTCCTATAATTTTATTTATATCTAGTTTAATATTATTTTCTTCATAGGTTTTATTTTCCAGACTGTTCTCTACAATGTTTTCAGGTAAGTACTTGTTATTTGCTCTTTCGCACTTTGTTTCTTCCGCTTCCTGCTTATTTATTGCTTTAAGTAATTCTTGACCATTGCTATTCCATTTCTGTAGTTCAAAACCTCCCTTTTTTAACAAATTCTTCATTTGTATATATAATTCTTTACCTTCTTCAGCTGTAGAGCACCCAGACATTAGGTTATCCATATAGAAAGATTTCTGATTTCTATTTGCTGCTAGGGGATAAGTTTCTGCTTCATAAATAGCGACTTGATTCAGCGCCTTTACATCCAAGTAGGGTGCTGATGCAGCCCCGAACGTTACTGTGGTTAGTTCATAATCCTGTATCAACTTGTCCGAGCCCTCTCTCCAGACTATCCTTTGAAACTTGGCATCATTTTCGGTCACACTTACTTGACAATACATTTTTATAATGTCAGCTACGAGGCCAATGGAATATACTCTACAACGTAGTATAATATGGTGCAAGTTGGATTGTAAGGTTGGTCCTACCATAAGCGTATCGTTCAAAGAAACACCGTTCTCATTTTTACAGGACGCATCGAACACTATCCGAATCTAAGTTGTGAGTTTTTAAGCGAAAAAACGTTTAAGAATACAATTTGCGAGATACTTTTTATTGTTGTATCTACGTTCTAACTGTTCCCAACATTGATTGTAATTCGCATCAGACACTGGTACTTGTCGGATAAGTTGTTCAGCTTCGCCAGTGAGATGTCCTTTTAAATAGTGCATCTTTTGTATATTATCTAAAGAACTGTTTTTGTGAAGTAGCGACATAAACAAGTCTCTGAAGGTTGTCCACTCTGAATACTTCCTAGAAAACATGGGAATGAAAATTTTAGGTAATTTAACTTGAAACTCTTTATCGCAACAATTCGAATTTCTATTGACATGACTATGTGTATCATTATCAATCATTTAAGAACGTACTCAACTCTGCTTATAATCGAAATAAAATTCTTCTAGAATATCGTATAAGTCTCGTTTAATATAATTATGTCGTTTCCTTTAATTTTGCACTATCTATCGTTTTGAACAACTGTTTATGGTTTTCATCAAATTCAAACCATATTTTATTCTAAATTTTCTATTCTATTTTTAACATATGTACTTATCTTTTTGTCCTTTGAACATTTTGTAAAATTAATTTGAGACTTATTCATTCGGCTATATAATTCATCTTGTAATGTAATAAGGTTCTCCATATTTAACAATTTTACTATAAATATATGAACACAACCAAAACAAACTAAGTCATTAATTAATTAAGTAAGTAATTAAAAAATTATTATATATAAATTTATAAATAATTTACGCCCAAATTTCGCCAAAGTTTAAAGTCTTTTGCACTTTAAACTTTGGCACTTTAAATTTTTGAAGTATTTAAAGAATTTTTCCAAGTTTTGTAAATTTAACGATATAAAGTTCAAATTTGCTTGCATTAAATATACACTCGAAAAGTACTCACAGTTTGTTCTTCATCCACTTAACATTTACCGTAACTATGTCGTGCTGTACTGAATGAGATCGATTCATTCACAGGAACTGCTTGGTAGTCCTCCTCTCGCCACCACGTGATGTGTGGCGCTGCTGCTTAGCGCCGAACCTCAGTTGTCCTCGTCTCGCCACTACGTGGTGGCTGCGCAGCTGCTGAACGCCGAACTCGGTTGTTCTCTTCTCGCCAATACGTGGTGTTTGACGCTGCTGTTCCACACTGAACTGAACTTGTGTGTAAGCGTGCACTCTCGCGCGATATGTACACACACTGTATAGCACTCTTGATGGATATACTACCAAAATCTTGCTTGCACTATGCCAGTTAGTTTTGGATAGTAATCCTTTTGCCCTAATTAATCAAAGCACGAATTCAAAAATAGCCGTTTCACAATTTGGCTCGACTGAACCAAATGTTTGAACTAGCACTTTACTTAGTTGCCGAAATGGCTTACGATGGGATAATTTAATAAAACACTCCACAACGTATGTACATATGGTATATTAACACGAAGATATATATACAAAAATAAATCAAATCCTTGTGACCTTTTGGTCCAATTGCTTTACACGTCAATATCGCGATTTACTTTTTATAGAGCGCCATCAAGTATCGAAAAGGTGAACTACCTTACTTTAACACCTACGCCTAGTTAAAATTATACTCTCTCCTTGTCCGAGACGTTCTTTACAACATGTAGTACGCCGTATTTTATACCAGAACCATCACATTTATCCAAGCTCCACTAACATTTATCCACCTGTATGTCAAACGCAATGTCATTACGTTTTTTTGTGCCAGCCGTCACGGTGTGTTTTTATAAATTTCGTTATAAAAATCAAATATGTTGTGTAATATTAAATGTTTTGTATCCAAAACCTACCACAACTGTATTTATTACATGCTTGCGAGGTAATATTGGGTTATACTTTGGAAAAAGAAGATATTCAAAATGGAGCAAACTGATTAAAGGTAAACAAGAATCATCTTGTTCGGAGGTACGTGTTAAAATCTAAAAAAATCACTTATTAATAAATTCAGATTCACTGTGTATTAAAACACTTAATAACAAGTATGATTAATTATCTATACTACATAACTAAGCTTTAATAACATAACCTCGGCACTCGTATAATATGAAATAATAAATAGGTATTTCCAACCAATAAATGTAGGTTGAGATATATATAGAGATACGTTGAGAAATTGGAGTGATATATTTAATATGTTTTTCTTACTTTCGTGTTCAATTCGTCTTTTGAGCATTAGTTTGGCATCGCCATTTATCATAGTCATGGGGCAAAATTGCGCACATGCAGGTGATTTTGGGACAGTATTGGGAAAATAGGAAAAGGAAAATACTCAGGCTGATACACTATCACCATCTTGTTGGACAATAAATTATGCAATACTGAGATACAAAAACAAATACTATGGGCTTAAAACTGCTGGGAAAAATATATTACATGAGTTATATGGATATGTTACAAACAGACCATTAGAACTACTACTTCGAATATATATGGATTCATGTATATATATAATAAATAAATAAAATGTCATCAACATCTTGGGACAGGACTTTCTGGTTTCTGGCAGAATTACTGGGACTTAAAACTGTTGGAAAGAATATCTAGCATAAGTTATATAAAATCCTATATACAGACCATTAGAGCTATCACTTAGAGGATATACATGGTATAAATTACTCAGGCCATTAGAGCTATCACTTATGAGGATAGACATGGTTAACTATTCATACCTTAGAGCTATCACTTAAGAGGGCAGACAGATTTTGAATTGATATATAAAGCGTTCCCATTAGAGGAAAGACATTAAGATGTGCGAGGCCTCGGAAGACATCACTGTAGGCTTTAAACCATTAGAGCTATCACTTAGAGGATAGACATGGTTAACTATTCAGACCTTAGAGCTATCACTTAGAGGGTAGACAGGTTTTGAATTGACATATAAAGCGATACCACTTAAAGGAAGACATTAAGATGGGCTAGGACTCAGAAAAATTCACTGCAGGCTTTAAACCATTAGAGCTATCACCTAGAGGATAGACATGGTTAACTATTCACACCTTAGAGCTATCACTTAGAGGATAGACATGGTTAACTATTCAGACCTTAGAGCTATCACTTAGAGATTAGACAGGTTTTGAATTGACATACAAAGCGCTATCACTAGAAAGTAAAACATTGTGCTGTACTGGGATTTAGAATAAAAATAAATAATGGTATAATTTTTATTACAAAGGTGACTAATATTATGAGTACAACATAATGAAAAAGTTGTTACAAAATTACAGATGTAAAAATATCAGAAAGTCTCAGAGTCAGGGGGGTTCGTCAAAAAGAAGTCCAAAAATTGTCAACATAAAAGAACCCCCACATGATCGCTGGGCATCAAGATAGCAAATTATATTCCAACATACTAAACATCTAAAAGGGGCAGCAGTTCCCGAAATTATATACCCTGAGATTGCAACTAAACTTTTCATTATTTTATCAGAAAAAACCTGATTTGGGAAAGAAATAAGTGCTATTAATAAACTTAACTTATGGTTTTATTAAGGTTATGTATAACTTTGAGGACCCTTAAAAATTGGCAGAACAAGTAAGAAATAATAACTGAATTCTGGGACGAAACTACCCTGTTGCTCAATGTGAGAGTCAGTTTACTAGTCCCTAAAATTGTAATTCTCAAACAAATTATGAGATTTATAGATACATGTTAAAATTTAAAGACAGTATATTATTACATATTATTTAGTAGACACTTTTAAAAAAGTTACATAATATTCATCCACCTTCTGTGTCGAAGGGGGGGAGGTTATGTTCCGCAGGGTCTTATAGGCTTCAACGGATGGATGGATAATATGACATGGAAGTAAGAAAAGATGTGATATGAGAACCGTTTTCCCTTGATATTGAATATCAAGAGGTTACAGGTTTAAATAGTCTTAAAGGATTATACATTTTAATCTAACTGTTTAGAAAAATCTGAAAGATTGAATATAAGCTATTATTTTAATTATATTCTCTTGGGATTTACTTGGCTCCATACGGAGCTTATGAAGCCAATTTTGGCATGTCTGCAAAACAAAAATAATATTGTCCACCAGCAGATGGAATTACAATAATTTTCTTAAATTATTAAAGGAATAATAAAAAGACAACAGTTAGCCTGTAAAATTTTCATGACCTTAGTTTTAATGTAAATTTTAAGAAATTAACAAACTATAATTAAAAAACTCGGTAACAGAAAGTAAACACCGAATTATTATTATTGATATAATAAAACTATTTAAAAAGAAAGTCATTGAAATCAAAAAATTAGCCTATGGAGCAATTTTCTACTGTTAGGCACATTCAAGCCATACCATGATTAATGAATTAAATTTAAACAAAGACACATTGTTGCATCCGAGCTGTATTATGTAGCTTAGTATAACCTAAGTTACAAGAAAGATAGCAGTGTTTAGCATAATTAGGTTTTAAATATAATAATGAGGTGCAAAATCCATCAATGGCTTACAGCGGTACATAAAATATCCCTTTGGGAAAATATAAAACTTACAAAATTCACTACTTAAAACGATTGTACATTGAACAATTAAAAAGAAATTTCAAAATGATTATAGTAAACAATTCTACTATTATAAGGTGTTTAAAGGTTATGACAAGTTAAAATATAAGTTATATGTTAAGTACATAGTAAAAATGGTAATCTTCAAAAAAATGTTTTGTTCAGTTGTTTTATGTAGGGTTTCATACCTACCAGGTTATTATTACCTTCATATAGTAAAATAACTATGGTAAACATACATACAATAGAGTTATGTCTGACAGATGCATAAAATAGATTACAAAAATATGTTAGCAACAAATTAATTTGCTGTAAAAGGAAATTATGGAAAAATACTTATACACATAATTGTGATATGAATAGCTACTCTATAATTGTGCATAAGCCATTTAGGTTGCTATTACTAATATAAGGTTAATAATGTTGTGTTTTTTAACTATTATGTACATAATAATGTATATGGAAGGTAATATATTATATTCAGTTGCAAATTTCTGATCTTAGATGGTAGTGAATAATATTGCAAATAATAAAATTATTAAAAAGCATAAAGTTTTTTGAAATAAAAACAGACAGTTCTCAACTGGGTGGAAAGAAGTCATTGGAACTGAGAATTTTTTGGGCCTTAATCCTTCTTTGTAAGGAAATTACATATATTATTATTGGATATGATCGGATATGATTTATATTATTATTGGATATGAAAGTAGTATATGCTTATAATTTTGAAAATTGTAGAACACAATACAAAACCTTTAAAACAAAACAATAATATAGATATTTTGAATAATACTTACTACAAATAAATAATACTTATGGTGTACAATTTTACTCAGAGTTGATAAACCACTGCTTTATACATTGACAAGATAGAGAGGGTTCTCTTTCATTAATTATTGAGGATTCAATTCTATCAATTAAATGAAAAATATTGGAAATTATATATCGATCTGAAATTGAGCCAAGTAAACAAAGGATAGTCATAAGAAGTCTTTCAAGTGTATTCAACAAGATCATAAAACGGTGTCAAAACTAAAAATTGATCAATTTGTACCGAGAAATAATAATACTATTACACAGAACAATCGTTTTTTGCAGGTATGACCCAGATACCATGGCAGTTATTTTAGATTGGGGGTGATTCTTCTATGCATTTCCACTAGTTGCTATGCTGTTAATATGCTGTCAAAAAATTAAGTTTATAGAACCATAGGTTTTTTGGTTGTCCACATGGGGGGGGGTAAATGTGAATCAAGTGCAAAGGCATGTTAAATAAAAGATTCGAATTATTCATTTTGAATAAAATAACAAATTATTAACACCACTTTACAGAGAATCATACACTACTATTTCACATGTTACTATCACCTCATAGGTATCTCACACATATCATAGGTACCATTAGTGAAGCATTTTGTAAAAGTATGGCACTCCAAAATTCATGCTCATACATAGTGAACTCTCCTTTGTCAAATACTATAAATTATAAAATTATTATTTCTCTATAGTACCAATTTTGCAGTAAGTGAAATGTAATTCCTTACTGGGCTTTTGTGATTTTTACTTTGGCTTTTGTTATAAACATAGACTTAATAATAAGTTAGTTTTATATTATTGACATCAAAATGTTGCAATAGAGATTTGAGATTACAAAATTTACAAAACTAGTAATGTTTAGCTGTGATGAGTCACAAGTCATAAAATTTATTAAATATTGTCCTTCATAAATATTACATTATTCCAAGTGGAGTTCAGAGGTATCGTTAAGACATAAGGTAGAATTTCACTTCAACAGCGATTGCATGGGAAAAATAAATGAGAGAAGCTTAAGCCTTTCCTGTGAATAATTAATAGAAAGCATAACACAAGATATTGCTAAATTTAACATTAACTCACAAAAACCCATTTAGAAAAGCATTCTCAAGTTATAAGATGTTAAATAAAAATTTACTTAAATTAAACGGGAACAGATATTCCAGATTATTGTGTTTTCACAATTACAGTTCTTCTACGGGCCACTTCTGCTGCAATCAAGCTGGCCTTACGTGTAGAAGGAAATGTTATAAAATAAAGATAATTTATTTTATGTTATTAAATCAAATATGTAATGTACATATAATACCTTCAATTTTTTTAAATATAAATAAGGAAAATTGCTAATTTTTCCATTCATTGGTATTATAATTCGCAACCCTGGCTTCATACATCTACATGTTGTAAAGAACGTCTCGGACAAGGAGCTTCGTATAATTATGGTTGAACTTCACTTAAGGTAAGTTCGTTTAACCATTTAATAAGTTTTCATGTAACAATTTATATAAATTTGGGTACACATTTTTCAAAGTATCCATAGCGTCTCAGTTCTGTTGTCCTAGTAAACGAACAACATCGACCCAACACAAAGACTTCCCTGTTTGAACATGTCAGACTAACAGGTTCCAATCTATTCAATATACAAGCGGCTGTTTTATACAGAGGAGTGGCAATATCGGATATTGATTCTAGTTGAATACCTATCATATAATAGCACGTTTAGTAGGAGACTACATCAAATATGGTATACGCAGGAATATGTACGTGTTAAGCTAAACTTGATTCTAAATCACAGCTAGAATTGTCAACTTTTTTTAGCCAGTGCTTGATGGTAAACGGTGATGCAAAAGAAGATGGCAAAGCGTACAAACTGTACTGTACTTAGCTTAACAAAAGCCTATTCTCTTTTACCTTGAAGACGTTATAATCGGATGGAAAAACAGATACTGGCGAACTATTTTACTTCTTTTATAAAGAATACTAGTAATGTTTTTGATATTAATAATACTAACGTTATCCACTCCAATTAAGAAGTCGAATGGCGGATTTGATCCCACGACTTCTAAGTTTCACAGTTCGTTTTCTTAACCATTAGACTACTGTCGACTTTCCTGTACGCATCATAAACGTCGATGCAAACCGCCAGCTTCGAATGCGGGGTATGTCGACAACAAAGAGGTGGAAACCAGCCGAGCGTGTGGTTGTACGATGATAGAATGGAGAGGGAGGAGTTAAGTCATGAAATTTCAGTGCACACTTTCCAAAACGAATACTGTGCACACAGAAAGCCTGGCTTCTTTGCGCCCGTGCTCGAAAATTGTCGAAATGCGCATTGTCCGTATATACATAAAAGAAGTAGATTATTTATATAACATAACGTAATATCTTCTTCATATAACACGTTATATAATAAAGATATTATGTGATAGAGAAACATTGAAAAGTATTATAGCTATAGCACGAATGAGTCGGCACGATTTAGCAGACTAATTTATCATTAGCCTAATGGCAGAGTGGGGACTGCGAACTCAAAAGGTTGTGGGTCTGAATTTGTTATCTGATCACAGTTTTTCGGCCCATATCTCTTCATAACTTAGTATTATAACATTTTACTATTGATAATATATATATTTTTTTTTCAAAAAAAGCGTTTCTTAGCAAAAAATCCGGAAAATTACCTAGAACTAAGTAGGAAAGCCGTAAAACACCATATGCGCCCTTTCAATATAGCACAAATACATCACTACCAATTCACCAATTACAATAGCTTTTTCATAATATTAAGTTTAAGAATAAAGGCGCATTTATTATTTACGACTTTCATCCTTAGTACCTTAGCTGTTGCGGCTATTTAAATACTAGGATAAAGAGTATCTATCACCTATCTTTCACAGTGGGCCTACAAAGACCAAGAAAACAATGTTTTGAAGGTATAAACGTCATTCAAATTAGGGTTAATTTAAGTATTAAATCAGAGTCACTTTAATCAGGTACATAATCAACATTTATTTATGGACGGAAGTTGTACAAATATATCAAAAATAAAAATATTGGTTATGGCACAATCACAAAACTAAAACTAATCCTCTTAGAAACAAATATCTTAAGTAGTAACAATTAGAACCCTGACATTAGGAGCTTGTCACCTTGTGACCCATAAATATGTCTTATAACTACACTAAAATAAACAGTCTTAATCAGTCAAAATATTTCACAACAATATAAAGATGTAATTCGGTGGCTTAAGCGGCTCTTCTAGCGCCAAAATGACATAAATATTTACAAAGAGATCTCTATCTACATAGGTACACACTTAAAAGGCACTCTGTTACTTAGGAACCACATATCTTAATTAGTATAGATTAGAACCCATAAGTCTTAAAACAGTCAAAATATTCCACAACAATATAAAAGTAACAAAAGGCTCTTCTAGCGCCTAAAATAACATATGTAAATTTACAAATAGATTTATACAATTAATAGGTACTCTGTTACAGCAACCATCAATAAACAAAACAAAAAAAAAGGCCTGTCTTTCCGGCACACAAAAATAAGTCCAACTTAATTTAGAAGTAGCAAAACTTAAAAGAGGAAAACATAAAAATTGTTATTAAAAAATTTTTTGCACAAATCATTAAAACTCTCAACTATCGTCATATTCAGTGATCAGGTTGACTGCATCATCATTAACAGGCAAATTATTCCAGAATGCCTCCTATTCTCAAGCATTAGAGGACTTAACTTTTGAAGTATCTCATCTTTACGTTCTTGCTTTATTCCTCGAAGTAGTTTTTGATTACCGGCGAAGGTATCCCAATCTAATGTTTTTACCTCAGAAAGTCGAGATCCATCGGTTCTGCATCAAAATCCGTTCTAGACAACTGAAGTTCGGTGTCTTTGGAATACAACCTCACACATGTCACTAAGGTAGGCTCGAGCTACCCAGGTTGCGATCTTCTTGAAGATGATCCATGTCCATGTTGCAACTTATATAAAGATGAGCAATCCTCAAATGTATAAAAGTCACTAACACCCATATCTTTTACTGTGATCTTACGATGGGTATCTGCCACCGCACGATGGAAATCTTCGAAGTCATAGATTCTTTCTTTCGCTTCATAGAAAGTTCGACCTGGTGGTGAAACTCATCCGCGGACATGAAGGTATGCCCAACTTCAAAGTATCTGAGGTGATTGTTTCTAGATTGACGTGTGGAGTTTATTAAAACAGAAGGTATGAAAATAAGCTCAATTTTGTTCTGCGCTGCGCAATTATCAAGCCACAGAGTGATATGTTTCACATCTCGGTTTTAAAAGAAAGCCTGAAAACAGCTGGCAATATCATCTTTCTTTCGGCCTTGAATAGCTTCGTGCCATATGCATGCAAATGTCTCTCTTGAGCTGCTACTTTTTATCACCGAGAGGAACGAAACTTTCATTGAAAGCTATCAGCTCCCGGGCAGAATATCACTGTTTGGGTGTCAATTCGGAAGCATGATCACCTTTTCCAGGTCAACGGAGTAGTACAAAACGTCACTGTCTGTGCCAACGGTCATTTGAAGATTCTTATCCTCATTATACTTTTCTCTTGCCAGAGTGTAACGTTTGTAGTGATTTCGTAATTCAAGCACTCAGTGCAGGAACGATGTCTTATTTCAGGATTAGGCTGAAATTTATATTTTTCACATGTCTCGCATTCCTCATTGCCCAATTTTGCAAAAGATATGTTCAGTGATTTAACAACTCTTCGATAGTGATCATAGGATACAATACATTTTTGAGTAGAATCATTTGTTATATTATATTTTGCACAAAAGTCATTGTACATGTCCCGCATATTAATATCGGAAGGTAAATATTTTCTGTTAGGTGCATGTTCTCGTCTGTAATGTGATAGGGAAGGATGAAATGAATTAATGTGCTCAATTATATTCGTGTTATCTATCTTTTAGGATTAGGATTTGTACCTCTTGTCCTTCAGTTCTTCATGGTCTACAGACTTAATAGCATTTCGAACGGCTTTATCGTTAGACTTGTTAAATCCTAGTGTAGTTAAAAAAAACTTTGCAAACACTGAGTTTTTCTCCGTTTCCGTCGAGAAGTAATAAAAACAGACTTTAAACGTCTCGGGTCTGAACTATTAGTTGTACGTCTATCTGGATTCTTTCTGAGATGTGTTACCTTTAATGAAGTATGTTTGTTCCTTCCAAGTCATGTTACGAAACAATTTATTCAATGAGATTCTTTGATTTTCCGAAAATTTTGTTGAGCATTTTTTTACAATTTTCATCACAGCTGGCTTAACGGTATTTGGATTCATTTTTAATTTCTTCATAATTTCCTGCCGCACAGCTAGTTTTGTTGCATAATATTTCCGTTTTCTTATCGTCCCTTTCTTAGTAAGTTGAACTTCAACGTTTTGGTTTTCCTGAATGTTTGACCCGGCTCGCTAACATCTTCAGATGACTCGGATATACGGACGTTATTCAGCGGCTGTGAAGACTGTATAACATCGTTTTCAGAGTCTGAATCTGGCAATTGCGGATATCCTGCCTTCTTTTTGAGGTGGAACATAATCTTTATCTTTAACTGAATCATCGAATCAAATTCAGTTCCCGAAATTGAACTGCTGCTGCTACTATTGCTGCAGTTTTCTTTGACTGTTGTCATCACCAATGTTATCGTTAATGGTAGTAGTGCTACAAAAGCTTGATCGATGGGACTAATGCTAATACTGCCGTTGGTGGTACTAATGCTACAACAAGCTTCATTGACCGGATTGGTACGGATGCTGTCAATATGGAGTTAGAGCTGCAACAAGTTTGCTCACCGGTACCAAAATTGTCGATCGAAGTAGCGGGCTTTTGCGTACTAAATTGTTTGATAATGCTCTTGAAATAAGGTCATAACCACGACCCGCCTTCTTCATCTTTAGTTTTATCTAAAAATGTAAATTCATTATCAGAAGCGTGAAAGCAAACCAAACCAAAAGCGTACGACGTAGATATACGTTATATTATAACAAGTTCACCGTCCCAATAAAATCGTATAACTACCGCTTCCTAATCCTATATTTTAAGAGCAGTTTGTTATAGCAAACGTAGTAAATTAATCTATACTCTATTTTTATGCTTATCTAAAGGTAAACAAAGAACTGTCAAAAAACACTTTTAATTCGACGTTTTAAGTCATAATTTGGCAACTAAACGAAATATTTGCTATAAACAAACATATTTAATGAAATTAGATAAATTCATTTATTTATTATCTATTTAGAAGGAATAAATACATGTACCACTGAAATAAGTATTTAACGGTTGTTAACATTTAGTTAAATACCTAAAGAAATACAGTATAACTTCGTTTTAAATTACGAGTATCATTACCTGTGAAAATCCTCCGCACTCGCAAATGTTGTTTGGCGGAGTGGTGGTGTCGATACCGATGCTACACGCCAGACTTTAACAGCCGCTCAGGCGCAACTGAAGCGTTCCCGAACATCTTCCCCTCGCGTCCTTTGCATACAGCAAAACGAAATAGTAAGGGCATTTCTACTCACTTGCGTCTTTTTTATTAAGTATTGATTGATATATAATTTCGTTCCACGGGAAAATAAAACGCATCTACCACATACGTCTATTAAAAGAAGTGGTGTACTAAATTGAAAAGACGCAAGTGGTAAATAAGTCTTTTTCTTCTAGTATTAGCCCAGATTTTCAAACGAATTGAAAGGCGCAATAGCCAGTTACGTCTTTTCATAGTCATACGCAGAACTTAATGAATAGATGCGGCTTTTACTCTCCATCAAAGTAGTTATTCATTGAAAGATTAGACTCATCTACGCGAATACGTCTTTTCTATTCTGATCGAAAATGTGTCCTTTCATCTTAGTTAAAGTATAAATGATAATGGAGAAGAGTCTTTCTTCACTGTGGTAAATCCTAAACTAAATGAGATAAGGTGTGCCCTGCTTGGGCGAGCACCGCCGTGTACTCGTAGCGGCGATAGGCGGCGGCGACCTCTCGCGTCCGGCCCTGGTCGAAGCCATGGTCCGGAGCGAGACGGAATGGGATGCCGTCACCACCTTCTGCGAAGCAGTGATGCTAGCGAAGGAGGTGGCGGAGCGGGAGAAGGAAAGAGCAACAGCTTTCCTTCCCGGCCGCCGCGGGAGACGCCCGGGCGTCGGGGCTACGTCGTGGCCCCTGACCACCGTAGCGCGGACCTGTGGACGGCGAGCAATGGGTAGCTCGCCGTCCGTCCGTCTAACGACGACAGGCCGTGTCGACGGCGCGTTTTGTTCCACGCGCGCCTCAAAGAGCTGTCAGCAGCGTGAAGGGCCCTGCAGGCCGACGCCTGCCGGGGCTGCGGGCTGTTCGAAAGAGATACCGCGGCTCCGGAACGTAAGGGCACTGAAGGAACACGGATGGTTTTAGTCAGTAAAGTCTGACACTCCTTCCGCTCCACCCACAGCGAAAGGCGTCATTAGATGATTTTCCATCCGCAAAAAAAAAAAAAAAGGCCATCTTGCGTCTATTTTATGTACAAACCTGAAATACAATCAATTTTTGTTCGATAAAATAACTTTACCTGTAGATTGAAGTAAATGGCGCTATTATAATCCTAAGAGATGAATATAACGCCATTTACTTGAGGTCATGAGATAATTATTGCCGCTTTCCTAAATAGCATTTCCCTTATTTCGGCTTTTACTACACCGAAGGGAGAAACACCGATGAAAACTTACGCTGTCCAAACTCAACAACAAAAAACTTGACAAATTTATTTCCAGATGCCGCCATATAGTGACTACGCTGTCACTTTATGGCGGCATCGGAAGGAAATAGAATAGAATTATTTTCATTCAATATAGATTACAACAATACTTATTGAAAGTAATTTTTTACTTTTACCACTAGTTCGGAAAAAAAAGCACAATTTAAGAGAAAACACTACTCCATGTCATGCCGTGGGTGTAGTCAGAGGCGGTGGAGGGAATCTTAAACAGGAGTTGGGCAGCAGCATCTTCCTGATAACAACCTAAAATAATAAAAAACTGCGGTTGCGACATCGCCTGCGAATCATGGCAACTATGGCAAATATTAAGATGAACTGTAATAATAAAAAGGTACAATATTATTTGCTACAATATAATTTACTACAATTTTCCTTAAATTCGAATCGTCATCATAGTAAATAAAATAATAAGTAATAATAACTATTTATTCTGACGCTCTAATTTGATAAATCTCATCCTTCCTTAAAACACACAACAACAAATAACTTAGAATTATAATTCTCCGGCAGTAATCTTGTTTACGTTGTACGTGCGACTACGTAGTTTGTGTTTTTAAGTTTTTATTTTAAAATAATTGATTTAAAATATATCTACGATTAATTATGCCGCGTATCGTGACATCAATTGTTATTTTGGCTCTTATTCTTGGATTAGAAGCGAAGTTGAAGAAAACATCACCACCTCATTGTACTCAAGTCGCTAAAGGTAAGGCCTTTAAAAAAATCTTTTGTCAATTTTAAAAACTAATTTGGAATATTTCAAGAAAGATTGTAAAAGTACTTTTAAACAATTATCTTTATACCTATATATATAGTAAAGTAAATGTGTTTTTAGTGATCGTGTATTTTCTGAAAGACTTGTTGAATAAGAAGCGTAAATACTACATAAAATGAAAATAATGTATAACTCGTATAAATTGTATTTTTGAATAAATTGACGATGTATTTTAGAACAAAATAAACAAAAGAAATTATACATACAAGAAAATAATATATTTTAAAACTCTTTGTTTTTAGCGGACTTGACCGATTGAGGTATTTTCAAACAACAACAACAATATATTTGTTTCGTCAAGACAATGGTTCATAGCTATTAACAAATTCTATATTTATGGTCCACTCATTTCCATAATATATAATGCTGATTAAAAAAATAAAATCTTTATGATTTTCGTTTTTGAACCCGATATGTAGCGCTGTGGTCGAATAATTAGAATAAATACATTAACATTTTTGTTAAATACATTAAAAGTCTAGAGTGAACTCTGAGCCTGTCTCTGAGCTTTTTTATTTTTCTAGTTGTTAATAGGGAGACGCTCCCTCCTTCCCTCTGTCGCCTCTTACGACACCCACGGGATGATATGGGGTAGTGTATATTCTTATGCCACCACTACACGAACAATATCAGTTTGCTCCAAATTAATTATTTCTCATACAGGCACTTTATTAATACGCTCGCATGACACGGAAGCATCACGAAGCTACACTGTAATCGGGGTAATTTCATAAAATAGTACTATCATCTTTATACCTCTTACGACGTCCACGGGATGATATGGGGTAGTGGATATTCTTACTCCGCCACTGCGCGGTTAACATATAAACGTAAAACAAAATATTTTTTCTACTTACAGATACCGACTATGTGTCCCGCTTCAAGTTGGATTATCCTATTATGTATCTTGTACAGGGACAACGGGAAGCATTTCAACAAGTACTTCCTTTTCGTATTTCTATAGCACAAGGTTTTATAAACATTTTCATTTAATTATATTAATATTATCTAAATGAAAACATGTAAAAATAATGTATGGGACAGTAAGCTGAAGTCAAAATAGACCGGCCAACGATGGAGAAGAAGGTTCTGGAGTGCCTAACTCGTATCGGTAAGCGAATTGAAGGGCGGCGCCCCACTAGATGGAGTGATGACCTGGTAATATTTATGTAGATTGTCGATGAATGCAGGTAGTTCAAGACCGTACTTTGAGGCATTCTTTGGGAGGAGGTCTAAGTTAAGTGGACTTGTGAAAGACTGTAATTATGATGATCATGATAAGAATATTTTAATTCTGAAAATACATTTTTTTAAACTTTCGTCTCATTACAAAAAGCAGTTTATAATAAGCCTTAGGCTTAAAGAAGAGTACGCTTCAATAAAGAAATCTCTTGGAAAATATGCGAACTAAAATGTAAAGTATAGTACTTGATAGCAAATGTCAGATTTCGTGGAGACTGTTGTGTCGCGGCTAAGGGAGTTGTTCGTGACAAAGACTCTCATTCAAATCCGAGGTAGTCAAAAAACCACGTTTTGTATTTAAACTGAAAATGTTAGGTAGGTAATATCTTTCCTTATATTAAAATATTTCTAGAATTTCCTTTTTTCCTCTTTATTGGCTCTCAACATCCCACAGCTAGACATGGACCTCTCCCGTTGTTAGAAGGATTTTTTTTTCTCCTAGGGTACCGGTTTCTGGTAACGGATTAAAGCCTATCAAAAGTCCACTGCTGAACATAGGCCCCCTTCATAGATTGCCTCATATTTGCCATAGTTACCACGCTTGGCAAGCGGATTGAAACCGCAGTTTTTATTAGCTTTTATCAGGAAGATGCTGCCACTAGTCGCCTGGTACAGTTTCCTTCTGTCGCCTCTTACGACGCATAACTGTGGTAACGCAAAATAACGCAAAGTTTCCTGTTTCAAGTTTAACTACAAATTTTCTATTCATACAATTACTTTCTGCTAGATGTACTGCATAAACCCATCGGAAGTGAATAAGGCTGTGACAACAGTTTGCGACTGGGCCGCTCCACCTCAGGTGCAGTTCACACTAGGCGACGAGTACATGCACGTGGTCCGTCAAGATCCAACCGGGCGTTTCCTGGGCAACGCAGTAATAACAACATATCAACTCTGCAGCCATAACATACCACCACACAGCATGCTAAACCAAACTCTTCTACCAATCGTAACCAAATTGGAATTTTAACAAGAGTGAAAAGTGTTTTTTTTTTCTTTCCATATTATTAAATAAATAATAACTTATATACTCACATAAATTAAATTTTTCATAAGGTACTTAACTCCCATGTTAATTGTATTTCAATAATAAGAAATGATCTTGCTACATTTTAAGAGGCCGGCAACGCACCTGCAACTTCCCTGGTGTTACAGTTATTCAAGGGCGGCGGTCGACAATTACCATCAGGTGAGCCGCATGCTCGTTTGCCCCCTTTTGTTAAAATAATGCTAAATGCTTAGACATATTTTCTGCATAAAAGTCCGTCGAAGTTAATACTGCCATAATAACAGTTATTACTATAAAAAGTATAAAAATTACGACAAAAATTGTAAAATATTTTACACTTTTTTGTCGTGTCCCTAGCTAAAGCGATGAGAATGATCTCATCCCATCAGACCGTAAAACACTCTTAGTTGGACATGAGTTTTCCCCATAATCTATATTATATTAATACGCAAAGGAATTAAACTTTGTGCCCCTTTTAATCCATAGCCAAATAAATAAGTGCTAAGCGCACTGAGTGTGAGAATTGTCTTAGTTAAAGTTCATATGGAGAAGGAGTGCAAAAAGCTAAAATTTATTTATATTGTGTTACAAATACTTGAAATAAAATTAAATACGGAATAAATAACCAATCTCTATATATAAAAATCAATTGCGGTATGTTAGGCTCACTAATATTCAAAAACGGCTCGACTGATTTTGATAAATTTTTGTTTGTGTTTGAATGGGTCCCTAGATGGCTTAGATTCCCATTTGGACCCGGTAAATGGCGCTGTTATCGAGATCCAGAAATCACCAGTGAAAAATAAATTACGGAAAATTATAAATTACGGCTGAATTTCGACCACTGGCGACCACTAGTATAATATTAATACATCTTCCATATTACAGTAATCACTATGCTTGGCAGACATGCAGTCGTACTATCCAAAGTCTACCTATCTTTGATTCCGACTGCCTCGCTTTCTTCAAGGTCATAAGATCTTAAGTCGATTTACCTATCTCTTAGGAACCAGCATAGAATAGAGCAATGGATAAGTACTAGCCCTATCTCATGCCGCGTTGCCGCCATATGACACATAAACAGATCATTAAAAAGTAATTAACAATAAACTCCCATCGGCTTTACTTATAACTACTCGAGCTTTAATGCTCTCAGAAAAAAAATTATTTAATAACAACTGTATTTTTATCATCATCATTATTATTTTTTATCATCAACATTTAAAAAAGTTAAATAACAATGACTATATATGTACCACTGTTGTGGACATAGTAGGAATATTATTCCTTTTCTTCCTGAGAGGGTTTAACGACTTAGGGACCAAGAAAAGTGCCTACTTTTTAACCCTTATTTCGACGGAGTTCTCAATATGCTAATTTTACAAATTTGTTTCAAAAGCTAGGTTCCTATAGCATGTTAGAGTCTCGTAAAAAAGATAAAAAAATTATATCACCTACCATTTTTGAGAAAAAGGGGGTCCGTCACAGCGGACTCCGTCGAGCACATAGAGATTTACAAGTAAAATAACTTGTCCGCCCTGGTGGACTTTACCACTTAAGAGTGCAAATAAAGATATGAAATCGAAACGAGAGGAAAGGAATGAAAATTATGTTTATTTGAAATCTAATATTAACCTTTTACGTGAAAATTAAAAAAACAGTTGCGTGGAGCTTTTCCTGTTACAAAGCATAGCCGCGTATTACATTTTAAGCAGTATACAGTTGTTTTCTTATTGCACCATACAACGGCCTTCCTCCTTCGTAGATGGAAGTGCCCCACATTATCAAATCGGGTATCATCAGGTGGTCTAGGCTTGCACACATGGCGGACACAAGTACCTTCAGCCCGTTGGTAGGTAGCAGCTCTGTTGTTATTCAATAAACCGTAGTATATTTCGTATCTGAAATCTTTTAGTCTCATAAAGTTGACACGACCACCTGCAGCACGTGCTTTTTGCTTTCTATAAGAATCCAGGCATTGTTTACACAAATGTCAATCATTTGAGAAAATATCGCTATATACCAGCGTTTAGTTCTGAACGGTGTCTTATATAACGATATCATCATGTCAGCTAAGTCAACACCACCCATATTTTGATTATAATCCTTGACCATATTAGGACAATCAACATCGACTCTTTGCTTAGCTTCCTTGCAGTATCTCTTCACTTTATGGACGGGATCAGCATCTGTGTATGAACTTATTAGTGTGGTACATTTATTGTCGTACCACCTTACGACAACTAATTTGTTTTGTTGCAGACACACTGACAATAACTTCTCGTCTCTTCTTCTTGAGAGCCTTCTCACAGATCAATTTATCTTCTGCCCTCTCAGTCGGTTGATTCGAATTGTCCCTAAAGAAAATAAACCATAGTTTTCTCGTAGTAGATATACTAATTCGGGCGACGAGAAGAAGTTATCAAAATATACCATAGCAGGCTTATTTCGTATGGTTTGACATAGAGCAATAACAATGTGTGCCCCAAAACCCAAAGATTGCTCTTCATCTGTAAACTTATGATTCCTAAAGGTATCATCTCCTCCATACAGTATAAAATCGTAAATCATACCAGATGTACCTGCCCGAACATAGTTTTAAAACCCATTTTATCGGTTTATCTTTCATGTATTGCCTCCGTTTACCGGCTTTACGCCCTTTGTACGCAATCATCATCTCGTCGATGCTGAACCTATTTTCATCTTCATGAGCAATACAATTTCTACGTATCTTCTCTATAATAGGTCTAATCTTATAATCATCGTTTCTTAACCATAGAATTTCTTAACCATTTTTGGTCCTTTAGGAGAGAGGAAAAGCCGTGGTATGGGATTCTGCGTGCATAAACACTGTGACGACATTTCATCTCAGGGCTATTTAGGACCGGGGCGGCACTTAAGGCTGCTAAACTGAATAAATGGCACAAATATGAGTCTTTGAGAGACGACTACATATTTTTGTACCATTTTCATACGTGGTAGAGCCACGCTGCAGCTATATTATGGTTGCTGCCGACGCCGGCCGAGTGCCCGAGCCGACCTACAGGCCGTGCTACAGCACGAATGGGTCGGCTCGACCGCGGGAGGATCACGCTCGAACTGGAGACCCTCTTTAATGGAAACAAGCAATTTCAACTTAGTCCTTAAGGGTGACAACGCATCTGCATTTTGATTCTTAATCGAGGATGAATGTAAATGTACATAGGCGAAGCAAGTTAGTCCTGATTATATAAAAAAAATATTTAAATAACTCTGTCCCACTTTTGTCAGCAACACGGACTTATCTAGTAAAAAACTAAACCCTAATATAAATAAAAATAACAATTTATTTCATTAAAAAAACAATAACAGCATTACAACAAAAGGCGCACAAAATATATTTTTTAATAAATTGATATGAAGTACACGTTTAGAATTAATGCACCCTGGAAATAGAATATTATCATGCCGACAGAGGAACAAAAATGGAAAACGGGTACGAATGTTCTATGGAATATCAATTCATCAAATCGATAAATACAGGGATTGTTATTCCTGTATAAGAGCTACGGGAACAATTTGTTTTTCTTTTTGATTTGTTAACGTCAAATTAAACTTTTTATAAAAGTGAGAGCCGACTTAAAGAACTAAAGAGAATAAAATAATTTCATATTTTGAAGTCAGTACTAAGACATAGCTTATTGTAGAAATAAAGTGTCAACTTCTGAATGTGAAATTATTTAATTTTGTGTTTAGTTTGTTTGTAGTCTGTTTTACTTTTAATTTCATTATTTTGACCCTTTTGAGAAATATCAAATCAAAAAAATGTATTTCGGATTTTTCTTTGGGTGTTAGTAACAATTTCAACTTATCCTAGTGTTAGTAATATTATTAATAATATAAATAATTTAATCTTGCACCTGACTGAAAGCTCGATACATGTAAACAAATCGGGTACCTTACCGGTGGAGAATCCCAACTAATTGTCAATGCACCCAGAATGCTGTTCGAAGTATTGCGCACACATCTTAGCAGCGAGATGTTTCTCTTGCGGATGATAGTATAAAAGCAATAAGCTTGTGCCTCGGCAAACATAGGCGGCATATACTACAAAAACGCACTCATCTCAAAGTAACAACTAGAATATCGTCTAAATAGTTACATTAGAAACTTAATCTCCTTTTATGCTTCCTTTAGTGGTGAAAATTTTCCATATTCACAATCAAACATCAAAATAGATTCATAATAAACGAAAAATCGCATATTACGTACAAATAATATAAGAGTTTAAAAAAAACTTAAACAAAACGCATTAATCATGAGCTGTAATGATCCGGATAATTATTTTATTTTATGATCCTCATCAGGATATTAGGATAAAATTAATTAATAATCGTATTTTCATCGGTCGTTAATACGAGTGCAAATTTTCAAGTCAATCGGCCGTCTTCAAGTTTGTGAAAATTATATTAAAAAATTCCGTTACATACATAGATAGATAAGATATACGCGAAGCTAATAAAAGCATGTTAAAAAGAGCACATACAGTTGAATTGAGAGCCTCCTCTTTTTTTTTTTTTGAAGTCAATAAAAACGACATCACGACAAATCGTCGATAAAACAAGGATGATAATTATAAAGTAGGCTGATTTAGATAGAAGTGAGGGTAATTAATTAATTACTTTGCGGAAATTCATTATATTAAAGATGTTCAAAATTTTTTTGAAAAACCTTTTAATACGCGGATCTAGCCTAATTTTTTTAACATCTTTAAGAAGTAAGGGTGACAAACGATCACACAGTCTACTCAATGGTAAAAGAATTCTGTGGCCCATAGAGACCTTCACCTAACCTCGATTAAGAATGAAAATGCAGATACTTTATCACCCATGAGGTTTATCACCCATGAGGATTGAGGCGGGATACCTCGTTACCTGTAAAAAAGGTCTCCGTCTCCATTTTCATCATTACCATACGACACTTTGCAGCACACTACTGTTTCACGCTGGTATTCTTTGTGACCTTTCCTGTTCCAGCCGACCCGTTCGTTATAGTACCGTAGTTTTAATTCTTGAAAGGTTATCTTCTTTTTCTATCAATACAGTACATGCCTATTAATTATCTACGTGTTATTTTTATTAGAGTTCAATTTGTAATTTATTTTAACGAAACAAAGCACATTAATATAATCCAAACGGCATATTGAAACGGATTTTAAAGTCAAATTAAAGATGAAATGGAAAACGATTAATGATCTTTATATTCGTTTGCCCCTCTCCTATAAAAGAAAATATTTTAAAATATGAATTATTTACCTGGAAAATCAACTGAAAGGTGACTATTACAGTCACTTACAGCTAGCAATGCGCGCAAACAAAGCTGAGTGCTGTGATTACATTTCTTTGTGTACTTTCCGTCTGCAGAATTCCCGCGACGTGTTGCTGTTCGCAAATAATCAAATAATCAAATAAAACTATTTATGTAAATTGTAGAATTAAATTCGAGTGGATATTTCGTAAATACACAATAAAAATACTTTGAAGATTTAGGTACAGTTTTAGACCGCCTCGTTGGTCTGGTGGTCGCAAACGCCACTGCTGATCGTGAGGTCCTGTGTCTGAATCCCGGGTCGGGCCAAAATTTGTTATTGGAATTTTCTGTCAAGAAATTCTCAGTAGCATGTAAAACCGTTGGTCTCCTGCACCTGACCTCTCTCCGGTCGTGTCGGATAACCGACCCATCGAACTGCGAATATGGAGTGTACTTGTGCTTGCGCATACACTTGGGCACTATGATTTATGTCCTGTGACATCATCGTTTCTTAACCATAGAGTTTCTTAACAATTTTTGGTCCCTTAGGAGAGAGGAAAAGCCGTGGTATGGGATTCTGCGTGCATAAACACTATGACGACATTTCATCTCAGGGCTATTTAGGACCGGGGCGGCACTTAAGGCTGCTAAACTGAATAAATGGCACAAATATGAGTCTTTGAGAGACGACTACATATTTTTGTACCATTTTTATACGTGGTAGAGCCACGCTGCAGCTATATTATGGTTGCTGCCGACGCCGGCCGAGTGCCCGAGCCGACCTACAGGCCGTGCTACAGCACGAATGGGTCGGACCGCGGGAGGATCACGCTCGAACTGGAGACCCTCTTTAATGGAAACAAGCAATTTCAACTTAGTCCTTAAGGGTGACAACGCATCTGCATTTTGATTCTTAATCGAGGATGAATGTAAATGTACATAGGCGAAGCAAGTTAGCCCTGATTATATAAAAAAATATTTAAATAACTCTGTCCCACTTTTGTCAGCAACACGGACTTATCTAGTAAAAAGCTAAACCCTAATATAAATAAAAATAACAATTTATTTCATTAAAAAAACAATAACAGCATTACAACAAAAGGCGCACAAAATATTTTTTTTAATAAATTGATATTAAGTACACGTTTAGAATGAATGCACCCTGGAAATAGAATATTATCATGCCGGCAGAGGAACAAAAATGGAAAACGGGTACGAATGTTCTATGGAATATCAATTCATCAAATCGATAAATACAGGGATTGTTATTCCTGTACTTGTACAGGTTGTTGCCGTAGCTCTTAAGCTATGGCAACAATTTGTTTTTCTTTTTGATTTGTTAACGTGAAATTAAACTTTTTATAAAAGTGAAAGCCGACTTAAAGAACTAAAGAGAATAAAATAATTTCATATTTTGAAGTCGGTACTAAGACATAGCTTATTGTCGAAATAAAGTGTCAACTTCTGAATGTGAATTATTTTTATTTTAGTTTGTTTGTAGTCTGTTTCACTTTTAATTAAAAGTTCATTATTTTGACCCTTTTGAGGAATATCAAATCAAAAAAAAGTATTTCGGATTTTTCATCCATAGGTGTTAGTTGTGATTATATACTCTTTGGGTGTTAGTAACAGTTGCAACTTATCCTAGTGTTAGTAATATTATTAATAAAATAATTAATATAATCTTGAACCTGACTGAAAATGCAAACAAATCGGGTACCTTACCGGTGGAGAATCCCAACTAATTGCCAATGCACCCAGAATGCTGTTCTAAGTATCGCGCACACATCTTAGTAGCGAGATGTTTCTCTTGCAGATGATAGTATAAAGCAATCAGTTTACGCCTCGGCAAACATAGCCGACGTATACTACAAAAACGCACTCATCTCAAAGTAACAACTAGAATATCGTCTAAATAGTTACATTAGAAACTTAATCACCTTTTATGCTACCTTTAGTGGTGAAATTTTTCCATATTCACAATCAAGCATCAAAATAGATTCATAATAGACGAAAAATCGCATATTACGTACACATAATATAAGAGTTTAAAAAAAACTTAAACAAAACGCATTGATCATGAGCTGTGATGATCCGGATAATTATTTTATTTTATCCTGATGATCCTCATCAGGATATTAGGATAAAATTAATTAATTATCGTATTTTCATTGGTCGTTGATACGAGTGCAAATTTTCAAGTCAATTGGCCGTCTTCAAGTTTGTGAAAATATGTAATTTTCAAAAAGATTCCGTTACATACATAGATAGATAGATACACGCGAAGCTAATAAAAGCATGTTAAAAAGAGCACATACAGTCGAATTGAGAGCCTCCGCTTTTTTTTTGATGTCAATAAAAACGACATCACGACAAATTGTCGATAAAACAAGGATGATAATTATAACGTGAGCTGATTTTGATAGAAGTGAGGGTAATTAATATAATCAGGTGTTACTTTGCGGAAATTCATTATATTAAAGATGTTCAAAATTAATTACCTTTTAATACGCGGCTCTTGCCTAATTTTTTTAACATCTTTAAGAAGTAAGGGTGACAAACGATCACACAGTCTACTCAATGGTAAAAGAATTCTGTGGCCCATAGACACCTTCATCTAACCTCGATTAAGAATGAAAATGCAGATACTTTATCACCCATGAGGATTGAGGCGGGATAAATCGTTACCTGTAAAAAAGGTCTCCGTCTCCATTTTCATCATTACCATACGACACTCTGCAGCACACTCTACTGTTTCACGCTGGTATTCTTTGTTTTAATAACCGTAGTTTTAATTCTTGAAAGGTTATCTTCTTTTTCTATCAATACAGCACATGTCTATTAATTATCTATGTGTTATTTTTATTAGAGTTCAATTTGTAATTTATTTTAACGAAACAAAACACATTAATATAATCCAAACGGCATATTGAAACGGATTTTAAAGTCAAATTAAAGAGGAAATGGAAAACGATTAATGATCTTTATATGATTCCTCTTCGAAACAAAATTGTGCACATTATGCTGCTGTATTTCGCAATTTGAGTGTAGAGAAACGAAAACCCTCGTTACTGGAAACGAGGCATTTAATCTTAGTCCTTAGCACTGACAATGCATCTTTATTTTAATTCATTAGGAATTTTGAAACATAAAGGTGTCTAGAGACTATAGAATTCCTACAGATTCGTTTTATTTCATATTGTAATAATTTTATAAGAAAATAAACTAAAATTTATTTTTATTATTGACTTACTATGTGGCATGCATACTCGTTTGTCACCCTTATATTTATTTAAAAACAAAAAACACGTGTGCAGTTCACACGCGGTAAAAGTGAAACCTTCAAATGAAATTTAATAATAAAAATTATTCCCGGCAAATGATTTATGTTATACGATAATTTTCAACCACAAGTGCGGCACAAAAATAAGATCACCTATTATAAGATAACTTATAAACTCAACTTTTAATTTTATAGCATGTAAATGCTACAATCCTTATTATTACACACAGCCTAAATGTTAGTGTAATAAATCAAAATAAAATTTTCTTTCGAGTAAAATTGCTTTGTAATAGCGCCATCTCCTTCATTCTATAGGAATAATCATTTTATCGCACAGAAATGAGGAGATCATCTATCATTGCTTAGGAATTATCTATGCACCATAGCATCCATTTACCATCAAGTGTTCTGTGTGCTCATTGGTCACCCTTATTCTATAAAATAATTATAGTACGCTTGTAACCTGAGTTCAATTCCCGTCGACATCTCTGATTTTAATAGGACTAAGGACTAACTGCTTTATAACCCTCAAGGAAATGAAAGGAGACTTGTGCCCAGTAGCGGGACGTGTTTTATTTCAATTCAAAAGGAGATTATAAAGATACTATAACACCATTATAATATCTCGTTAAGGACATAACTGCAATAATTTAACAACATAACTAGTGATTATGCGTTCCACTCTGTCGTAATGCGACAACAACAACCCTTCTCAGAATCGCTACTAAGATCTAAGTTAAGGCTAACTTTATGAAACGATGTTATATCGTTCGAATTAATAACTTCCTTTAAAGTTCTTAGGTAAGTAAAAGCCCTCGCTGTTTTATTAGCTTCCATTTTGGGGGTTATTGTAATGGGGTTAATCGAATTTTCAACATATATTTTAGTTTTGAAGTCTATAGAGTTCGATACAATCATATACCAGGGTGGTCTGAAAAGTTTCCGACTTCAACGTAAAGATAGCAGCACTCGTTAATAAAAGTTAGTGAATGTAGTTGTGCACTTTTGAAGTTACGCACCAAAATTTCAGCCATTTTGGACGCGTAGTTGTTATTTGACAGTTTGAGTGAATCGATGTGAGTGTTTTTGTGAAAATTGAAAAAATTGAGTATCGAGTCATTAAACTTTTATTTTTGAAAGGTAATACGCCTACGCAAATGAAATACAAGTTGGACTCTGTGTATGGAACTCTGCAGCATCATTTACCACAGTGAAATTTTGGGCAATTGAATTTAAACGTGGCCGTGGAGAGCTTGGGAGACGATGAACGTTCGGGACGTCCAGAAACTGCAACTACTGACGATAACATCGCTAATGCGCTTCACCAAATGGTGCTAGACCACCGCCTAATTAAAGTGAGAGAGATAGCAGAAGCTATGAAAATGTCCAAAAACGTGTTTGTCATATATCAAATCAAGATTTAGGCATGAAAAAGCTGTCAGCACATTGGGCGCCGCGTTTGCTCACGTTAGACCAAAAACGTGTTCGAATGAACATTTCCAACGCTCTGTTGATGCAGTTTAGGCACAATAAATCCAAGTTTTGGCGTCGAGTAGTTGCTGTAGATGAAACTTGGATACACTATTATACGCCCGAAATAAAAATACAGTCAAAATGGACTGTAAAGGGGAAACCAAACATTTACAGAAAAAGAAAATTTTTCATCAAGACAACGCGCCGTCTCATACCTCAGCGATTTCCATGGCCCTAAATTCACGAATTACGGTTTAAACTGCTTGACCATCCGCCTTACTCACCAGATCTATCCCCAAGTGACTTCTTTTTGTTCCCTCATCTAAAAATTGCGCTCGGAGGACAGCGATTTTCGTCAAATGAGGAGGCAATCATCTTCGTGGACAATTATTTTGCAGAGAAAAACTCCGAGTACTATTGGTTAGGGTTACAAGAAGACTACGTAGAAAAATTAAAATAAATTTTAAGAAAAAATATCTTGTATCTTTGTTAGGTCGGAAACTTTCCAGACCACCCACGTATTGATATTAAATTTGAAATATATATATTATATGTTATGCCATGTAGTGGTCGCTCTAGGTCATTCTGTGGGTGTTGTAAGAGGCACTACATATAAGACATCTTAATAATAATAAAAAACTATGGTTGCCAACGCCTGCCAAGGGTGGCAACAATTAGATGGGGAAGCATATAATTAGTAGTGAACTTTTGTTAGGTATGATATCGAAATTCATTATATGTGATGTATGGAAGTGAAACTGGATCCCTCACTACTGGCCGTCTAAGGAAGGTTAAGGTCACTCAACGAGATGGGTCTTTGCTCGGAGCTTCTCTGTACGATGAAATCCGTAAAGATGATATCCGCAGTAGAACAAAAGTAAAAAATTGCCCAACGGATCAGTAAGCTAAATAGTAATGGGGCCGACTATATAACTATACGAATTGACAACCGATGGGGAAGAAAGGTCCTAACATGGCAGTTGATGGGATGGAGGTGACTACGGATGCGTTGTCACCTCTGAGTATTTGGATGGATTATCTAACAACCTGTCATTTTACTGGCTCTCTATACCCTTCAGGGCAGAACACAGCAGTGTACGCACTGTTGTTTGGCGGCAGAAATGGGTTAGAAAAACTAGATAAGTTAAGAGTGCGAGTATGGGTTAAGTTAACCTACCCTGGCTTCTGCCTGGGTAGGTTAACTTATAATAGAAGTAATACTCTTCTGCCTAGGAGGAATCCTAGGCAGAAGAGAAGTAATACCACCTATTAAATTATATAACATATTAGTATTTCGTGTCTACAAGGACCATTCAAAAGGTTTAAATTTACATGTTTTGCTATCGCAACAGCATTCCTTAGAAGCTCCAGATTGCATTGCGTCTCAGAGCAGCGAGATCGGGCTTTCTTTGTCTCGCGTTTCTTTTATTTATAGACTACATTAAACCTTGCATGCAAATTGACGCATACTTAAATAAAAATAAAATTATTAATGCATTTATTCTGATACAATTGTAAAAGTCATTGAATAAGAATCCTTTTTCTTAATCATCCCGTAAAAGTTATCTGCTGGACATGGGCCTCTCCCACTGTTAGAAGAAAATGCCGTAAATGCCACGCTAGGCCACCGTAGAACCAGATGTCTTTCCGAATTCCTATATACTACTAGTATATAGGAATTATATAGGTTGTACATAAATATTTTTAAAGCAAATATGACTCGTAGAAAAATCATCATGCGTGTCGTTTTCACAAACACAGATGACTTAAGCTATGAAGTATATCAAAGTAATGTATAATATAATTTTAGATCAATAAAATAACTACATATTCAAAGAAAATCCCATGTAAGCTCCGGTTATTGTGTAGGTATAGTTCAATTTTTGTTCTAATCGCAAGGGCAATGATTAATAGAAGTTCTGCTGTCATAATTAACCCTGGCAACCGTCTTTATTTTTGTATGATTTATATAAAAAGAAGTTAGTGGTTTTATATTATAAAGAACATTATCATCAATCCATCAAAGAAGTAAAAATATGGCGAAAGATATATTACCGCGTAGACTGCGCGAACAATTTGCGATTTCTTTTAAAATACTTTTAAAATGCTTTTAAAATAAAATTACGTTAATGAAAGGATATTAAGATATTTTTGTAGAATATGGAATAAGGGTAACAAACGAGCACACAGTTCACCTGATGGTAAGTGGATGCTGTGGCACATATACATCTATCTATCCTCGATTAATAATCAAAATGCAGATGCGTTGTCACCCCTGAAGACTAAGATGGAATGCTTTGTGTCCAGTAAAAGGGCTCACCATACGAAACCGGGCAACATTAAGCTGCTATGTGGCTAGTATTCTGTGTGTGCGTGGTCTTTCCCCGACCCATTCGTACTACAACCATAATGCAGCATGGCTCAACCACGTATAAAGTTGTTTAATTTGTTGTTCAGTTTTTTTTATATTATTGTAACAATTATTAAATTCCTTATCCAGATCAAATTTACTAGTTAGCTAGCATTATTAACATTACTCTACAAGCCCACGAGTGGCCCACCCAAACAAGAATGGCGGATATTAACCCACTACTTTTCGAGTTTGCAATCCGCACTCTGAACCATTATACTGCAATCGCTTTTTATAATAATAATTTTACTAACATTCATATTATATTAGAAAAGATAATCTAAATACTCGTACCTTTCAGTATATACATATCTAGATGGATAAACGCGATCGAAAAGGGGAGAAAAAAATACCGTACAATAATTGGCCGCTAACGTCCTCGCCCCCTTTTAGTGCTAATCGCGACATGTTTATAAATAAAACTAGATACATATAATACAAGTTTCAATTGATGTGTATAGCAATATGAGTTTATGTCAAAGAACCGGTTTATTTTCCAGTAACTCGATAAATTAAACATTTCCGTAACTGAACACTACGATATCAAATAATACATTCCATTATGAATTATTGCGACAAGGGCATCTCTGGGAGGGTTCTACACATTCTAAAATTATTCGCTCTATCATTTCCGTAACTCTAAGTTATTATTCAGATTAATGTTTTGAAGTTTATTCGTTTATTATAGGTTTGACTGTACCTAAAAAAATTATTTATCTGGTTATTTTATTTTTCAAAGGTAATAAATACCATTACCGCGTATCAATAGTCCACTACTGAACATATCACCTCCCCATAGATTGCCACATAATGGGGATATTTCCCATAGTTGCCATGCTTGGCAAGGAGGTTAGCAACCGCAGTATTCAGCGGTTATCAGGCAGATGCTGCTGTCTATCCCTGTGTTCAGCTTCCCTCTGTCTTACGACAACCACGGGATGATATGAGGTAGTGGATATTCTTACACCGCCACTACACGGGAAATTTTCTTTATCGCACCATTATACTGTACAAAAGGTAGAGCTTAATGCACTCATGTAATTCTCTACACCCTTACCTTTTGCGCAATAGTGTCAGTTTTAGACAGTTGTAAAGAAATTAAATCTAAGTTAAGCACTCTTCATCTTTTAGATACTTTTATTATATATAGAGTTATTAGTTGTTATTCTCGCTTGTTTTTAATTCAATTTTTTTATAAATTGATTTTTTAATTCTTAATTAGAGAAGTTTATTTAGGTTTTCTTTGTTTTATATTACTAATTTCGCTGTGTTGTATCGTCCCGTGGGTGTTATAATATGCAGAAATAATAGTTACACAGGGTATGAGAAGAAGTACTTTTCTGACAAAAACTCAAAATGATAAGAAATTGCAGTTGCGAAAATATCCCGCTTCAAGACAATCTATTACATAGGAGAGGCCTATGATTAGCAGTGAACTTTTGATAGGCTTTAATAAAGGAATTTATGAATATCACTCCTTTAAACTTTTCCCTTTTGTAATGTCATTTTTTACAGTCTTTAAAATTATCTTAAACTTCCTTTATTCAGTCTATAAAGGTGAAGTTACCATAAATAATACAACATCAAACTCAACTAAAAGCTATAAACCTTCGTCATTTGATTCTGCCATATATCAGAGCAATGAGATAAAAGCGGAACACGAAGTCTATTCGCAGACTCGATAGAACATCAATCCATCAAAGCGGTAAAAATATGGCGGAAGTTATTACTGCATAGACTGCGCGAACAATATGCCATTTCTTTTTATATACTTTTAAATGCTTTTAAAACTTTTTTATAGAATAGGGTGACAAACGAGCATACTGTTCACCTGATGGTAAGTGGATGCTGTGGCCCATAGACATCTACATTTATCCTCAATTAAGAATCAAAATGCAGATGCGTTGTCACCCCTGAGGACTAAGATGGAATGCCTCGTTTCCAGTAAAAAGGGTCTCCGGTTCTCTACACTCACCATACGAAACACAGCAGCATTAAGCTGCTATTTTACGCAATTATTCTGCGAGAGCATGGTCCTTCTCCGGTCGAGCCGACCCATTCGTGCTACAACCATAGCTGCAACGTGGCTGTACCACGTAAAATGAAGGACTGTTACGGCTATAATGTTGTTAAAATTTTAATTATTAGGTCCTTACATATGAAATTAGCGTTTTGTACGGGAGGAATATAAAGTCAATTCTTTTTTGGAAAAAATATTTAATTAATCAAAGTATGCACCGTTGTTATCTATGTACTTTTGCCATCTCATAGGTAGTTCATTGATCCCTTTACTAAAAAAAACCATGGGGGCGAGAATCAATACACTCTTTGAAGGCGGATTGGACTGCCGCATCGGAGATGAATTTTTTTCCTTGTAAGAAGTTGTCCAAATTCCGGAAAAAATGGTAATCTGTTGGAGCAAGGTCCGGGAGTACGGTGGATGTCGCAGACATTCCAATTGTAGCTCATCTAACTTAGTGGTTGTTCGTTGTGCAGTGTGTGGTCTTGCGTTGTCGTGAAGCAGCAGTGGTCTAGAGCGATTGACCAATCTCGGTTGTTTAGCAGCTAGTTCTTCCTTCATGGTTTGCAGGTGCTGACAATAGATATCCGCCGTAATCGTTTAGCCAGATTTTAGAAAGCTGTAGTGAACGACACCGGCGCTAGTCTACCAAACACTCACAAGTAACTTTTTCTGAGTCGATTTCCGTTTAGGGCAGGATTTGGCTGGGTCTCCAGGGTTCAGCCATTGCGACGAGCGCTTCCGATTATCGTACAGTATCCACTTTTCATCACAAGTAATGATTCAATTTAAAATCCCTTCATTATTGTGTCGGTTGAGCAAAGTAACACAGCAGTCGACGCGTGTTTGCAAGTTCGATTCACTCAATTCATGAGGTACCCATCGTTCAAGTTTTTTTACTTTCCCGATTTGCTTCAAGTGGATTAATACTGTTTTATCACTTATCCCGAAGCCTGCAGCTATCTCTGAAGTGCTTTGTGATGGATCCGCTTTCACAATAGCCTTTAATTCTTCATTTTCTCCTTTGGTCTCCGGCCGTCCACGGGGTTGGTTCTGAAGGTCGAAATTTCCAGAAACAAAACGTTGAAACCAAAAACGTACCGTGCTTTCTTTTGCGACACCAGCGCCGTACACATCATTAATCCTTCGAGCTGTTTCTGCAGCACTGGTGCCACGGTAGAACTCGTACTCGTAAATATACCGATATTTCATGTTTTCATTGTGCGGTAATAAGCGACGCCAAAGAAATGACGAAAAACAAATGCATGACTGTTTTCAAAACTCAAATGTACCAGCTAAATTAATTTATAAATTTGAATTTGGAATTCTTAACCAAAGAGAGATATTTCAGATCAAAATGGTCTGTACGACAAAACGCTAATTTCATATGTAAGGACTTAATATTATTTCATTCATTCATTACAGCCCTTCACAAATCCACTACTGAACATAGGCATGCCCCAAGGAATGCTACAAAACACGGTCTTGTTATATCACGCATAGAAACCCCGAGCATAGCCCTCTCCATAGCTTGCTGAGCGATCTTGAGCTTCGTCATTTTTTTCTTCCTTTATTATAATTAGCTATACCTTTTATTTATGTTAAGTTATTTTTTAACTATTAAAAATGTCCTCACCAGATTAAATTTTCTTAATCTTTTAACCTTAAAACCAAGTAAGTTTCCCTGTGTAAGCTCTTATACTTTTTTGTAGAAGTAAGGGTGACAAACTAACATACAGTCCACTTTATGGTAAGAGGCCACTGTAGCCCTTGGACACCTGCAGCCAACTTCATTCAAAGAAGTCAATTACTGCAAATATGTAGCTTAAGGACTTTAAAAATAACTTAAGATTGTACGTCGTGAAGCAATGCTGCAGCTATATTATGGTTGCAGCACGAATGGGTCGATTTAGTTGGGGAAGGACCACACTCTCACAGAATACCAGCGTAAAATATCAATAAAACTAGTTTTACGGATTTTATCGCGTATATTAACTTATTTTATATTCCCGACGTTTCAAGTACTTTACAGCACCCATGGTCACGGGAGGGACTGAGGTATTTGACGTCCCAATGTTATAGTTAACCACGGTTACCTCCAGATTAAACATTATTAATTTTTGTTCCGATCTACGCAGTATGAACTTACAGTATCTTGAAGTATGCTTGGGTTGGGATTTAATTTTATTAATTATAGGATCCCAAGCAGATAGCACCCAGCCATCTTCTCTGTTGAAATTAGGATGTTTTTTGATTTCAATAGCCTCGCGAATCATCCTTGGAAGTAACCGGTGTTCTTTAGCGACGATTTGTGGTCTATCAAATCTAATGTAGTTACGGGGGCGATCCTGTACATGTTCACAGACTGCAGATTTCCCGGAGCGTCGATTCTTCATATCAGCTATGTGTTCTTCAACGCGGGTTTTTATTGATCTTTTAGTTTGTCCTATATAAGAGAGACCACATTCACAATCAAGCTTGTACACTCCTGCATCTTGCAGATGGACATTACACTTGACTGATGGTAAATACTGACTAATCTTCTTCGGCGGCTTGAAGTATGTTTTAATGGAAGCACGCTTCAGGATGTAGCCAATCTTGTCAGTGACACCTCTGACATATGGCAGTACAGCAGGCACTCGCTCGACTGTGATCGGCTTCACTCGTTCACTGTGACATAGGCGCGGGACCCGAAGCTTATTGTCGTGCAAAACTTGCTTGACGTGTTGGAGCTCGGCGGCCAGGTGTTTACTGTCACAGATCCCTCGTGCTCTCTGAAACAAAGATTTACCCACGGTAGCTACCTGTGAAGGTTGGTGATGAGATTCACCGTTTAAATATCTATCTGTATGGGTCATTTTTCTATACACAGTGTGGCTCAAGGTGTTATCAGGATTCCGAATTACTAACACATCTAGAAATGCTAAAGAGTTGTTTGCCTCTAACTCCATTGTGAACTGAATTTTAGAATTTATGCAGTTTAAGATGGTCTAAAAATGCAGTTACTTTATCTAAAGATAGAATTGTGAAAGTGTCGTCTACGTACCACTTGTTAAATCTTGAATTTACGGGAGAAGTAAGTAGGGCTTTCTCCTCAAAGTCTTCCATGAATATATCGGCAACAATGGGAGATACAGGTGAGCCCATCGCCACACCATCTACTTGCTTGTAGAACTCCTCCTTCCACAATAGTTAGCCAGATGTAAGACAGTGTCTGAGTAATACTGCATATTCTATGGGCATGTTGTTTTCCTCCAGCCTTCTAGTTACAATCGAGATGCAGTCTTCAACAGAGACTGCACATCAAAAATGACCATAGTTTCATTGTTTGCCAGATGTAGGTCTTTGATCTCGCTGACAAAATGGTAGGAATCCTTTGTGTGTGCTATTGTATGTCCCCTGAGCGGTGAGAGTATTTTCGCTAAGTGTTGAGCCAATCTGTAAGTTGGTGAATCGATTTGGCTAACTATGGGATGTAGTGGTGCTCCACTACATCCCATAGCATGGGGCTTGTGTATTTTTGGTAACCCATACAACTTCGGTGGTTTGGCACACGTAGGTATTATCGATTTTACGTCCAGATTTAATTTTGCGGAGTATTTTTTTATGAGATCACTAGTTGTTTTAACTGTGTTATTTGTTGGGTCGTTTTTAACCTTTTTATAAGTGCTTGAGTCCGACAAAAGTTCTTATCCATGACTACCGTGGCATTTCTCTTATCTGCGCGGAGAATCGTGCGTAGGTTATTCAACGCTTTAAATTCGTCCTTAGGTAGATTCGGTTTTGGCGCTGAACTTCAACGTAACATAGACGAAATGTCTTGACGTATCGCTTCCAAATCCTCCTTTTGAATATTGTTTTTAAATAAACAGTCCTCGCCACTGCAGATAATTTCCTCGTACGTTAACGTTAGGAATATAAAATAAGTTAATATACGCGATGAAATCCGTAAAACTAGTTTTATTTAAACAACGTTGAAAACAACATTCTACAGTTTTTATTTATTGTATTCCAAATTGGAACAAAGCCTCGTTAAAGTCAACACAGTGGACTATTTTCTGGAAGAAACTTTGTGTCTCCGTACGCTATACGTTGCTGCTAGGTAATAATTGTGATTGTGATTGTGTGAAATGTGATTAAAAATACTGCCAATTTGTTTAGACTGGTTGAACTAAAATAGCTCACATTACAGTAATCGCGCATAAAGTTAAAGTTACAGAGTATATTATAAGTCCCACTGCTGAGTACAGGCCTCCTTTCATTTCTTGTACGTGTTGACATGTTGGTTGGTTATTTTACATGTCATGAAATATTTCATTCCTCTGACATGGAGGTTTCCTTACTATGTTTTCTTTCACCACCGAGCAAGTGTTAAAGTAACACATAAAGTTGCAAATAATATTTTTAAATAAGTTAGAAACATCTCACGACTTCCTATAGGAAGTCGTGATATGTTTCTGGAATAGATGGCGATATACCATCTCGTTAAAGCCAGACTTATCACCAAGATTAGCGGCGGACTACATCGTCAAAGGTTTAAAACGTTTGGTATTGCAGTTACCAACCCACCGGTCAAGCATGGCGGTTAAGACAAACCTTCCAACAACAGGATATGCTCATGTCCACCAGGTCCAGAGGATTTTTACGGACTAATAAGGAAGGGAGATATTATTCGCTAATACGCTCAATGCATACTAACATTAGTTCAAATGTCTGCAAATATTTTTTTCATCTATAGACATCATCATTATCATCATTAATAATTTAATTTTCATCTTAACCATCATCATCATAACAACATAACATGGGACAAAGGTCGCCTCCAAGTAATTCTGCTGTAAGGCTCTCAACTAACTGCATCCATCGACTTCCTTCCTACATGTCTGACCAGGTCGATACTCCGTAATTCGATACCATGACTTTCCGAGATTGCGACTAAGCTACTGCCGCTACTATAGTATAGCTAGTTTATAAATAAGCAAATAAACTTATTTCAACAGATTTCTCAGTGATTTTTTACTTCACCGACTAGCACTTGCTAAATCGGGTGTTAAACTTCATTAAAATCTTAATCCAAATCCTAACCAGAGACGGACAGCAGTACAAAAGTGTAAGACGTTGGTACTGCGATCGTCAACCCGCTTGCCAAGTGAATCTTCCGCACAATACAACGGGATAGGTTCCACTTGTTATCTTTTATAGACTGATGATAAAGAAGTAGAATATGTTGGAGTGGACAATGATATAAAATTAAGTATATCTATATTTATATCGATATCATATTGTTACGAGCTTGGGGTTCGAGACAATTAAAAACTGCCGAGTGAATTACCAAAATTGACACTTTAATTACACAACACTAATTATAACTTACAACCACACTAATAACAAAACACAATTTTACTACAGATCGCTTTAGTTCGCAGTTGTATCGCTTCGAAGTATTCGCTTGTATCGCCAATTCAATACTGACTCGGCCGTGGTATATACCGGCCTTATAGCACCTCAGATACTTTCCAGAGCCTTCTTCTGTAGAAATATCTAAAATGTTCGAGTAAATATCGGTCCCAAAATTTCTAGAAGGATCTTGACTCTCCTAGTTCTGCTAGTCGATACTAGAGGGCGCTAGTGGTAACTAGTGTTGCCATGTACAAGACATTAATAGTGGCGCGCAACACTGCCCCCTCCTAAGACATGCTCGTCCCGAGCATTATTGGCCCCATAATAACGCGCCAGTCGATCCACATGGACGATCTTAGGAGTACCTCTTGCACCTTTCTGTATCCGGTAGGTTACGTCATTGATCTTTGTCACAATTCGGTACGGTCCGTCCCATTTAGCTTGAAGCTTAGGATATTTCCCTTTGCTGCGAACTGGATTGTGTAACCACACTAGTGAACCTTCGTCAAACCCTTTTTTGTTCATTTTGTTCCGCAAGTCATTTACATAATCGGTTATACTGCGTGGGGCATCAGGTGGTATTCCGGTGATCAGGTCTGCAGGCAGCCGTAATTCTCTCCCAAAGTTTGCGAAAGCTAGTGTCACTGATGTACTTTCGTGAACAGCGCTTCGATATGACAACAAAAACGGTTGTATGTGTCTGTCCCAGTCTCGTTGCCGTTTTTCCACAACTTTTGCTAGGTACCTCTCCAATGTCTGATTAAATCGTTCTACCATTCCATCAGATTGTGGGTGGTAAGAAGTTGTTCTTGTTTTATGAGTACCCATAACTCGGCAAGTTTCCTGGCCTGGAATATTTGAGATTCAAAATTCCTTCCTTGATCGCTGTGAATCTTTAAAGGTTCTCCAAAACGACAGAAGACTTCATGAACTAGTTTATCTGCAACTGTTGAGGCTTCTTGATTTGGAATGGCGAAGACTTCTGGCCACTTAGTGAAGTAATCCATCACAACCATGAAATACTTGTTACCACTTTCACTTTCCGGAAACGGCCCAACAATGTCAAGGGCTATCCTCTCCCATGGTGCACCAACATTGTACAATTTCAATGCACCTCTACTACGAGTTTGAGGACCCTTTACAGTCGCACAACTTGTACATTTGCGACGCCAGTCCTCGACATCGTCACGACAGTGGACCCAGTAAAACCGTTCTCGGATCTTCAGTAGAGTTCGTTTAACTCCCAGGTGGCCTCCTGGACAACCATTATGGTACAGCTGTAGAACATCCGGTACTTTAGCTTTAGGGACAACCATTTCCAAATGACAAATGTCTCCCCGACCATTTTCCCATTTACGGCACAGGACTTCATCCTGAATCAGCAAGCTGTCCCATTGGGCCCAATAGCTTTTCGTGGTCGAACTCATCGCTGAAACGTCGCTCCACTTGGGCTAAGGAGCACTGGCCTTCATCCATTCTAGAATCGGATTAATGTCCGAATCTTCCTGCTGTGCATGTCGTAGACTGTCTTTCCACTCATTGTTTAGCTGGTCTGTCATAAGCACCCTCACAGATACCACTTCCTTACCCTCTTGCCTAATACAATGCTTGCAATATTTAGGACAAGGTCTTCTTGACAATGCATCTGCGTTGCCATGAGATTTCCCGCTGCGATGTTCGATCACAAAGTCGTATTCCTGCATTAGTTCAATCCATCTCGCAACTTGTCCTTCTTTATTTTTGAACTGCAATAGCCATTTCATGAAATTTCCGCCCCAGAAGATAATTGCTAAAATGCTGCAACGACTTTACCACAGCAAGCAATTCTCCCCTTGTGACACAATAGTTCCTTTCCGGCTTTGACAACGACTTGCTGAAGTACGCTATCACAACCTCTTGATCACCAATCCGTTGTGAGAACACACCGCCAAGTCCTATATCATTTGCGTCTGTGTCAACTATAAATTCCTTGCCCGCATCGGGGTACGCCAAAACAGGTGTTTCGCACAGACGGTCCTTGAGCTCCTGGAATGCGATATCGCAACTTTCATTCCAGCAGAAATGTCGCTTCTCCTCGGTTAACTTGTGCAGAGGTTTAGCTATATCTGCAAAGTTCTTTACAAATCGCCGATAATAGGAGCACAATCCCAAAAATGCTCTAACCTGCGTCTTGTCTTTTGAAACCGGCCAATCCTTGACAGCGGCAATTTTCTCCGGATCCGTGCGGATACCTTCTTCCGACACTACATACCCCAAAAAGCAAACTTGCCGTTTGAATAGTGAACATTTCTTCGGACTCAACTTGAGGTTGGCACTCTGAATCTTCATGAGCACGCGTTCCAGGTTTTGAAAGTGTTCCTCAAACGTACGGCCTACGATGATGATTTTATCCAAGTAGACCAGACAGGCATCGCCAATTAACCCGGTAAGTACAAGCTCCATCAACCTTTCAAACGTTGCTCGAGCATTGCACAATCCAAACGGCATAACTTTAAATTGCCACAGACCCTTTCCTGTCGAAAATTCAGTTTTCTCCTTGTCCTTAGGGTCAATTTCAACCTGCCAGTAGCTACTTTTCAGGTCCAGTGTGCTAAACCATTTTACGCCTGTAAGCATGTCCAGCGTGTCATCAATTCTTGGCAAGGGATAGCTGTCCTTCTTTGTAACGTCGTTCAGCGTAAAAAATACCAGCGTAAAATAGCAGCTTAACGCTGCTGTGTTTCGTATGGTGAGTGTAGAGATTTGGAGACCCGATTAACTAGAAACGAGGCATTCCATTCAAGTCCTCACGGGTGATAACGCATCTACATTTTGATTCGTCATAGAGGATATATGTAGATGTCTATGGGCTACAGTAATCACTTACCATCAGGTTAACTATGTGCTCGTTTGTCACCCTTATTCTATAAAAAAAATTATGCGTGCTTATACTTACAATAACATTATCGTTCTCTGGGGAACAGTATCCGTGATAATGCTGCTTAATTTTGTGGAACGGGATTATTAATGTAGACAGTTAAACTAAGTCGTGCAGATTAGGGGCTAGATGCTCCCCATAAATTGCATAGTACACGAGAAATACCAGATCAATCTTCGAAAGCATGATTGACAAAATTCTTCTTAATCTTTTTCATCAGCTCTGCCACGTTGGTCTAGTGGTTGTAGTAGTGCGACTGCTGATCATGAGGTCTTGGGTTCGAATCCCGTGTCGGGCCAAAAAATCAGTTATTGAGCTTTTCCATCAAGAAATTTTCAGTAGCTGCCCGAAGTCAGGAAGTTGGCGGCGTCTCACCCCCGTGCCTCGGAAAGCACGTTAAGCCGTTGGTCCTGCGCCTGATCTCTCTCCAGTCGTGTCGTTTTACCGTCCCATCAGACTATGAGAGTGAGGGAATAGAGATTGCACCTGTGCTTGCGCATACACTTGGGCACTAAAATCCTGTCCTACGCCGATGGCTAGTCTCCATTGAGGCTGGCCGCCGTGACCGAAAAATTCGGTCTGGAGCACATCAGCTCGAAAAAGTTCACTAGAGAGCATGGGCCTCTTTCTTTGTTGACAGGATTTGCCTTATTAGACACGCTTGACAGATAAATTTTTTGACCAACCTGCAACCATCTCCGGTTTGGGTATTTCTATTATCTATTAGAAGCCATGAGATCCCCGTTTTATTTTTTCTCTCAGTCACCTTTACGACATTCTCGGGAAAGGGGGTAGGTAATAAACAACTATGGCATGTCAATCTATTTATTCGTACCTAGTTTAGCCTCTGATAATACGTTTTCAATGATGATTTGTTTAATTTAGTATTGTGTCTTTTACTACTGGAATTATATTGTAATAATTAAACTTTTCTTTGTACCTTTCGTCATGGGGAAGAGAGATGCAGAAAGTCGATGGATGCAGGTGGTTTAAGACCGTGCTTTGTGGCATTCTTTAGAGGAGGCCTATGTTCAGCAGTTCAGATTCAGGAGTGTGATAGTCTGTAATAATGACGAATGAATTAAGCTTTAAATTTAAAATGAGACCGACTTAAAAAAGTGAAGTCGGTGCTAAGAGATAGTGCATCGAATTCTTACGAGTAAACCGACTTCAGAATCTTTATGTTGAAATTATTTTTTTAAGGTTTTTGAAGTCAATTTTAATATTTACTCATTTTAAATTCACTCACTCACTTCACTCGAAAGGGTTTAATATACCCGTGGTAATATTCATCCCCTATTTTATTATTATATAATGGTCAGGTAAGTGGTCAAGTGGTAAATATTCATCCCCTATTTTATTATTATATAATAATTAAAATATTCATTCCCTATTTTTCTACGCTTATGCCCAAGTACTCAAACGCTGCTCAATTTTAAGATGCCGTTAAGCCTCGTGCCGTCTCTATCACTTTAAGTCAAAGTGACTGTGACACTACGAGACTTAACTATATCCTAAAATTGAGGAGCGTTTGAGTATTTGCCCATTAGAGATGTTCTTTTTTTTAATTTATATGGGACGGCCCCTAAGTACAACTTTTTTAATAAAGTAATTTAAAACAGTTTAGCAGTTTCCGAAAAATCAGTGACCATACATAAAATAAAACATACGCGTGGAATATATAACTTTCTCGTTTTTTGAACTTCGTTAGTAAACAGATTTAACAATGACTAAACTTCTTTTTGTCGTTTAATACAAACATATTTATAATAATAAGTAACTTTGATCACATTGGAATTTAAAATGTCGAGCGTGATGACATGGTAATTCGTCAGAATTGTTTAATATTGTAGACCGTGTAGTCGCAATGTGAGAATATCTACTACCTCTATCGTCCTGTGTTTGTCGTGAAAAGCTACGGAGTGAAAGGAACCAGGAGGTGGGCAGCAAAGTCTTCCTAATAACGAACCAAAAAGTCTTCCTAAAAAACTACGGCTGCCAATCCGCCTGCTAAGTGTAGCAACTGTGGCAAGTGTCTACAAGTGTCATCCCTATGAGTTGATCTATGAGGCAGGTCTACGTTCATCAGTGGACTTTTGATAGGCTGTAGCGGTGTAACGTTATAATATTGTGAGAATATAGCAATAATAGATAAATAAAAATAATATCATTGCGTATTATTTTAATTATTATTATTTTATAATATCATTAATATAGTTTGCCTATAAGCTGAGACGAACACCTTGAGTGTTGCCAATGTAAAGGATAATTTAATAAAACACGGGAGATGAGTTTAAACTAAATCTTCCAAAACTTAAAGATACAGTGTTGGTAGATTATTTTACTAAATTTTTACCTATGTCTAACCTTTACCTTTTAAAACTTCGTGCGAGTAATTTGGTCAACATAAAAGACGAACTCAGGTTAAGTTCAAACGTGGTAGAGCTATATTTTGATGGGTCGGCTCAACCGGGGAGGGACAACGCTCTCGCAGCATTACGCTGCTATTTCACGCTGGTGAAAGCGAGTAATGCTGCTGTGTTGCGTATGGTGTGTGTAGAGAACCGGAGACTCCCTTTTACTTGAACGAAGAATTCAATCTTAGTTCTCAGGTGTGTACACGCATTCGCAATTTGATTCTTAATCGAGGATAGATGTAAATGTCTATAGGTCACAGTATTCATTAATCATCAGGTGGAACTGTGTGACCATGATTTATAAAATGCTTATAAAATTATTTATAATAAACAACATCTCTTATGAAATCAACTCTCCCTTTGTGCAAACGTTAATAAAGCGTCAGCACTTAAATGAAAACATCGCATCGCTAGATTAACTTTGCCAGTTATAAACTGTCAGTCGGGTTGAAACCTCCATTACTGAAGCTATAACACGTGAGCGTCTAAATTAGTATCAAAGCAAAATATTACAGCCATTTACTTTTTAGAACTTGTCATTGATTTAGTAATATCTTATTTCCAGCAAAGGTATGGTTTGTATTTCATTACAGCTTTTGAATTCTAGGCTTTATTCTATTTTTATTGAAAATAAACGTTACGCTCACACTCAAACTTTCTCCTGTAACGTGGAGGCAGTTCATAAACATAAATTGCACAAGGACAAACATCCAGATCCGAAACAATTATTTGTAGGCCATATTTTCTTGTCCCGTACGAGATGCGAACCCGCGACATTCAACACCGCTATTCATTGCTAAGCTACTGCGCCATGAAGTTATCAAAGTTCTTCTATACACTATGTCTTAGTCACCGACTTCTAAAGCTATTATGTTGAAATTATTTAATCTTTTACTTCTTTGAAGTCGGCTTTTACTTTTTATTGAAAGTTTCATATTTGTTGTTTTAAATACTTTTGTTTGTTAATAAATACATAGCTTTAATATAAATTATTTTTCCTCTGTGGTGCCCTAAGTGGCTTGTTAATATATTTTCAAAGAGAAACGAAACCACTCGTTTCACAAAATTTTAATTCACTTAATATGTAGTTCAAAACTGGTGAAACTGTCAAGTATTGGTACGAAGTAAAATTATGTTGAAACTTGAAAGTGTCTAGGCGTAAACTAATAAATTTCAAATAGCAGTAACCTATTTTATTTTAATTTATGAATAATTTAGAATTAAAAATTTTGTACAACCGACTTCAATATAAATTATTAAGAATAACTCTAAAACTATTGGTCAGAACTTGATCTTGATTATATGGGACTACATGAAAAACACCAACTTTTAAATAAAAAAAGAATCATCGAAATCGGTTCACCCAGTAAAAAATTATGAGGTAACACACATAAAAAAAAGAAAAAAACATACAGTTGAATTGAGTAGCGTCTCCTTTTTGAAATCAGTAGAAAAATCCCGCTAGACAAATATTTTATTTGCCAATTTCTTCAACACTATTATTCTTATATACACATATATGTGTATTTAAGAATAATAATAAGTATATATACACATCTATACAAATAAATAAAATTGAAGTATCTGTTTGTAATGTCAAAATAACAGCTTTTTACTAAATGCATACGAAAGTATATACGGTACTTATAACAAAAAAAAATTAAAAATTTTGTCTGTCTCATGTTATAAGGAGTAACTTAGGCTACATATATTTTAGAAAAAGAATTGGGGTTCAGCGTAGTAAAATTAAAACCCTAAATTACACGCGGGCGAAGTCGCGGGGAGCAGCTAGTATATTATATAATATTTTAACGAGTACCGTGTATTTTTTATTTGAGAATAACATTATTTAATCTATACAAATAAATAAAATTGAAGTGTCTGTTTGTAATGTCAAAATTACAGCTTTTTTTTACTAAATGCATATGAAAGTATATACGGTACTTATAACAAAAATACAATTTTTTAAATTTTTGTCTGTCTATTTGTTCCGGCTAATCTCCGAAACGGCTGGACCGATTTTGACGGGACGATTTTGTCATTAGGAGTAACTGAGGTTATTCTATTTTTGAAAAGGAATTAGGGTTCCGCGCAAAAAAATTAAAACCCCAAATAACACGCGAGCGAAGTCGCGGGGAACAGCTTGTAGGTAAATAAATCAGAACTTGTGAAGTAGGCAAACTAGTGTAATAATATCTTTGCTCACCGCAAATCGTTTAGAAACGTTTGGCTCATTGACGGTCGTGCTTGGTACAGAATTTGGTTACTAATATTGAATTAAATATCCTTAAATTTTAGTTTCTTTAAACATCATTTATTTTTGTGTAATAAATTGTATATTTTAGTGAAAAAAAATATTGAAAATGACTAAAATTAAATAATTAAATACATTTCTATAATTTTTTAATTGTCCGTCTGTGTGTTCGTTTGTGAACGTATCACGTCCAAAGTACTTTTTTTAAGAATCTTTGATAAACTGACAAAGCGTATCTTCGAGTAACATTTAGTCTTTGTTCTATTAAGATCAATTCATACTATCAAAATTTATGAGCATTTGGAAATGTCGGTCCGAATTTATTCAATTACGGCGATTCAATCTATGGTATGGTAATAAAATGATATGGAATAGTGTTTTATAATAATATAATTTTATACCTAAAATATTAATTATGTTTTCTCACAAATATTAATATATTATAAGTTGATAAATTCCTTAAGTTAATCAAACTACGGCAGTGCAAAAGAGGCAAGGTGTGTTGTTTTTTTCTTTTAGATGTGTCTTCAGTATTTATAATTGCTACAGATCTGTATATAACTTAAAGGCGGAGTAACTCATATACCTATGTAAACATTCTTACGTATTTTTTAAATATAATAATAATGTCCTCCAGACCAAATTTCAGTCACGCGGCTAGCCTCAACGGAGACTAGCCATCGGCGCAGGACAGGATTATAGTGCCCAAGCGTATGCCCAAGCACAGGTGCACTCTCTATTCCCTCACTCTCATAGTACGATGGGACGGTAAACCGACACGACCGGAGAGAGATCAGGCGCAGGACCAACGATTTTGCGTGTTTTCTTCTTCCTTAATTATTTTGTGAACTTCCTAACTCCGGGCAGCTACAGAAAATTTATTTACGTAAAAACTCAATAAGTGATTTTTTTTGGCCCGATCCGGGATTCGAACTCATGATCAGCAGTGGCGTTTACGACCACCACGACCGACCGACCGTTACAAATGCAAAAAGTGAGATGTTCTCCTTCAAAAGCAAACTTATAACCTTTATACGTTCTACTTCTGAGCACAGGTGCCCCAAATTTTTCATTTATCACTGGTAATAGAATACCTTCTAGTTTGGAAAATATCTCTGCCTTAGGAAGAACCAGAAGGCAACCCAGCGTTATTAATTTATGGACATAAAATTTTACAATGGTCATTTTGCAATAAAATAAGTATTCATCGCGCTGAATTTATTTATTTTCAATAAAAAATATAGATTTTATTCCAATGCTTATCTTTCCCACCGTTCACGTATTTAATTAAAATTTAAAAGTGCTATTAACAATTTTGTTGGTTTTGCAAGGATCGGAGTTGAGTTGCTCGCGTACCTACGAGTATAATGCGGGTTCTTATGTCGTGATCTACCACGGCACTACTTTCGTTCATTAATTTTAATATATTAAGCATGTAGTGGCGGTGTAAGAATATCTACCACTCCATATCGTCCTGTGTGTAGGTGATGGGCAGCAGCATCTTCCTGTAACAACTGTAAATTGTAAAAAAAACTGCGGTTGACAACCCGCTCGCCAGGCGTGTCAACTATGTCAAAATCTCCCTTATGAGGCAATCTATGGTGGAGACCTGTGTTAAGCAGTAGACTTTTATAGGCTGTGAAGGATGGATGGATGGATTTATATTAATTTAATAATGTGTTTATATTATGTATAGTATGTAAAAGCGCCACCTATCTGCAAACAAAAAATAATGCGGTGTAAGAATATCTACCACCCTATATCATTCCGTAGGTGTTGTAAGAGGCGGCAGAGGGAAACAATAGTTTCTGCCGACGAACTGTTTAACTGTTTGGCAGACTATAGCCTGGAAAATTTTGTAAGATTTTTCGTTGAAAATGTGAAGGGAAAATTTCACAGGTAACATAATATATTTGAATGACCTGCAAATAATCCTTCCAGAGTTACAGTTTGTCCTTATTCAATTTATGTTCGTAAACTGTCTCCAGGATACATGAGAAAATCCTAGGGTAGGGTTTTAATTACAGTAAATAACTATATACACTACGACCCTTTACGGTTTTTTGCTTCAAAAAGTTTATGCGAGGGAGCAAGCGAGCATGCGGCTCACCTGATGGTATGTGCCTACCGCTGCTTAAGAGAAACTGCAACACCAGGGGAAGGCACCATGACCATAAGAGAAGAAAGAGGGAACCTGAAACAGGATATGGGCAACAACATCTTCCTGATGAGAACGTAGTAGCAATTTAAAAAAACTGCGCTTGCCAACCCAGCTGCAGAGCGTGGCAACTGTGGCAAATTTCCCCCTGTGAGGTAATCTATGGAAGGGCCTATGCTTAGCTCTGGACTTGATAGTCGGTAACGAATGATGAATATAACGTTTTAAGGTTTATAAAGTAATTAATTTCTCAAAAGAATTAAAACATTAGACACAACCGAATGTCTCAGTTTCGCAAGCAACTCAAGTGGCTCCCAATTCGACTTCGTAGGAACACTCGATTGTTATGTCTCCTCTATAATATCCTGCACAATCCATCCTCTCCCTCATACCTTAGAAGATTTTCCTTCAACCATCCTCCGGATGATCCATGCAGGTCCCTTATTAAAACTCTTCTTAACTTTACCATCCATAATTACGATTTTTACTGCTATTCTTTTTCTGTCCACGCGGTTAGGTTATGGAACTCACTACCGCCTAATATAAGAGGTTCCGAAACTTTATTGGCATTTAAGAAACGTGTAAGAGATCATTTCTTTGTATCTTTTTAATTAATATATATATTAATTAAAAAGATGCAATTAATAATGTAATGCATTATTACATTATTAGTTCATTAGTAGTAGTAATGTATGCACAAATTTATACTTTACCTAGTGATAAACTATGATAAACTATTTACCTAGTGATATACTTTACCTAGTATTAAAGTGTATACTTTACCTAGTGATCGTAAAACGTACTAAGGTATTATAATTCTAACATTTACTTTGTCTTTAATCTATTAAATATACAAAGGTTTTATTTAAACTTATTTAAATTTAAATAAAACCTTTAAAAATTATTAATATTTGATATTCTTTTTTAAACTGATGTGATGGAAAGACACAGATCTACAGAATATTGTACTAGAATAGTTACGTGAGCGTAGTTACTAAGTATTTATATCAGAAATTGTTTTAATAGCTTTTAAAAATATTTATTGTTTTCGCCTCCTTTCTTTGCTTTGGTATTTTATTAAATATATGTGATTTAGTAATAAGGAATACATTAAATTATATAAATTTTAATTTTAAACTATATTGTACTGGGTAGGCACATATTCGTAATGTGGATAAAGATGCTAGTCGTATTTTATTAAATTACACCGATCACAGTGTGGCTTTGTAATGCTTCCGTGACATGCGACCGTGTTAATGTAATCTACAATTTGAACGGGTCATCGCCCGTGTACCTACCGTAATCCTTTTAGTCCATTTATATAGTCAATTATTAACATTAACAAAATTTATTTCGAATTTAATTGAATATATCAACGTGGTAGGGCCATGCTGCAGCCGACCCATTCGTGCTACAACCATAATATAGCTCTATATTATGGTTGTAGCACGAATGGGTCGGTCGGTATGGTGAGTGTAGAGAACCGGAGACCCTTTTACTCGATACGAGGCATTCCATCTTAGTCCTCAGGGTTGACAACGCATCTGTGTATTGATTCTTAATCGAGGATAAATGGAGATATCTATGGGCCACAGAATTCACTTACCATCAGTTACTCATCAACTGCGTGCCTGTTTGTCACCCTTATTCTATAAAAAAATTATAATAGAGAAATAATTATGAGAAATAATTGGAGTAAACTGATATTGACCGTGTAAATGCGGTGTAAGAATATTCACTACCACATATCGTCACGTAAGTGTTGTAAGAGGCGGCAGAGGAAAGCAAACCGGGAGATAGGTAGTAGCGTCTTCCTAATAACTGAAAACAAAAGTGAAACTGCGGATACGAACGCGTCTTCCAACTGACAAAAATTTTTGTGAAATTAAAAAAGCTGTTAAAATAACAAAATTCAATTCTGTTCTTGTGGCAAGTGTAACGTGCCTGACCTTGAACCGGCCGCTTGGTAATAAGTCTACTTTAAATTAATAGTATTTATTGAAAGATAAAATGCCAATGAAAAAGCAATAAATTTGGAAAAATAATATCTATGCCATAGGCTTCTACTTCGTTCACCTATTACACCCTATTTTTATCTCACTGTAAATAAAGTCTCCCGGTATATGTATGTATGATTGTACGCATGTTAGCATGTTTGTGTTTGTCTGTTCTTTTGTGACTTATTGTAATCGATTGATGGCTACAAGAGGTGACAAAAGTGATTGATTTAGAGTTTGAAGTGTGGTTAGAATTGACTTTGTCGAGGGGGAGTCATGACCCACAATTCATATTAAAAATGGACATGACAATACAAATATGATTTGATCATCGGCGTACAAAAGGCATTTGACCGTTAACTCACCCATTCTCAACCCACATTCTTTAACTTTAAAGTTTGCAAACAACTGTCCATAAATAGGTTAAACAGCCACAGGGCAGCTACACAGCCCGTCTGACACCTTTTTGAAAGCCAAACCAGTCCGAGTAGACCCCATTGATCCTGACAGAAGCACTAGAGTCCCTATAAAGAGACCTTAATGCAGTATCAAACCAGCGCTCAAACCAAATGAGTTAAATGTTTGCCATAACACACTCCTGTCCACTCTATCATAAGCTTTTTCCAAGTCCATGAACTGTATTGAATTTCCCCTGGCAGTTTTTAAGAGTTTACAGAACATTTTAATATTTGCCTGGAAGTTATCAGATATCCTTCTATCATTCTTATCCGTTCTTTCTTGCTTTTTCCTTTCAACAACTTCTTTTACTCTCTTATTTATACGTCTAAAGTCTGCCTTTTTTCTTTCAATCTCATCAATCATACCGCTAGAATTACCAGCTTTGGTTGCTAGTAAATCTAGCCATGCTCTCTTCTTAGCTTCAACTTCCATCCGTACCTCATCATCCCACCACAACGAATTATTTCTCCTTTCATTCTTTCTCTTACTTACACCACATACTTCGGTGGCTGCATCCACCAAACCTTTCTTGACATTATACCACACAGTCTCCAAGTCTAAATCATTCATACACAATTCATCCATACCACTTATATTTTCTCTCAGTCTATATTTGATCTTCTCTTTCACACCTTCATCTTGTAACCTCTCTATTCTTATACGCTGTAACGCAGTGGTAGACACAGATGTCCGATGCCGCCAACGCTTGAATAGACCATTAATTCGGCATAAGACCAAGTAACGATCCGTCCCTACGTAGGACCACCGGTAAACCCTTGTATCTACCACTGCGCTCCTCATTCTTTCATCCGCAATCATGAAATCTATCATGCTTCTATCATCACCTCTTTCCCATGTATACATGTGAATCCTCTTATGGCGAAAGAAAGTGTTCGTCACAAAAGATTATTTTCCACACATACGGTGAGGAGGTCTTCACCATTCTCATTTATACTTTCATCGCCAAACGTTCCTAATATCCTTTCATAACCAGACCTCTTCACCCCAACCCTTCCATTAAAATCTCCTAACATAATAATATTTTCATTTACCTTACATTTCATCAACACCATCCTTACCATGTCCCAAAACTACTCTCGGGTATAAGTGGGCTTAGACATATCTGGGGCGTACACCCCTAGCACAAACAACTTCTTTAAGCCAAGCCGACTTTCATTCGTATTCATAGCAGCCTTGGGCTTACACATTCATACTCTTTCACACATTGACCCATTCTTTCTGAAAGGATGACAACGACTCCCTGGCATGCCCGCTCGGTCTCGTCTACACCAGACCAGTAAGCGGTATATATGCCATGTGCAGTGGCGTCCTTTCCCTTTCGTTTCGTCTCATTTACACATAACACATCTATTCGTCTATCATTCATCATTTCGCATACTTCATTTATCTTATCATTCATTGCTCCACATACATTCAGCGTAGCCAGACGGGCCTCCGCAATCCACTTGTTGCCCCTCCGGGAGACAGAACGTGACGGGTGGCGAACCTCGTCGCCGGTTTTTCTCCCGGAGATTCTTCGCACCCCTGCCCCATTAAAGGGGCGCCGGGAACTCGGGGCCATTTCTTTTATTTGCTGGCTTATGGTGCGAACTAAGAGGTGGTAGCTTTTACGCCGCTACCATACGGCGAGGAGCCGAGTCTATCCTTTCGGCTTTGTCGCTCGTTTAGCACCACCCGGGGGACACGTATAGGGTGGGCCTAGGGTTAGGTGGTCAAAGCCTACAGACGCGAGCGACTCAATTTTTTTATGAGGTGAGCAAAAGAAACCTAAGTATAAAGATACATTCAATTTTAATTTTAAGCATTTTCCCATATTGCACATTGTTTTTGAGATAATAGCAAAAAAGAAAGTGTAGAGTGGTTTTCGATAGTTGAACTACTTGTCCAAAGACTATTTTTATAAATCTGCAGGTTTTTTTAAGTCCTACGCGGTCCTACGTAGTCGCGCAAAAGCTAGTTTTTATTAAAAATTACCTTGATATTTTATTTTGTGCTACAAGGGTGTTTTTCTCGTAATAATTCAAAAATGGCTCGACCGATTTTGATGAATATTTTTGTATGTTTGAGTGGTTCCTTGGGTAGTTTAGATTCACAATTGGATCCGGTAAGTGACGCTGTTGTCGATGTCGAAAGCCGGGGTATATCACTAGTTTTTTAAATATTAATAAGAAAGAAAGGAAGAAAACATATTTATTGAAAGTATAAGTATACACTACACGTATTGTATAAAGTTAGTATAATTATCAACGTAATTTTATTTTGTTTAATAATTCCTAGCACTGTTGTTGGGAGAAATCGTTCAAACAATTTTATGAATTTAAAGAAATTATTTGTAAGGTAAGCGATGTAGTGTAAGCGGAAAATGGCAAGCGAGCAACAACCCAAATGATGGTAAGTAGCATTAGGTAGTAGGACTTTTTTACCCGACTGCTCCAGAAGGAAGATAATATTTTTGTATTGTATGAATGTAAACCGTGTAGTCGCGAAAGAAAATCTACTACCCCATATCGTCCCGTGATTGTTGTAAGAGGCGACAGAGAGAAACTGAAACAGGAGATGGGCAGATTTTCCTGATAACATCTCAAAATAATGAAAAACTGATGTCGCCAACCCGCTTGACAAGCGTTGAAACTATGGTAAAATCCCCCTTATAAGGCAATCTATGGGGCCTATGTTCAGCATTGGCTATTATAGGCTGTAATGGATAATGGTATGAATATTGCTCTGTAGCCTTAACGCCTTGATGAATTTTAACATAAATGTGGGAGATTCGTCTTAGTTATGGAAGTAAGAAAGGGTTTTTTTTTTTTTAAGTAAAGTTTTTACGCAATCCATTTATTTTATATTTGTTTTAACTATTTGGCTTGTTCTGCCTAGAAGTCTGTCTGGATAAGTATCACTCTCTTACCGATTTCTGCCGCCAAAAAGACGCAGTACGGAATGTCAACTGTTTTTTTTCCAAAAGATAACCTCATTTGGAGGCGATGTGAAATCTGCTAACTGACGACCGACTAATGGTGAAACATTCTTCTAATATCGCCGAACTCAAATTTCCCAGACCGGGTGATAGGTTTTAGGTATTACTAGTGCTTCTGTATCGGCTTTGCGATTGCGCCTATCCAGCTGTGTGTATGGGTAAGTCTTCGGACAACTGCTTGCCATCTAGCACGTTTTTGGAAAGTCACATATCCTAAAAACTTAAAAATATTGATATAATAGGACGTAATCGATATTGACATGTCAGTTATCTTGCCGAATAACTCGGGCTAGCGTAAATACTAGTCAACACCATTCCTAATCACTCATTCCGATCACTGTGTTTATAACATAAAATAGTTGTGACCTGCTATAGACAATAAATAAATAAATGAATGATTAAAAACAAAATATAAAAATTAAAAAATAATCAATAAAATATCATTTTTCATCACCAGCTCGTAAAAGTCCACTGCTGGACATGGGTATCTCCTGTTGTAGGGAGGATTTACCTTAATTATCACGTTTACTACTTAATACGATTGTCAAGATGAAATATAAGAAAGAGATACCCGTTTGTCTTTATTCTTTACTAATATCAACTTATATTGGAATTTGATTGAGTTATCACCTATTAGAATACAAGTAAAACTGTGTTTTTCCATAATTATTTTGTTTGGTAACAAATTCGTACAGAGCTTGTGGGGAACAGAATTCAGAACTTCCAAACTAAGATCTCGATGTCTAACTTCTTGGAACGTCGTAAACGCTTTAGTTATTGGTACGAACTCGAGGCCGAACGAGGTCTGTAAGGAATTGGATCGTTGAAAATAATTTTATCCGGAATCTCGTCTATAATCTTGTTAGCGTTATTTCAACAACAAATTAGACGATTATTTTATCATCATCATCATCACCAGCAGTCCGTAAAAGTTCACAGCTACACATGAGCCTCTTTCGTTGAGTAAGAATTTGCCTTAACCACACTTGACACAGGGATTGACGATCTTAGTGCCAGAAGTCTCGCACCTTTGACACTACTGTCCGTCGCTGTTCTTTGTTATTTTATGTCTCACGTAAACGGGTAGTTATACCACCATCTATTAGAATCAACGAGGTCTTTCTGGCATTTCCTATAGTCGCGTCTTACGACACCCAAAGAACAAAATAGTGTGATGAATTCTTCAACTCTGGCATAACAAGGCGCTCGATGATTTATCGTCGTAATAGTTCTCGAATAGATATGACGAAAATAAAGAAGATAATGAAAAATTAAAGTATAATAACCTTTTCTAAAACGTTCAAATTTCCCGAACGTAGCAAGACATTTTTAAAAAACAAAAAAAAATATGTTGAATGTCAATAGTATATTTACAAAATATTGAACGTTGCGTACTGGTCGCGTGCTAAAATAAACTCAGAATAATAAAACAAAACCGTTTATCGTAGGCAAAAGCAATGGGTATGTAATTATAAAGTCACTTTACAGCCGTTATTACTGATAGCTTCTATATGCTTTAGGTTTATGAATGCTATTTTATCCTTTTAATGCTGTACAATTACCTTTAACCTTTTCACCACATTGTCTTCGTTGCAGCTAATAGCAAACTGTGCGTTTTTGATTTAATGTAAGTAAAGCACAAAGTTACAGTCGGCTTGATGGCGAGTAGGTTTTTTTTTTTGATAGAAGAGAGGGCAAACGAGCATGCGGCTCACCTGATAGTAAGTGACTACCGCCGCCCATGAACAACTGCAACACCAGGAAATTGCAGATGCGTTGCCGGCCTTTTAAAAAGAGTAGGCACTTTTCTTGCAGGTCTCTAATTCGTATAGGTCCGGAAAAATCGGTGGTAGTCGATTCCACAAGGAAGTTGTGCGAAGAAGTAAACTTCTAGTAAATCGCACAGTGGTGGACCGCCAATCATCCAGATGGTTTTGATGGTATCGCGAGTTTTGTCGCGGTGTGCGATGGTGAAATTTAGTGGCTGGAATTAGTCCGAATAATTCCTCTGAGCACATCCCGTGGTAAATGCGATAGCACCTAATGGTCACCAGTAGCCAACTTTGAAGAAAAAAGCTACAGATGTGTTGTCACGTCCGAGGACTCAGATGGAAGACCTCTTAAATTGTAACTTAGTTGTATTTTTCGTTTATGTCCACATAAACATGAAACTCATAATACATCCCAGACCAATGTGAGACCAAAATTTAAGAAATAGGAGATTTATGTATGAGGTTTTCTTCTTATGTACAATTAATTCGTACCAAAAAGTTTTGTTCACTTTTTTTACGTTTTCCTGAGTTGAATCTTACTTAATCCAATTTTCTGGCATAATCATCATATCAGTGAATACCGCGTGGTCTATTGGTCAGTGTCTGGCAGCTCCGCCGCTAATTCTGGGTTTTTGGGAATTTTAACCTGAGCCCACTCACCATTCACTCACACTCACTGCAACCCAACATAATTTACAACAGCCGAAAAAAGGCCTCCACCCTAGATTGCCACAAAGTACAGTAAAAAGCCACCTGCAAGTTTTATCAAGTAGTCATTCTTTCTTGTGGTGGTTGTTTAATTAATAATAATTTCAAACATAACCTTCCATTTTCATACATTATACCTAATTTTAAATTGTTCTTATCTTCATATGTGAAGCTGTGCACTCTCCAAATTTCAAAGATCTCTCTTTTCTATTTTTCTACCATATTTTAAAAATGCTGCTGTTGCTTTAAACTGCGCTTGCCATTACGAGGCTGCCACTCTTCCCCATCAGTTGTCGGTTCTTCAAACTATATCGCCGGCCCTTTGCCGCTAAAGTTTACTGATCCGATGGGATATGTCAGTCCTTCTGAGATTATCCTTGTTATGGATTCAAATACGAAGAAAAATTCTAAGAAGAGCCCTCTCCATAGCTCTGCTCTAGCTCGCTGGAACTTTGAGCTTCCTTTTTGGGACACGTTTTGGTTACTTATGTCATCAATAGTTTTGGTACTTACACTCTTGTTATTAATTAACGATGAATTATATTTTCTAAATAAAATAAGTGTGGCAAATGAGATGCTGTAGTCCATAGATATCTACATACATCTATCCTAAATAAATCTATGCGTAGTCACTCCTTCTCACCATACGAAACAGCAGCATTAGGCTGCTATTTCACGCTGGTGTTCTGTAAGACCTTGGTCCTTCCCTGCATATGGGGTGTCGTTAGACACTGTCTTCCAGACCGAATTTCGGTCACGGCGGCCGGTCTCAATGGAGACTAGGCATCTGCGCAAGACAAGATTATAGTGCCCAGGTGTATGCGTAAGCACAGGTGCACTCTCTATTCCCTCACTCTCATAGTTCGATGGGACGGTAATTCGACACGACTGGAGAGAGATCAGGCGCAGGACAAACGGCTTTACGTGCTTTCCAAGGCACGGAGTTGAAACACCGCCAACTTCCTAACTCCAGGCTGCTACTGAGAATTTATTTTCAAAAACCCAATAACTGATTTTGGCCCGACCCGGGATTCGAACCCGGACCTCATAATCAGCAATCACGTTTACGACCACTATACCACCCAACAAATATTTATATTGTCCTGCACTTTTTATTTATTTATTTACTATGTTCAAATATTATTGATTATTACCTAAAGTGTTTCTTTCTGTTTGATGAACTTACACCATTCACCAAAGGACGAGTAATGCGCCTAATGCTACGAACAAAAACGTCTCTCACTTTTAGTGCGGGGCGAGGAAACACTACATAGACAGTACTGCACACCTACTCAATAAAATTTTCTGTCCTTACGGCACACACAAATCTAAATCTCCAACACTGTTACATTTTACGCACACTTATAGGTTAAATACATCAACATAGAAAAAGTTATGAGCGTAACACAGACGAATTAATTGCGATGCTACCATATCGATATTTTATATCGATAGTTTCCCTAAGCGAAAAAAACAAGCATAAGCAAAACGCACTCGAACAATTAAAATCATCTGAATTCTTTTGTTTGGTCAGCGCAACAAGTCTTTTTAGGGTTCCGTAGTAAAACAACAAGGAACCCCTATAGTTTCACCAAGTCCGTGCGTCTGTCCGTCTGTCCGCGACTTAGCGTAGAGACTATTGGTACTCTAAAGAGCTGTAATTTTGCATGGTTACACGTGAACACCAGAAATAAAAAAGGTTCTAAATACCAAACCAAAAATTTGTGGAAGTGGGTTGCCTCAAAAAACAATCCCATAGGACAATGGCGAAAATGGACCCACATGTTTTAAAATTAACGAAGCATCGTGCTTATACAAGTTTAAGTTAATTATAATTATAAGTTTATAAAATCTTTATATAAAAAATATTGGGGCTCTAGAATACGAGAGTCAAAAGAAAGAATTATTATAATTTATTTAAAAAATAGGTCTTCTTGGAATAACATAATGTTATTCGCCAGTAAACGTAGTGATTGTATACTCTGTTCGAAATGACATCCCTTGTCATTATTTTATATTGTTATTGCTTTCACCGTTGTAACTTCTTTCCCTTTTCTTTAATAATCTAAATTGTCACACAGCTGGTTAACCTTTCACATCTCTCTTCTAGCAAGCAGTAATTAGGTTAAGGCAACATAAATAATTATGTTTAAGAGTTTGATTATAAATGCGTATTAACAATACCACTGTAACATTTGACTATGGAATAAATATTAGGACTTCATGTCACCTAATGTATCTGGCTAGACAGATAAAGTAGCTATAACTATGTACTTATTAATAAAAATAATATTCAGATACAATGGAGCAATAACATCTACCCATAATAGGTATTTTTTGTATAATAATTTTAGGTTAATTTCTACTCTTAAGTTATTTTAAGTATATCTTTTTTCTCCCACTTTTTTGTAGTTATACTTCTATTGGCGCGTTTGAGAAAAATTATGGGAGTGAATTTTTTACAATGCGCGCGCACACTGACACCTAAAAACGACACCATGAAGTTGTTACGATGCGCGCGCACACTGAAACCTAAAAGCGACAACTTCAGTTGGTAATTGTCTGTCAACTGTCAAGTCTTCATGAGAACTGAGAACTATATTCAAGGTAGTTACATTAATATTCAAATATATATGAATCTATAAAACGTGTTATATTTTAGTTATTTTTGTTTTATTACGCTAAAGAAGTATAACTTCTTACTTGCTTGCATAAGTACACACACACGTTTTTTAGACTTACTTCCTATTTACTTTTTTGTTAGTTTTATCACGATCTACAACTATTAATAAGTTTCCATTATGAACGCTACTCCTATCAGTGGGTCCTAAAATACATGCATTCTCGCCATCTAATTTGCGACGTCTACTAGGCAAACATTGAAATTGGGGTGAATCAAAGTGCATCGAACAGATAGTACTTGTGCGGGTAGGTTCCCAACCCCTTTTTAGATTGCACAATTGTGCCTACCTCATTTTTAAGTGAGGGTCTTTTGGAAATCTGTAAAAGTAAAACAATTATGATAATCCATACTAATATTATAAATGCAAAATTGTGTCTGTACTATAGTTTTTCTGCATAAAACTTATCTTAATGCCTAACCCAGTGTATGAGCAACAAATATGCCTAATTGCATTCGCACAGATTCACTAGTTTCCATATCATGCGCGAATATAGTCCTTCACGCCACAAAGACTGAACCGATTTGGATTTCGCGCTTCTGGCGCGCGCGCCATGAATGACCGCGCCAACCAGTGCGTTCTGCGGAACGCGTTCCAAATGTTCGAAGTGTATCAACTAAGCGCGCCAGGCGCGCGCGGCAGCCGTTCCTTTGTTTGACCGTGCAACATGAATGTCGGTCGTGTACGAGGAGCTGCCACTTTCATAGTTATTTACAGTATTATACATAACAAACAACAGAAACGAAAAGTGCGTAGGTGGATGAAAGAATTGTACCAAAATATAATGCAGTATGGAGTGAGACTCATGAGAGATATGCAGTTTGAAGCTGTTGATGATACAATAAAAAAAATTACAAGAATGTCAACAGAGGACTTTAACCACTTGAGAAATTTGATCGAGTCAAAGGTGAAAAAATGGACACCTTAAGATTTCTAGCCACTACGGACTCTTATACTAGCTTACAGTACCTTTTTAGAGTTTCAAAACAATCGAGATCTAGAATAGTCTATTCCACAGCAGCTCTTTTCAACTATATAATTGTATTAATTTACGGCAACTTTGGTTATCCATAGCTCGAAACGCAAGGAACACACGAATAATGAAAACAACCATCCCAACCGGCGCGCGCGCCAAAACTTCCGACACCAGATGGAACGGCCCGCTCCACGTTTGAGCGTTCCAACGAACAATTTGGCGCGCGTTCCATGGCGGTATCCATTTCGCGCGGCTGGAACGCGCGCCAATGTTCGACCTCTTGAAGCGCATAATCGATACGTGGCTTTACGCTCTCCTGGCGCGCACGCCATGAATGATCCCGCCAACCAGTGCGTTCCGCGGAACGCGTTCCAAATGTTCGAAGTATATCAACTAAGCGCGCTTGGCGCGCTCGGCAGCTGTTCCAGTGTTTAACCGTTCAACATGAATGTCGGTCGTGTACGAGCAGCTGCCGCTTTCATAGTTTCATGCATCTTCTCTGAGCGCTTAATTATGATATAAACGACTTTTGCTATTCCACAGCAGTTCTTTTGAACCATATAATTTTATCAATTTACGGCAACTTTGGTTATCCACAGCTCGGAACGCAACGAACACACGAATGATGAAAATAACCGTTTCAACTGGCGCGCGTGCCAAAACTTAACTACTTTGATACGCGGCAAAAAACCGACACCAGATGGAACGGATCACTCCACGTTTGAGCGTTCTAACGAACAATTTGGCGCGCGTTCCAAAGTGGTATCCATTTCACGCGGCTGGAACGCGTACCAATGTTCGAACTCTTGGAGCGCATAATCGATACGCGGCTTTATGCTGATGGAGACCTGTTTGATGTCACATTTTCATTTTAAATACTTTTTAAATTTATTATTTGTTTTTATTTTGTTTCATAATTAACTAACGATGTGCATGTACCGCTTATTAATAAATTTTAATGCGTAAGCAGTCTTAGACGTATGCATGCATATTTTTGCCCCTTGCATTTGTATATTTCTTGAATTATTGTGTAAAATGGTATAACAAATAAATAGTTCTTTCTTTCTTTCTTAAAAGTATATCTATGACTAGTTTCTTTTGATGTACATTATACAATCACATTTGTGTTAATAAGATTTTTACGGTAACGTAAGAGTGATGGCATGCCCACATTAAATAGATTATAGCAACATGCTCGCGTGTCGTGAAAGCTTTATGAAACTTTCCCGTAATCGCTTTTATTTTATTAATTGGTGAATAAACCTTTTCATCAAGTGTAGTGTCAGAATATACACTACCCCATATCGACCCGTGGGTGGCGAAGAGGCGACAGAGGGAAACTGAAACATATGGGCAGCAGCATCTTCCTGATAACAACTGAAAATAACAAAAAACTGCGGTTGCTATCCCGCCTGCCAAACGTGGGAACTATGGCAAAATCCTCCCTGTGAGACAATCTATGGGGAGGCATATGTTCAACTTTGGACTTTTATTTGCTGTTATGGACTGTAATGAATAGGAACGGTTTGATATATCTTAAGTGCCGTTCAATATGCATGGGTCCTGACTGTTCTCTCTTTAACGTTCTAATTACTTGTATAACTGGTGGTCGAAATCCCACCAACATAGCATATGCATTAGCGTGAACAAAATATTTAGGTACACACATCATAGAATGGAATGCATAAATAAATTTTTGTTTGTTTTTCTTCACCATTATGGCGCAGTATTTATTAAATGTGATAACTTTTATTCGTACGACAACTTTCGATGTTTACATACTTAATATATTATCATCATATATTGAGGGATTAGAAATTCCGAATCATGAGACGTTCCTGGCCCGTGGGGGGTCATAAGACACAACTATGCGGAAGGCACGAGAACATATGACTTTCGATTGATTGCAATATTATTTAGCTGCTAAATTTTAACAGGCTCTGCTGAAAATCAGTCATAAACGCAAGTGATGGTCGCGTGGTCCCGGGTTGGAATCCTTGGACGCAGATGGCTAGTCGCCGTTGAGACTGGCCGCCGCAATAAAAATTCGGTCTAGGGGACATTATTATTTAATAATTTTTAAAATTTTCAGTATCGTGACATGCATAAATCTCATATTATTAACATTTATGACCTTTTATTCGTATGCGCGACGTGTGAACAATACGTCATCACCCGCTGTGTTTGCTAAAGTAATTAACACAATTTAATATCATCGAGCAGTTAAGCAACATCCATTACACATGTAATTATTTTTTAGAAAATAGTTGTAAGTGAATGTGTGTGTACCTTTAGTAAATATTTTTGTTATAACCAATTTAAATATTATCATTTACTTATATTATCCAACTACTCGACTACTATCGATCTGTTCTGTATTTAACTTTCACTTCCACAAAAATAAATAATAATGCCTTTGCGTTCACTCCACAGACTATTGAAAAAGGAACATTTGAAATCTCAAATTTTAATTAATCTGTCAGTAATTATTTGTCGGCAACTTTTTAAAATTCTATGGCGACTATCTCTACTCTGTACGACTGTTTGACCACAGACTATTATGTGTTTGAAATTGGCAGTATGGACGTAAACAACGAATGTTTAATTTTATTTAACTTAATGTTGTTGTAACACATAGCTTTCCGCACTCCTTCTCCATATAATCTTTAACTAAACCCAATCCCACACTACTTCGTGTGCGCAATATGCTTAAAAAGGGGTACGAAGTTTTATAAAAAGGGTACAAAAAAGAGTAATATATATAAATAACAAATATAAGATAAATTAAAACAGGCACTAGAAGAAGCCCAAAATAAAAGTAACATTTTTTTTAAAACAAGTAAAAATTGTAACTTTATCGTTATTATATTAAAAATTTATCGCTATGATATAACCTTACGTCAACTTCGCATAATATATCAAGGCTTAGGGAGCCATGGTAAAGAAGCCTATGCTTGGAATTTCATGATATCCACCGTAGACCAGAGTAACCGATATAGCCCTAAGAATCTGTAAGCTTACGTGGCAATGGGCTGGCTGTAATATAATTAGATCAACCGATAACCGACGGGAATAAAGCAGAGCAGCCTCGTAACGGTTAGCGTGCGTGTGTACGTACGTACCTCATTTGTATGTTAGCGTGTCTCTACCACGTGCAAAATGTCTATCGGCAGATTGTTTTAGGTCTGCAAAATTAATAGGAAGTGAATATTCCCTTGACACACTAACCTGGTATGTACCAGGTATCTAATGTACACATTACACACTAACACTACACTACACACTAATCTGGTATATAATGTATCATCATCATCATCATGACAGCCCATCAAAAGTCCACTGATTGGGCCGATCCGAGATTCAAAGTCGGGACCCATTTTGAATATGCAAACAAAAATTCCTTATTTGTGTGCAAACACAAAGCTTTTAAGACGCTGAATACGGTTTTAGGAAAAATTATGTTGTAAATGACAATTTCCATATTACAATAATAGCCGAGGGTTACAACAAAACGTCTTCAGTTACAAATTATTTGTTTCATCAAAAACACGATTTAATAACCCCATGGGTTGCCCGGTAGGTGCGTTGGCAATCGTAGTTTTTTTAGAGTTGTTATCAGGAAGATGCTGCTGCCCATCTCCTGTTTATTTCCATCTGCGTCTCTTAAGATATCCACAGGATGATTTGATGTATTGGATTCTCTAACGTCGCTATACGGCAACTAGGCGTTGCAGCCTCAAGGATATTTATTAGTTACCTCCTTTTAAATCGAATTCCGACTCTTTCTCCCATGTAGTTGTAGCGTGGGTTGGATGCAATTGCGGGACATTGTCAACATTTTTATACTCAAAAACCAATCACATGCAAACCATAGAATTGGCTTCGTCAGGAATATGAACTTGTGACAGTTTAGTATTTTCGGCAAGCACAATAACCGTTACATACAGCCTATCAAAAGTCCACCGCTGAACATAGGTCTCCCCAATTAAATGCCTTATAGTTGCCACGCTCTGCAGGCAGGTGGTCAACCGCGGAAATTAATTTTTTAGTTGTTTTTAGGAAGACGCTGCTGCCTATCTTCAGGTTTGTTCAACAGCACAATTACACACTCCACTTACTCCAAACATTGTTTACACTACTTCAGAACACAAAAACCGACTTACATATTCAGACTGCTGTATTCCAGTCTGAAGGATGAAGATAGTCAGTATAATTATAAGCTGATATGCATTCCTTCTTAATCCTCAATGAAAACACATTCTGTAGCCTTCTTTGTTCATAGTAGCTTTGTGTAATCAGCAGGTGTCCATGGACTGCAGTAGCCACTTACCATCAGGTGGATTTTTAGTTCACTTGTCACTTAATTAAAAAAAACTAAACTTAGTACTTGCAACTTGCAACTTAGTACCCCTCCAACTATGCTTTAATGTTGTACTAGGAGTAATTTCAAGGCAATGGATAGCGGATTCAAACCCACAACTTATCAGTATCACAGTCAGTACAATTTCGTAATTGTCGCTACAGTTATAATGTCCTCCAGACCGATTTCCAATCACGGCGGGTAATTTCCATGGAGACTAGTCATCTGCGCAAGACAGAATTATATTGCACGAGTATATGCGCAAACACACGTGCACTCTCTATTCTCTCACTTATATTCCGATGAGACAAAAATCAGATCAGGCGTAAGACCAACTTTACGTGCTTTCCGAGGCACTGGGGTGAAACACCGTTATCTTCCTGACTCCGATCTACTACTGAAAATGTTTGACAGAGAAACCCAATAACGGATTTTGGATCCACCCGAGATTTGAAGCTGGGACCTCATGATTAGCAGTTGCGCTTACGACCACTAGATTAACGGAACAGTCAACCTTAATACCAACTGATCATTTGATCCCTTTTTTATTCATAAACAAAATAAAATTATAAAACAAGCTCAAGTACATCAGTGACGAAGTCATAATACTTACACGTTTAACAACTTTCGCATAAACCAGATGTTTTATGTTTATTGCGACGAAATTCAACATTTAATAGCAACATTCAAAAAGTAAGTGCTATGATGAACTTGTAAAGTTGTAATATGCAGTAACATTCAGCGTGTTTTATAACAAACAATGTTAATTAAGAGACAACCATTGTTTTGCATAAAACCCCATATAATACGATAATATCCTGCTATATTTTGGAGTATAAGAGAAAATATGCCAACTTTTCTAATAAATTACAAGCTAGCATGCACGACCGACTGATGATAACAACGTGGTAAAGCCATGCTGCAACTATATTAATTGTATAGTTGTAGCACGAATGGGTCAGCTTAACCGGGGAAGGACCACGCTCTCGCAGAATACCAGCGTAACATAGCAGCTTAATGCTGCTGTGTTTCGTATGGTGAGTGCAGAGAACCGGAGACCCTTTTTACTGGAAAAGAGGCACTCAATCTTAGTCCTCACGGGTGGCAACGCATCTGAATTTTGATTCGCAAACGAGGATTTCTATGGGCCACGACAACCACTTACCATCAGGTGGACTGATGGTAAGTGATTTTATAACAAATTGAAACAAAATGATATTATATCATAAACGTGCTCGCCTGTTACGCAGAGGGGTAGGCAGAGACTATGGACTTCCATTTGTCACAATTATGACACAACTCTCTCGCTTCTTTCACATCCATTTATCTACGCATACATGTTCGTCAGTTAAGGGTACTCTTAACTTGGACCATCTTCTATAGATCACCAATATGGTCGATAAACTTTCACCTAGGGCGTTACTTGTCGACTTTGCCACTCACCTCTGCAATATAAATTTACTTTGTTACTCTTTTCTTATTCAATTTTCTAAGAGTCCATACTAACGAAGCATTCCCTTCTAAATCGTAGTCACAACATATTCTTCAAGCCACACTTGTCTCTTATCATATAATTTCTTATCATTCAGAGTCCGCACTAACATACTTCTTAATTAATGCATTGCTACAGCATTAATTTTACTTTCAGGCTTCTTTACTTATGCCCAACTTTCACTACCATACATTGAGGTAGGGACTAACACAGCATTGTGAATTGCCATGCGTGCCTTTTGATACATTCTGACTTCATACAATAGACTGAAGAGCCCCATTTACTCTATGTCTTCAACTTGTCCTGTGTCTCAAACGTGTCACCATTTTTTTTATTGGAAAGGGTGACAAACGAGCACACAGTTCACCTGATGGTAAGTGGTTGCTGCGACCCATAGACATCTACATCTATCCTCGCTTACGAATCAAAATGCAGATGTGTTGTCACCCGTGCGGACTGAGATGGAGAGCCTCGTTTCCAGTAGAAGGGGACTCCGTTTCCCCACATTCCCATACGAAACAAAGCAGCGTTATGCTGCTATTTTACGCTGGTATTCTGTGAGAGCATGGTCCTTCCCCGGTCGAGATGACCCATTCATGCTACAACTATACTACTAATATAGCTGCAGTATGGCTCTACCTCGTAAATATAGGGACATTATAGGGACCTTGGACCTTTGTTACATAAAATTGAAGTGACAAACGAACTTACAATCCACCCTGCATTCTATGAACACCTGCAACTGACTTTAAACAAAGAAGGCTACACATGCGTTGTCACCCCTGAGAACCAAGATGGAATGTCTTACAGCCGGTAATTGTTCTGGTTCTATACCGTTTAAGGCCGGAACACAGCAGTGAAGGCACTACTGTTCGACAGAAATAGGTAGCAGAATAGTACCTACCCGGACGGTGGTACCTCCTACCCAGGCAGAATAGGAGTCCTACCACCTAGTTACTTCGCCACGACATTACTATAATACGACAAAATTGAATATAACACTCGAAAACGTACTTATTCTAATAAAGTTAAAAAAAAATACTAGCGCCGTTTCCAGTGTCTTGTGTGACGAGAGCTTGAAACGCATTTACTAAGTAACAAGGCATTCTAATATATATAAAATAGATAAATACTTATACATCACATGTCATTTAATTTAAATACCGTAACAAATTATTGGAAAAACAATAAGACAAAAAAAAGAATGAAGTTTAAAGAGTGTCTAGAAAAAAGTTATAGACCCCTTAGTTTTATTAAAAACGGTTATTATAAACTGACGAACAAGTTGACCACATAATCACTCTAACACTGAGCTAATAATTCCTTTTGAACAAAATGCGCTTTATTTTTACTTCAGCAAGGTAATATACAGTAAGCTAATTCTGCGTAGATAAAACGCGATAAAACAGTTTTTGAATTTAAAATCACTTAAGTTGATTTAGAGAAACCCGGCTGTGAAGTATTTCATCTTATTTCTCAGGTTCATATTTTTGATTTTCTTTGTTTGAAGTTAGAAGCGTTAGGGCAGATAGTAACTTACTTTTAGTTGGATTGTTTTTCAGATTTTTATCACTTTTATATTAAATATAAAAACGAAATTTCATAGCTTCTTCGGCATTTAGCAGAATAACCTTTCAACTAAATACCGTCTATGTCTCTTTTAGAGTGGTATAGTCTGTAAACTCGGTGCGAGATAGCTGCATTCGCTAATCCTTTTGGAAATTGTAACCATTACGTAAAATTCTTTCATTTCGATTTTCATCCGAGATTCAGGCAAAATCAAATATTTGAAGAGAATTCTCGGCAGTAAAGTAGAAAGGGAAGTTACAGCCTATAAAGATCCCATTACTGGGCGCAGGCCACCTCTGATTTCCGAGAGGGGTATCCACCGCGCAGCCCCAATGCGTGTTGGTGGACTTCATATCTTTGAAACAATTTTTTAATTTCTCAGATTATGCAGATTTCCTCACGATGTTTTCCTTCACCGCCAAGCACGTGATAAATCAGCACTTGAAACTTGAAATTGCAATTGACAATTTCATTGTTGCCGGCGGGGATTCAACCTCGCTCGCGTACTGTGAAATTTACACCAATTCTGAAACATTTGTCGAGAATTCTCGGCAGGATATTAAGAAAATCGTAGTATCCTAATTTCTAAATCCTTGTAGTGGCGAATTTAGAGAATCCGTCGGCCTATATCATCCCATGGTGTCATAACAGGCGATTATTATTAAAGCCTGATAGAACTTGTGGCGTACGAAATATTACATCTCGTATGAGATATTCGCGGTATACCCATCTCGTATGATGACATAGTAGCCTTTTTAGAATCACAAGTAATTTCCTTTTTTCTGTAAAAAAAATAATGTAGTATAGCCACGCTGCAGCTATATTAGCGGCACGAATGTGTCAGCTCGACCGGAGAAGGACCACGCTCTTTTAGAATACCAGCGAAAAATAGCAGCTTAATGCTGCTGTGTTTCGTATGGTTAGTGTAGAGAACTGAAGACCCTTTTTACTGGTAATGAGGCAATCTGTCTTAGACCTCAGGGGTGATAACGCATCTACATTTTTATTCCCAATCTAAGATAGATGTAGGTGTCTATGCGACAAAGAATCCACTTACCTTCCATTTAATATCTACTTACCATCAGTTAGACTGTGTAATCGTTTGTCACCTTTATTCTATAAAAATAGTATTTAACGCGTATTTATCACATCATGTTTTCTTTTCGAAATAGCTGGGTTTCGAGTGCAGTTATATTATTTAATTTTTTTTTAAATATGATACTTTTCTCCTGTAATGTTGATTTTTCCTGTATATTGGAGGTGGTTTACATAAATAAATTGCACAAGGACACACATCCTAAACCGGAAAAATTTTTATAGGCCATACAAACATTTGTTCCGTGCGGGATTTGAACCGGCGGCGGTCCTGAAGATACTTAAAATGTTTAGACGCGGAATGTTGTATGAAGTTTAAAATAAGAAATTTTAATTTTAGAACTGTATATGAGTCACTATTATTTTTTAATATACCTTATTCAATAAAATAAAAAATAAAAATATACTGGCTTCTTTGTCAGTTCATCAAGATCACTGCTGTACATCGGCCTCTTCTATAGTGGGGAGGATTTGCAGTTTTGCAGTATAATGAACTCTTAGTAGCTATGAGTTCGTTTAAGCATTTCGTATAGTTGCCTCTAATGATACCCATAAGACATAAGTTTTCTTACACCGCCTTCACATCGTAAAATTATATTTATTAACCTAGAACTATTAAATTGTATGAATGTGAACGATCGTTTTGCGATAGCTGTCAATATGTGTACTGTGTGACAAAGTCTAGGTCAGAGTTTTTTCAAAATTGATTTTACAAAACACTTTTTGAAACTCAAATACGCCATATCTTCAACAAGTTCCTTCTGCGGGGAGACCTTGTGAGAAGAAGCGGCAAGAAGCTCACAAGTAGACTATTTTTCTCCCAATAGTAACAATTTAACTTTACAAAATATATAAAATTAATAAAAATCAAAGGAAGCTCATTATGTCCACGCCTTCTTATCTTTTTATATATTAGGTCATATCTCCTCTTTGATTAAGAACTCCAAATTCAAATTTATAAATTCATTTAGCTGGTACATTTGAGTTTTGAAAACAGTCATTCGTTTGTTTTTTCCTCATTATTTTATTCTTTGGCGTCGCTTATTACGGCACAATGGAAAACATGAAATATCGGTATATTTACGAGTACGAGTTCTACCGTGGCACCAGTTATGCAGAAACTGCTCGAAGGATTAATGATGTGTACGGCGCTGGTGTCGCAAAAGACAGCACGGTACGTTTTTGGTTTCAACGTTTTCGTTCTGGAAATTTCGACCTTCAGAACCAACCCCGTGGACGGCCGGAGACCAAAGTGGAAAATGAAGAATTAAAGGCTATTGTAGAAGCGGATTCATCAAAAAGCACTTCAGAGATAGCTGCAGGCTTCGGGGTAAGTGATAAAACTGTATTAATCCACTTGAAGCAAATCGGGAAAGTAAAAAAACTTGAACGATGGGTTCCTCATGAATTGAGTGAATCGAACTTGCAAACACGCGTCGACTGCTGTGTTACTTTGCTCAACCGACACAATAATGAAGGGATTTTAAATCGAATCATTACTTGTGATGAAAAGTGGATACTGTACGATAATAGAAAGCGTTCATCGAAATAGCTGAACCCTGGAGATCCAGCCAAATCCTGCCCTAAACGAAAATTGAGTCAGAAAAAGTTACTTATGAGTGTTTGGTGGAATAGCGCCGGTGTCGTTCACTACAGCTTTCTAAAATCTGGCCAAATGATTACGGCAGATATTTATTGTTAGCAACTCCAAACCATGAAGGAACAACTAGCTGCTAAACAACCGAGATTGTTCAATCGCTCTAGGCCACTGCTGCTTCACGACAACGCAAGACCACACACTGCACAACAAACAACCACTAAGTTAGATGAGCTACAATTGGAATGTCTGCGACATCCACCGTACTCCCCGGACCTTGCTCCAAGAGATTACAATTTTTTTCGGAATTTGGACAACTTCTTACAAGGAAAAAAATTCAACTCCGATGCGGCAGTCCAAACCGCTTTCAAAAAGTTTATTGATTCTCGCCCCCATGTTTTTTTTAGTAAAGTGATCAATGAACTACCTATGAGAAGGCAAAAGTGCATAGATAACAACGGTGCATACTTTGATTAATTAAATATGTTTTACGTAGTAACGACCTAATAGAATAAAGCTGACAATCGAGCATACAGTCCACCTGATGGTAAATGAATGCTGTGGCACATAGACATCCACATTGATACCCTATTAAGAATCAAAATGCTGATGCGTTGTCCCCCCGAGAACTAAGCTTTGCAGCACCCATGGTCATGGCGGACTGAGGTGTTCGAAGTCCTGATGTCAAAATTTACCCGGGGCACATAAAGCTTTTAATTATGTAATTAAATAATTAATTATTATTAACCTTTAAAATAACTATAATTAAATATAATTAATTAATTAACTAAACGCGATAAAATCCATAAAATAGTTTTATTCAATAGAAGTGGGTATAATTAGTACGCAAAATGTAGCGTTTAAGTTAAATGAAGTGTTCATAATCTTTTACTTCTTCTTTATCAGCCTGTAAAAGTCCACTGTAGGACATAGGCCTTGCCTGTTGTACGGGACAGACCATTATCGCCACGCTTGGCAGGTGGATTACCGATTGCTATACTAGACGTCACTCACCTTCGACACTACTCCGCTTATGACCATGAGATATTTCTGGAACTTTCCATAGTTTCCAACGTAACTAACAAAGTAAAATTGATTGCTTCTCTTTACGCGATCACATTACCCCAGAAATGGTTAATAAAGAATTATATTTTTTTCCTTTCTTTCTGATTAGATCTTTATTGATATTTACAATTCATTTTATTTTATAAACAAATAACTACGGTATTTTATTCAGCCAGTTCGTAAGCATTTTTCTCGCTTAAAGTGATTTAAAGTATACTTTACTTTCAAGTAGTACTTAGTTTTACAGGTAATTAATAAAATCAGGCGTTACTTTGGAGAAGTCCATTATATTAAGGATTTTAAAATTAATTAGCTAAGATTCGCATAAAAAGAAAAATGGTATGCCGTAGCTAGCGAGTCCCTAGGGAGGGAAGTGCTCTTCATGAGTTTCATTTTTCACGAGATTCTTAGCTAATTAATTTTAACATGTTTAATATAATGAAAAGAACTACCAATATACACCCCGTAGCCTACCAATATACTGCCCATTTTAAACACGGTTTTATAACCACTGTAAACTATTACGTGTTTCCATGAATGAATTAGGTGGCATATAGCACTTGTAAGATTGCCCATATTAATCACCCTTAGCAAGTTCAACGCAACTTTCCATAACCAGCACGTGAAATTGTATTCTTTGCATGAACTTTCCACTAAGAGTCAGATAATAGCAAAAATATTGATCCCACCAAACACGTGTGAAAAGGGGCCAAGTTCGGTACTAAAGTGACATCACCGATAAAAGAGTTTTAAGTTTAACGGGTGCCAAGTTCCAAAGCAGTTCCTTAAATCATAGGTAAATGTACAACGTTCTTTTAATTATTTAAAAGGAAATATGTTAAGTTCTTCGATATTGAATATCTGTATCTTTGAACTTAAAATTTAAATTTTCGTTGTTTACATACAATTTACTTGGATATAACTTTCTTTCAATATTTTTTCCTCTGTACACCTATTATGGATCATTAGATCTTAGATATATATATTGATGCTAAATTTCAAGATTCTTCATCACCTATAAATGGTCCAGGTTTTCGGTAAGTGAGTTAAAATTGCACTTTTAAGACCTTAATTATATGTATAATAACTGGAATCCAAAATTTTATGAATAATCTATTCATAAAATTTGGGATTCTAGTTATTCAAGTTGGCCTTAATTCAGATATAATCACAAGCGTGTATGTCTAATAGTTTTTATGTTATGGGGGCATCTAAAATAGCTCAAAATGTTTCGTATAAATATTATTAATACCTACACACTGCCGATGCGTCACACTTTTCTGTGGGTAATTCCGTATTCTTATTTTTATAGAACAAGGGTGACAAACGAGCACACAGCCCACCTGATGGTAAGTGGATTCTGTGGCCCATAGACATCTACATTTTATAATCGACTCAGAATCAAAGTCACCCACGAGGACTAAGATGGAATGCCTCGTTTCCAGTAAAAAGGGTCTCCAGATCTCTACATTCACCATACGATACACAGCAGCAATTAGCTATGACATTATTGTATTTATCCTATGACAGCTCATCCTATGATATTTTTTTTCCTAGTTGAACCGGTATGTTCCGAACTTGGCGGACACTGCCGTGCGTTTGAATGAAACTAGTTTTACGGATGTTTTCGCGTTTTTTAACTTATTTTATATTCCTGACGTTTTGAGTACCACGCTATCGCGATAAAACGCGTAAATCCTAGTTTCGTTCAAATGTGTATTGTTCGCGTAAACATAAGAAAACGCGTGCGTCTAGATATCTGCTATTTTTTAATTTTTAATAACAATAAAACCATACCACCACTCATATAAATATTACACAAAACACCAGGCTCAAGTAATCCAAAGCAAATCAGAACTACCAAGAACCTGATCCTGATTACCAAGCCTCAATCACCTCACCTCACCTTATCTGATGCTGATTAAAGACACCAGATGATTTGAATCAACGTTCACATGAATGAATCTTTACTTTTCGATGCCACTCACAAACGATACGACTTTCAATTTCTCGACACTGGACTTGATTTATTCGTCCCAAAGTTTCTGATAACTTATTAAGTTATAAACTTTATAGATTTCCATATATAAAAAAACCTTATTAAAAGTTTCCTTCAATTGTAGGTTCTTTTAGTTATAATATAAATCAACTTGTCTTTTGCTTATTACTTTTGCACCAATCTTATTTTGGTAACAATCTCAAATCAGCATTGAATAGATAATTCAATTTTGAGATTTGCCATATGCTTGTTAATGACAGTAGAAATGGTTATGACTTACGTAAGCAATGGTTTCCGTGTGGTAACTGCGTAAAAGAATCCATCACCACGTTACGTCCCACGGAAGTCATCAATCGAAAATTCCAGGAGTCTTATGGCTTCCGATAGATAGCGGTCAATAATAATAACTACACTTGAAATTTCTTCTGTATCGTGAGGGTGTTACATACAGAATTTTTGCATCATACATTAATAAAAAAATCTACGGTATGTAATTTAATCTGTGCTATTTCTTGCAGTCTCAAAATTTATGATTCAAAAATATACAAATATTTGTTTGAAAATAAGAAATTATTTTCTTATATTCTTTTACAAATATTGACCGACTTAATCCAGGGGATCCAAAGGATAATTATAGGCTATGAGGTCTGGTTTTAATTATTTGACACACTGTGTTGTTTTAGACCGACTTAAGAAAATATTTAAATTACGGAAAATTAATTTATTATTTTTGGTTTCTTTAAAGTCTGCATTTTTTAAATTAATTATTAAAGCAAAGATAATTCTGACTGTTCATAAAATGTAATTAAATTTTCATAACTGTCTTTAAGCTTGATTGTCACCCTAATAGAAAAAAATATTCATAGTTGTTACTCAGTTACAGAACTTGTAAACTACCATTTTTTTTTCTTTGTGACCTACCAACAGTGTCATATAAACTTTCAGACAATGGAAATTGAAAGAAATGGAGTGTACAGATGAACTATCTACAACTCTCTGGAGTAGTTCATTCAGTTTAAGCCAAGCAGTAACAATAAATTTCATGCATACTCATTGTAATTTAACTTTATTGTGCAACTGTTAGCAGCTCGAAGATAAATGAGACTTTAACAAAAACGACACTCTCGGATAACACGGCCTGTTGCAAAACAGGAAAATTGCTTTATATTCTCATTTTGTTAATATCCAACTTTTACAAGGTATAGTGCCGAGTGCACAACAAACTCATACGTGTGTGTACTCGTATGCGATTTAGCCTTTATTAAATTTAAATGTGCATTTTATAAATACCACACTTTAACAAACTGCAGGTGTAAATTGCTATTTTTATCCGATTACGGCAAAGCTAAAATGAGGGTTGAGTATGTTAATATCTGTGGGGGTATGTACTTATGGGGTCACCTAGACGGTTCTTAGCTATAGTTGGAACCCCGTTGGTACTGTTGTCAAGACCTGCAAATCACCCGTACGAAGCCGGGCGGATCTGTAGTAGACTATAAAAAGTAATAAGTAAATTAATATTAAAAATTAAGAACTTGTGCAAGCTATAGTAGTTATGTATACTTGTAATGTTCATATCTATACCGTTCACATAATACCACTCCAAAAGGTGGCGGTAATAACCATCTCGTTTACACCAGACGAAGTACCCAGACCGGCGATGGTCACAGCGTCAAAACTGTGACACGTCTAATACTGCTATTGTTCATCAGTTATTTGCTGTTACGGGTGGACTAGTGGACACATATGTTTAATAATTCATCAATACATAATACACAATAGAGCTATAAAATATAATAAGGCTTAGCAATGAGTTGCAGTGCTAAGCGTCGCGGGTTCGAATCCCACAAGGAACAAGTATTTGTATGGCCTACAAATAATTGTTCCAGGTCTGGATGTTTGTCCTTGTGAAATTTATGTATGTAAACAACCCCTATGGTACATGAGAAAATCCAAGTGTGGAGGTAAATTTTTTTAAGAGGAAAGGAGTTCTCACGTCTGTCACTCAGGCATAGACTACGGACTTCCATTTGGCATGATCCTGACACACCTTTCTCGCCTCCTATACATCCATATATATAGAAGTGTCCTTAACCGTCGAGCATGTATACATAATACATGCACACGACGGTTAATTGCACTCCTATTTGGACTCTGCCACTCACTTCTGCAGCATAAATTTGCTTTGTAACCCTTTCCTTTTTGTTTCTATATGTCGAAACTGCCGAAATTCCTTTCTCAATCTTGATCACAACATCTTGCAAACCAACTTTTTTCTTATTACACAATTTCACAACCTTTTATTCAGAGTTACATCTAACATAATTCTGAAATAGGGAAGAACCACGATCTCACAAAATAGCAGCGTGAAATAGCGGTTTGAAACTGCTGTGTTTCGTATGGTGAGTGTAGAGAACCGGAGACTCTTTTTACTAAAAATGAGGCATTCCATCTTAGTCCACAGGGATTACGACGTATGTGCATTGTGATTCTTTACGGAGGATAGATGTAGATGTCTATTGGCCACAGTATCCGCTTACCATCAGGTGGACTGTGTTCGTTTGTCATTTTTTTTAAATAATGTGATTTGTCTTGCGTTCCTTCTTTGACTTTCTGACTCCCACTTTAGAGTGAAGAGCCCCATTTACTCTGTATCCTGTCTTCAATGTTAATTCTATATCTTTATTATATCTACCAGCCCACATGCATAACTATCATCCAAATATGTTAACCTAATTTGATCTTTACCGCAGTCGGGTAAAAACAAAATGTAGACATATTGTTGGCCCACACGCAAAACATTTTTTGTGTTCTATGTAGACCTCAGTAAAATATATTTGCGCTCGTTGCAAATAAAACATATTTGCGTTCAGCCCAGAACAGTAAACCGCTATTTACACTCTACTGGTTTGAATATTATGGTGAGCCCTGCGTTACATACATTTATAAATTCTTTATTTTCTATGTAATTGTTATACTAAATATACGTTTTCATATTCTGTGAAATTTGTGCAAATTTGATTTTGAATTTCTAACTTCTTGAGACATCGTAAATTTTATCAATTCGATTCGCAATGCTCGCTCATTGTCGTTCACAAAGGGAGGACGTCCCAAACTTTTGTTTTTAATTAATCTTAATTTATTTACTTAAGTACGTAAATAGAGTACAATCCCCCCAAAACATAAATGTGAAAAGGGGGCCAAGTTTGGAACAAACGACGTTCGGGGTTGTCGGTGTCAGTAAAAGTGTTAAGATCTAAACGGGCGCTAAAATACAAAATTCGACCAGGAGGACATCATTTTAGTTTGTAATCCTATAGGCTTAAATATTGTTTATAGTATTTGAGCATTAATATTATACGTTATTAAAGAATATTTGTCTCTATAAGTGTTTAATAAAGAGCAAAGTATTGAATATAATTATTATTAAAATGCATTACATAGTACTTACGTCATAAAATTGCAGGATGTATAAAAAGTTAGCTCCCTCCCGATTTGGAGACTATAATAATTAAGATACGTAAACACTCTGACTCTATCTACGTTTAAATTTTTGAAATTACATCCAGTCTACAGATTTACAGAAACGTCATTGGAATAACATCGTTTTAGTGAAAATGGAAACTAGGAGTGGATTTTAATCAAAGGAATTTCGTTTGCGTTTCGTTCAAAGACAAATTCACAAGACTGTGCTGCCAATTTCAGGTCCGCAACTGTAATTTAAAGCGAAGATGCGCTATTATAGAAAGTCCTTTCATTTTCTATAACCACCTGCAACAGTATTTAAGACGACGCTAAAGTAGAGAATAATTAAAGTTAAGCTTTTGGAAATTTATTAAATAAGTTTAAGATTTTAACAAACGAGAATATTCCAGAAACTATATAATGTCATGTTTAGTTTTGAAAGATGAATAGAATCCTAAAGATTTTCAGTATGTAATATATGTAGAGAGAGTGGCAAAGTTATGAGAAATTCAGTACTACGAGTGCCAAACTACTATTTTCTAGTGGAGTATGCAAAAAATGGAAATAAGAGACAAATGTTAAAACGTCGAATATGTTAAATACTAGCGACCCGCCCCGTTTTTGCCTGGATATGAATTGTTAACGTGGCGTTATTATATCAACTTTTAGTTTTTAAAACAAATCAATCTTCAGGGTTTTGTTGAACCTAGGCTTCCCCTAACGATTGCCACAAATTGCCACAGACTGCCGCTCGAGAACATTTCTCTTCCATCTGTTATCGGTCCTTTGCTTTACGCCCGGTCCATTGTCACTTCAGGTTGCTAATCCATTGGGTTATCTCGGTTACTATAGATCGACTGCGTATATCCTCCTCGTGGAGTCTACGGTTTAGTTTCGGTTAAATTATCTAATTGAGTGTTGTTATACCTTGGTTTTAATTTAATATAGGGAGTTAGACTATGATTATTACTACAGCATCTTTATTTTATCACAAACAGGTATACTACGAAATGCCCTGAAAATTGTTTCCAGTATTGTAAAGAGAACTTCCGCGTTTGTCAGTCCAATAGCAACGTGGCATGACAGTCGGCACTGATTAAAGCGGCAAGTTCAAACAATCTGGATTGCGTGACTTGTATTAAATACTTTAAGCAGTTGTGTAGACGAAGTGTTATCTTTTATTTATCGAATTTTTTACTTCATATTTGTTTTAAAAATTTTCTCACAGTTTAGATGGTGGAAAAGTAAGGGCATATCGTACTATTTAGTTCGAGTTAAGAAGGTAATAAATTTTACAGTGGATCTTTTTCTGCAAAAATCCCCTCAATTTGCCGCTATATAAATGGGAGTATTCCATTTTTGGTTCTAGTTCCATTCAAGAAAATGATGTTGTCGATTGTAATCTTGCGTAAGTTTGAATTGAAGTAATCCATCCGTTACAGGCTATTAAAGTCCACTGCTGAACCACATAGCTTGGCAGGCGGGTTAGCAACCGCAGTTTTTATTATTTTGACCTGCTTCAGTTTCCGTCTGTCTTGTGACACCTTGCCTTAAACTATTACATTTATTGAATTTGGGTAAATATGGCAAACGAGTTAACATTCCATTTATGATTCTTGCCGGTCACAATGCCTCATAGATATTTTATCTATCCTAACAGCCCTCCTCAGTGTAAATGGCTATTGCAACCCATAGACACCTTCTATCTCTAACTTTAAACAAAGGAGGCTACTAGCGTATAGTCACCACTGAGTACTAAGATGGAATACCTTACAGGCAATAAATAAGTATAATTTTTTAACCAGTTGCTTAAAATCTTGAATATAACAGCGGATTTAATGTTGTTTAACGTCATAAATTGACCTAATAGTGAAATCTACACAGAATGCCAAACGCAGGTAAACAGCAATAAATGGGTCTGCGATTCATATCGTTCATTATCGTGGTGTGCAGGAATTACATAAAAAACGTCTTGTTTCGCCCGTATATGTCCGTGTGGTCGGAAGAGGCTACAGAAGGAATCAAACTAGGAGATGGGCAGCAGTGCCTTAAATACACCTAGATTGTGATCGGATGGAAAAACAGGCGCTGGAAAACTATTCCACTCCTCCGTCGTCCGACGGTGAAGTTGTAGCGTTCCAATCATAAACGTTCAGTTCTGAATGACTGTTAAAAATAAAATAACATATAATAATGTTACGAGCTTGGGGTTCGAGACAATTAAAAACTGCCGAATTACTAAAATTGACACTTTAATTACACAACACTAATTACAGCTTTAAACCACAATAATAACAAAACACAATTTTACTACAGATCGCTTTAGTTCACAGTTGTATCGCTTCGAAGTCTTCGCTTGTATCGCCAATTCAATACTCCTCGGTCGTGGTCTATACCGGCCTTATATAGCACCTCAGATACTTTCCAGAACCTTCTACTGTAGAAACATATAGAATGTTCGAGTACATATCGGTCCCGAAATTTCTAGAAGGATCTTGACTCTCCTAGTTCTGCTACTCGATACTAGAGGGCGCTAGTGGTAACTAGTGTTGCCATGCAAGACATTAATAGTGGCGCGCAACACTGCCCCCTCCTAAGACATGCTCGTCACGAGCATTATTTGCCCCATAATAACGCGCCAGTCGATCCACATGGACGATCTTAGGAGTACCTCTTGCACCTTTCTGTATCCGGTAGGTTACGTCATTAATCCTTGTCACAATCTGATACGGTCCGTCCCATTTAGCTTGAAGCTTAGGAGATTTCCCTTTGCTGCGAACTGGATTGTGTAACCACACTAGTGAACCTTCGTCAAACCCTTTGTTGTTCATTTTGCGGTCATACCGTATTTTCATCTTTTCAGACGTTTGCTGTCCCGATTGTCTGACGTGCTCATAAATGTCATTCACTTTGTTCCGCAAGTCATTTGCATAATCGGTTATACTGCGTGGGGCATCAGGTGGTATTCCGGTGATCAGGTCTGCAGGCAGCCGTAATTCTCTCCCAAAATGTGCTAAAGCTGGTGTCACTGATGTACTTTCGTGAACAGCTTTTCGATATGACAACAAAAACGGTTGTATGTGCCTGTCCCAGTCTCGTTGCCGTTTTTCCACAACTTTGGTAGGTACCTCCAATGTCTGATTAAATCGTTCTACCATTCCATCAGATTGTGGGTGGTAAGAAGTTGTTCTGGTTTTATGAGTACCCATAACCCGGCAAGTTTCCTGGAATATTTGAGACTCAAAATTGCTTCCTTGATCGCTGTGAATCTCTAAAGGTACTCCAAAACGACAGAAGACTTCATGAACTAGTTTATCTGCAACTGTTGAAGCTTGATTTGAATGGCGAAGACTTCTGGCCACTTAGTGAAGTAATCCATCACAACTATGAAATACTTGTTACCACTTTCACTTTCCTGAAACGGCGCCGCCACGTCAATGGCTATCCTCTCCCATGGTGCACCAACATTGTACAATTTCAATGCACCTCTACTACGAGTCTGAGGTCCCTTTACAGCCGCACAACTTGTACATTTGCGACACCAGTCCTCGACATCGTCACGACAGGGCACCCAGTAAAACCGTTCTCGGATCATCAGTAGAGTTCGTTTAACTCCCAGGTGGCCTCCTAAACAACCATTATTGTACAGCTGTAGAACATCCGGTACTTTTTTTAGGGACAACCATTTGCAAATGACAACTGTCTCCCCGACCATTTTCCCATTTTCGGCACAGGACTCCATCCTGAATCAGCAAGCTGTCCCATTGGACCCAAAAGCTTTTCGTGGTCGAACTCATCGCTGAAACGTCGCTCCACTTGGGCTTAGGAGCACTGGCCTTCGTCCATTCTAGAATCGGCTTGATGTCCGAATCTTCCTGCTGTGCATGTCGTAGGCTGTCTTTCTACTCATTGTTGAGCTGGTCTGTCATAAGCATCCTCACAGATACCACTTCCTTACCCTCTTGTCTAGTACAATGCTTGCAATCTTCAGGACAAAGTCTTCTTGACAATTCATCTGCGTTGCCATGAGATTTCCCGCTGCGATGTTCGATCACAAAGTCGTATTCGTGTAGTAGTTCAATCCATCTCGCAACTTGTCCTTCTGGATTTTTGAACTGCAATAGCCATTTCAGTGCAGCATGGTCAGTTCGTAAGTGAAATTTCCGCCCCAGAAGATATTTGCTAAAATGCTGCAACGACTTTACCACAGCAAGCAATTCTCGCCTTGTGACACAATAGTTCCTTTCCGGCTTTGACAACGACTTGCTGAAGTACGCTATCACAACCTCTTGATCACCATTCCGTTGAGACAACACACCGCCAAGTCCTATATCACTTGCGTCTGTGTCAACTATAAATTCCTTGCCCGCATCAGGGTACGCCAAAATAGGTGTTTCGCACAGACGGTCCTTGAGCTCTTGGAATGCGACATCGCAACTTTCATCCCAGCAGAAATGTCGTTTCTCCTCGATTAACTTGTGCAGAGGTAGGTGCTATATCTGCAAAGTTCTTCACAAATCGCCGATAATAGGAGCACAATCCCAAAAATGCTCTAACCTGTGTCTTGTCTTTTGGGACTAGCCAATCCTTGACAGCGGCAATTTTCTCCGGATCCGTGCGGATACCTTCTTCCGACACTATATACCCCAAAAAGCTAACTTGCCGTTTGAATAGTGAACATTTCTTCGGACTCAACTTGAGGTTGGCACTCTGAATCTTCATGAGCACGCGTTCCAGGTTTTGAAGGTGTTCCTCAAACGTACGGCCTACGATGATGATGTCATCCAAGTAGACCAGACAAGCATCGCCAATTAACCCGGTAAGTACTAGCTCCATCAACCTTTCAAACGTTGCTGGAGCATTGCACAATCCAAACGGCATAACTTTAAATTACCACAGACCCTTTCCTGTCGAGAATGCAGTTTTCTCCTTGTCCTTAGGGTCAATTTCAACCTGCCAGGAGCCACTTTTCAGGTCCAGTGTGCTAAACCACTTTACGCCTGTAAGCATGTCCAGCGTGTCATCAATTATTGGCAAGGGATAGCTGTCCTTCTTTGTAACGTCGTTCAGACGGCGGTAGTCAACACAAAACCGCATGCTGCCATCCTTCTTCTTTACCAGCACCACAGGTGAACACCATGGACTAGATGAAGGTTCAATAACACCATCCTTCACCATTCCCTCAATCATGGTTTCCACTTCCTTATCACGTGCTACCGGCAATCTTCTTGGGCGCTGACGGATAGGCAATTCTTCTCCTGTGTTTATTTTGTGTTGAACTAAGCCAGTCTTTCCTATGTCAGCATCGTTTGACGAGAAAAAATCGGCGTACTTGAGTAACAACTTCTTCGCCTTGACCACTTCATTCGGGAGAGAACGCTGCGACAGTCTTCTAAAAGTGTGGTCACCCTCGTTTGTGCATCCTTGCTGGGGGTCCCAATCGATGGATATTGGCACCTACGCAACCAATCCACTTCCTCACAAGTACCAACCAGTGTACCTTTTTCCATAATCTGTTCCTGATCACAAAGGTTCAGCACACGTACTCCTGAGATGTCGGTGGTTCTGACCAAGGTTCGAGCCACTTTCCACGGAAGGTCATTGTCCACCCTTTCCACGAGTACACAACGATGAGCTTGCCCAGGATTCCGAGGAAGACTAACCGGCACGATCGTTTCAGATCTCAGCGGTAGAACAATCTTCTTAAGGCTGTACACATTCCCCGGTATCGCCCCTTCCACGAAAAGTTCCTCATGTCCACATTTCAAAACACCTTGCTTAACATCGATCTCACAACAATTCTTCCTCATGAAGTCTAGGCCCAGGATGCAGTCGTCCATTATATCAGCCACGATGACATTATGCAGGTAGATCATGTTGCCTAGCTTCACTCCATCTCCTTCTCTCCACGGACGGGTATGCGCTGACCGGTGGCTGTTACCAAATTAATGCGCTCTCGGTTGTATGCGGAGTCCCCAAGGAACTGACTTATAAGTTGGGAACTGACAACCGTGCGAGAGGCTCCAGTGTCTATGGTCAGTTTACACGGCGTTCCGTTGACCTCGCCTTTGATGATTAGGCTGTTCCCCTCATGGGTTTGTGAGATCAAAATCCTTGGGGCTCTTTTAACATCAGCCAGCACCCGTCCCGCAGTCCTGGCTTTTACTCGTTTCCCTGCTGCTGCTGGGCGGTGCTGTTAGCCGCACTACCCTCTCGAGATCGATCACCTCCCCTTTCTACATTTCGCTCAGGGCAGATGGATCGAAGATGGCCCCTTTCCCCACAGCCGTAGCACCTAGGGCTGTATCCTTTATTGCAGTCGCGAACTGCAGCTGCTGTAACCTCCCTGACACGATGGGAACGATGATCCTGCCGTACGGCTTCCACCTCCAGTGCATGGGCTAACGCGTCCTTAAGCGTCTCGTGGTGCCCGAGCCTCACAGCAGCTCTGACTTCAAGGTCGCGGATGCCGTCGATGAATGTCTGCACCAGGTTCCCTACAATGAGCGCAGGTACAGACTGGTATGCTTTTCGAACCAGCTTGTCCACCTCAAGGGCCCACTGCTGCAGGTTTTCGTTGCTGCGTTGCACGCAATCTTTGAGAACGACGTGAAAAGACGTGTTCCAGGTGAGCGTCGCCATATCTCGCCTCCAAAGCCTCAAAGAGCTGCTCGTAAGTCACTTCCTTACCGAGAGCTTCCAGAACAGTTAAAGCCTGGTCGCGCAGGCCTAGGGTGAGAGCAGTCATGGCCTGACTTTTATTCCAGCCGTTCACCTTCATGACAGCCTCGAACTGGATTTTGTAGGCCGACCAGGAAGAAGTCCCGTCGAACGGCGGCACTTTGAATCCACGTAGCGAAGGTGTTGTAGCTACCACGGGAGCTGTAATTCCATCCCCAATTTTTAGGTCGTCTAGCGTTTTCTTCACGTCAGCCATCACGTTGTCAACCCGATTGTTCACTTGGTTGATTCGGGTTTCAGCTTCTGACAGGCGGTTGTCATGTTGAGCAACCCTATCCTTCACCTCCCTTATCTCTTTCCCGAAGGTAGCGTGAAGGTCCTTCATGAGAAGCATCTGCTCCTCTTGTCCCCGCTGCAGCCGCTCTTCCAACCGACGGGCCTGTTCCTCGTGTCGGCGGGCCTGTTCCTCCTGTCGGCGGGCCTGCTCCTGCAGCATCATCATCAGAGCACCTAAGTCAGGTGCTGCAAATGCAGGAGCTGCTGACGGGCCGACCTCCGTGGTCGGCAGCTGGCCCTCCGGCGCTTGCGATGTTGTACCACCAAATCGTCTCTGGTCCGTCTCCTGTTGGCGTTGACTTCAGGTACGGATACCCTCCGTGTCATCTTTAGGTAAAATCGGCATGATTAAATCCCACTTCTGACACCAATTGTTACGAGCTTGGGGGTTCGAGACAATTAAAAACTGCCGAATTACTAAAATTGACACTTTAATTACACAACACTAATTACAGCTTTAAACCACACTAATAACAAAACACAATTTTACTACAGATCGCTTTAGTTTGCAGTTGTATCGCTTCGAAGTCTTCGCTTGTATCGCCAATTCAATACTCCACGGTCGTGGTCTATACCGGCCTTATATAGCGCCTCAGATACTTTCCAGAACCTTCTACTGTAGAAACATATAGAATATTCGAGTACATATCGGTCCCGAAATTTCTAGAAGGATCTTGACTCTCCTAGTTCTGCTACTCGATACTAGAGGGCGCTAGTGGTAACTAGTGTTGCCATGTGCAAGATATTAATAGTGGCGCGCAACAATAACATATTTTCTGTTATCATTCAAGCCTACCAAAATGCAACTGTTAAACATTTTCAATAAAACTGAATTGACAACCGAACTTACAGTCCACCTGATAGTAAGTGGCTACTGCAGTTCATGGACACTTGCAGGCAACTACAAACAAAGCAGACTACAAGTTCGTTGCATCTCTAAGGACATATATGAAATGTTTCATAGCCTGTAATTATACTGACTCTCGCCCTTCGACAGCAGCACAGCAGTGCAAACACAAGCGCCAGAAACAGGTAAGATAGTGACACATAGACGGCCTCCTAGGTATTATAACTTATCTGTAAATTTAAAAACACAATAATAATTTCTTTCTTTTAACCTATGAATATTGAATTACACTATTTTGTAATACTAAAGCATTTAATGTAAAACTTATTTGCGAAGCCGCTGCAACGATAAAATTTCAAACCAATTATTAATATTTGTCACCGATACCGGGTTGTAATACATTCGCTGTCATTCTTCATTCATTTTGTCCTATTATTAAGGCATGACACAACATGTTTTTCTCCTTTACTTGATTTCATGTTCATTAAGTCATGTGAATGGATTATATTAATATGCTTGTTTGTATGATAATTTCACTGAAAGATGTTGTAACTTTACTTTGATCAAATATTTTGAAAGTTAGAAATTTAATGCCTTCTAAAAGTTTACCGAAGCGGAAGAAAGTCGAGAATGTAGGGAACGTTTTTATTTCGCCGCGGGCTCCTTCGCCTAACTTTGATTTCATTCCATCTTTTGCGTTTGAGTCAAAGGACGTAAAGAAATTTTCAATATTATAAACAAAGTTAAGTTAGTAATATGTACTAATTTATCAAAACACCAGCTTATTTAATATTCGAGTACTTTATCGAAATAATAATTGAAATAAATAATTTGAAAGATTATTATTTTATATAATATAAAAAAAAATACAGAACTCAGTTGAAAGTAATTATAATGCACGAGTGTGTGCGCAAGCAGAGCTGCACTCTCTATTCCCTCACTCTCATAGTCTGAGAGAGATCAGGCGCATAACAAACGACTTTACGTCCTTTCTGAGACACGGGAGTATACGTTAACTTACTACTTTTAGGTTTAACAACGCATCTGCATTCTGATTCTTGATCGAGAATAGTTGTAGGTGTTTATAGGCCACAGTATCTTTATTTTTTGTTTTACATGAGAAAATGCCTACGCTATCGGAAGCTCATTTACGGAAGGTAGGGAAAGTGGTGCCTCGCAATACCGACACTCCTCTACCCTGCAGCCCCACCACCACCGAATCAACGGTGCGGCCTTGTCAGTCGCGGATGATAGGGCGATTGGCGCATCGCCATACCAACACTCCGCTTCCTCCGCGACTCCACCTCGGCTGCAGCGGTAGGGGGAGAGCGAACACACATCCGAAATGGGCTCGCCAATCCCAATCGGAGTGGCCACCTCGGGCCAGTCCTTCACCTCGGGCCAGCCATGTGGGTTCCTATTACTTGTATAGTTGTAGCACGAATGGGTCGGCTCGACCACCACCGAGAACGACGCTCTCACAGAATACCAGCGTAAAATAGCAGCTTAATGCTCCTGTGTTTCGTATGGTGCGTGTAGAGAACTGGAGACCCGTTTTACTGGAAACGAGGCGTTCCATGTTAGTCCTAACGGGTGACAACGCATCTGCAATTTGATTCGTCATCGACGATAGATGTAGATGTCTATGGGCCACAGCAACCACTTACAATTCGTGTGGACTGTGTGCTCCTTTGTCACTCTTATCCTATTAAAAAAATGTGCATTTTGTGTTTATAAATATCCATGACATAGTGTTGTGTACCATTGAAAGTTGGAAAAGCCCAGCCTTGGACTTGCAGATTAAGTTAAAAAAAATTAGATTGTATCATTAATGTCACTATTTTAATATGTTTATTGAACTCCAATTTTCGTAATTAAATGGAAACGTAAATAGGGAGCATTTTGAGTATCAGCTTCATAGTAAGCGGTGTGTAGAGCGACCCCCCACTGGACGAAGAGACGATTTGGTAGGACATACAGAAAGTTGTTGATGCATGTGACTAAAGACCGCGTTTTGTATCGTTACTATATCGATCAGCTGCTGGACTTGTGATGGGCTGCCATCATGATGATGACGAGTTAAAAAAAGTTGCATGTTTTAGTTTTAGACTAATAGTATTTTATTGTTATAAAGTTTTTTTTTGGTCTGGTTATTCTGTCAAAGGTAAAGCGTGAAATTGCTAGCGTGCCTTTTAGACATTAATCGAGTCTGCAAAATTGCATACTCGTGACACTCACCACCAAGTATTTAATCTCGCTCCAAAATTCCTTGAATATTAGAAGATAAGGAGCTTTGACACAAAAATTACTTATTTTAAAGTATATTAAATAGTTTTCAGCATTTTTAGTCTTCAATTTAACCTACCTAAGGCGTACATTGTTATTTTAATAATATTACTTTAAAAGTACGTATACAAGCTAAATGGCTAAGTGTTTAAAACTGCTTTAAACATTTACTTATAAGACCTAATGAATGAATGAATGAATGAATGAATGAATTATAAGACCTAATATAAGATTATATAAGAACTTTATCACAGCTTTATTATAAGTTTTCAAAATTTAAGTGGGAATGGTTGCTAACCGACTTTAAAACTATATAGATCCCAAATGGTCATTCAAAATGAAAAATGATTACAATACCTAAAGATGATTTTCAAAGACCTGTTCAATAATACCTCACTTGACATAGTTCATCGACTTTTAATTTTTAATTTTTTACAATATGGTGTCTGATTGTGGCCATATTGCATTTTGATTACTTTCATGTCTTTATTGACATTTACTGGATTCAAGGAAATCGATTTAGGTAAGAATCATTAAAATAGGCCCACGCGTTTGGTCTCTAGAGCGCCACAAAGGAACAAACATACATATAGGCTGATAAACACATTACCCTCCTTTGCGTCACGCAATCGGGTAATAACTTTATATAACTTTAAAACTTTAAACACAAACGTGTGGTGGTGTAAGAATATCCACTACCCCATATCGTTCTGTGTCGTAGGAGGCGACAGGGGGAAACTGAACAGGAGTTTAACAGCAGCATCTTCCTGATAACAACACAAAAGTATAAAAAACTGCGGTTATTAAGCGTTGAAATTATGGCAAAATCCCCTATGTGACAGTCTATAAGGGAGGCCTATGTTTAACAGTAGACTTGTAAAGGCTGTAATGGGTGGATGGATTGGTGCAACTTTAAAAGAAATTTTGATCATTGTACTCGCGAGTAATTTAGTAGACAAAATCAGATAAAAATATAGTTTATTTTTTGACAGTTTCCATGATTTGAAACTGATTACAATAAGGATCTCCATTGTGTGTATAAAAGAAAACCTAAAATTACAGCGTATATATTTCCCACAGCTGGCTAAAGGCGGGAGTTATTAGGAATGTGTTCATTGAAAGGTCAAACCAGAGGAGTTGATATACTCAATGTACTTTTCGATGAGTGTTCAAAAACTGATTTTGGTTGTTAACGAGAGACTTGTGGACGATAAATCCGACACTTCCTTGGGACAGATGGTCGCCCTCCCGGTGATAGAATAAGTTGCTAGATTCGAGGATTACCGTGTCCTCCCCCTCTCTTCGGATCTCGGATAATTCTATAATATGCCAGCGTAATCTATCTCTTCTTCCAGCTCCAGGATCTTCTCGTCAGTCCTCAGGGTGCGTGCGTTGTATGTTGCCAGGTAAAGTCGTCTTAGGTGGCAACCGAACCTCCACCGGAGATTCTTAGCACCCCCTGCCCCGCCGTTACCATCGTTGCCACCGTAGCCAGGAATAGCGGGGCCATCGGGGACTGAGGGCCGTCTCTTCGTAACTCTCATCATGGGGGGATATTTGCCATAGTTGCCACGCTTGGCGAGCGGGTTGGCAACCGCAGTTTTTTATTATTGTTTTGCTATTATCAGAAAGATGCTGCTGCTCATCTCCTGCCTGTTTCCCATTGTCGCCTCTTACGACACCCACGGGAAGACATAGGGTAGTGGATATTCTCAAGTGCCACTACACGGTGATCAGAATCTAAGCCCTTCGAAATGATCTTAAATAATGTTACTTGAAATTAGATATTTTGATCAATTAATGAAATGATGAAAATATTATTTTCAGCTTGTAAATAGTCACAGGAAAATTACAAAACACAAAATATCATCGGGGTTATTTGCTCTTTCTGCAAAGTTAAAATTAATTATATTTCATTATTCATTCAAATTAATTTTGTTTCGCAGTCTTCTATATGTCTTCGTCTTGTTTGGTTTTAAATGTTATTATAAACTTTTTCATTTTAGCAACAAGATTAATAAATATAATACACTTTTCTACCTTATCATTATTATCATGGAATGGAATATCCCACCTATCATATCCACCTACGGTCTTTCACAAGAAATTTCACAAAACACGGTCCTGATCCACCTGCATCCGTCGACTTTTTGCATCTCTTACCACCTCCTGGCTTCACCTTTGCCACACTACACTCCTTATACGTGTTCTAAATCAACCAACCAAGCCAACTTTTTACATGCAACATATTTATGGTAGAATTGCGTTTAATTTAGTGTCATATACGTGGTAGAGCCACGCTGCAGCTATATTATGTTTGTAGCACGAATATGTCCGCTCGACCGGGGAAGCACCACGCTCTCACAGAATACCAGTGTAAAATAGCAGTATAGTGAACCGGAAAACCTTTTTACTGGAAACGGGGCATTCCATCTTAGTCCTCACGGGTGACGACGCATCTGCATTTTGATTCTTTATTGAGAATAAATGTAGATGTCTATGGGTCACAGCATCCACTTACCATCATGTGAACTCTGTGCTCGTTTGTCACCCTTCTTCTATAAAAAATATACGTTGAGTAGGCGTAAAGGCTTCGTCGTTTAGTATAGTCTTAAACGAAATCATAAGTATCAATTATTTTGTACTACACTTTTTCAGAACTTACTTTGTAATAGGACTCATTTTCTAACTGCCAGTCTGTCTCGTTACATATCACCCTCTTACCTATTTCTGCCGCCAAAAAGCAGTGCGTGCACTGCTGTGTTTCGTTTTGAAGTGTTTACGAAGCCAGTATAATTACAGGTTGCAAGGCATTCCTTCTCAGTCCTCACAGGTGATAACGCATTTGTAGCCTTTTTTATTTAAAATTGGTTGCAGATTTCTATGGGTTTCAGTAGCCACTTTCCATTAGCTAGACTGTAAGTTCATTTGTCACTTTAATTTTATATTAAAATAACCGGCCAAGTTCGAGTCGGACTCGCGCATGAAAGGTTCCGTACCATCGTAATACACGTTTCCAGTAGGGGGCCCCTTTTAATTTTCAATTTATTTTAATTTTTATTATTTGTGATGAGATTCTGTGAAAATTTCAACTGTCTACCTATTACGGATCATGAGAGACAGCCGGCTGGCAGACAGACGGACGGACAGCGGAGCCTTAGTAATAGGGGTCCCATTGGTTACCCTTTTGGTACTAAACCCTAAAAAAACTAGTACGAACAGCAATAAAAGTTTTGATTAATTTTATTGGAAGGAAATTTTCTTGTTACCAAAAAAGTTATGTTATTGATAGAAATGCAAATTATGTAGGTTAGCAAAGTAGGTATATTCTTTGATATATTTTTATTGTTATAGCAATAAAATTAGTAGAATTTGACTACTGTGCCACCTATCAGTTTCTAGCATAGCTTAGAAATCATCGCCACGACAAAACACATATATTAGGTAAATATAAACCGATCACTAACAGACGCGTGACAACGATTGATAACACAATATATGTAAAGATAGTACTATTACACGACAATAAAGTGGGTGCTCGTGATACTAATATGACTTAATCTTCATTCTTATTAAGTAATTAAAACTAAATAATTCCTTAAGCTAGGAATTAATTATAAAAATTTACATTCGATTAAAGCGACCTCTCATCCGGAGGGATATCAGGTTTCCGTCGATGCCCCTCTCGGCTCTTCAGACCATTGTCTGATCCGGAGTGTGGTGCCACTCACGCTCTCCTCGCGGTTGCGTTCTGCAGGTTGCTGCCGTGTTTGGCATTACAGGTCGGCGGATTGGGACGGAATGCGGTCTTTGCATCCCACCCATGGGGGCGGGTTTGCTTCTCGCCGGATAATCCCAGCGCTGTTGCTGACTCTGTCACTGATGTGGTGCTACAGGGAATGGAACTATTTATTCCATCATCTGTGGTACCCATCGGATGCAGATCGCAGCCTTGGTTTGGTCGTTCCTGTAAGACTGCATTACGTAGTGCAGGAGTGATATAAGGCCTGGGCTGAGGCTTCGGCGGCTCGGGATGTAAACACCAGCATGCTTAAAAGAAGTATAACTTCGCCCAGGTCCTTCAAAAGATTTATTGCCAAGGCAAAGTCAGAGCACATAGGCAGAATTGGCGAGAAACTAGTTCGCCTTCCTTCGGGAACCGTGCATTCTGGTCTCTCACCAAGGCTGTCCAAGGAATTTCTAAGCCATCACTACCATCTCTGCACAGGAGGACGACTCACTGCCCACGCCGCAAAAGAGAAAGCCGACCTTTAGGCTCACTTTTGCGTCCAACTCGACTCTTGATGACGGGGAACACACCGCCGACCATCCCGCGGTGTGAGTGCTCCACGCCGGATGTGCGGTTCTCACAGCGCCTCGGTTCGCAAAGCACTCTCCTGGACATCCACAAGTCGAGTGGGTCTGACGGAACTTCAATTGTGATGAGGACGTGTGCCCGGAGTTGGCACCGGTTCTAACGCGTCTTTTCCGGTACTCCTACCCTAGGCGTAGTCCCGAAATCATTGAAGACAGCTTTTGTCCAACCGATCCCTAAAAAGGCGACTGTTTCAGACCTGTCCAACTACAGGCCTATCGCCATCACCTCCTTGTTCTCCAAAATAATGGAGTCCGTTATAAACTGCCAGCTCATGTGGTACCTTGAGGATCACCAGCTGATTAGTGACCGCCAATACGGTTTTCGTCGGGGTCGATCAGCTGGTGATCTTCTGGTCTACCTGACCCATAGATGGGCGGAGGCAGTAGAGTCCAAGGGGGAGGCTTTGGCCGTTAGTTTGGACATTGCGAAGGCCTTCGAACGGGTTTGGCACAAAGCGCCTCTTTCGAAGCTCCTTCCTATGAGCTTCCCGAGAAATTGTGCAATTGATCACCAGCTTTGCAGATCGGAGCATCAAGGTCGTTGTAGATGGTGCATGCTCCGACTACAAGCCTATTAACGCTGGTGTTCCACAAGGCTGCGTGCTATCACCAACGCTGTTTCTTCTGCATATCAATGATATGTTGCAAACCGGTAGCATTCATTGCTATGCGGATGATAGCACTGGTGATGCTCTATACGCCGGCCGTGCGAATATTTCTCGGGAAAACGACGCCGAGTACCGGAACAAACTTGTGTCTGAAGTCGAGTCTTTGCTGAACAAAGTCTCGGATTGGTGGCGACTATATCTAGTCCAGTTTAATCCTCAGAAGACACAAGTTTGCGCGTTTACTGCTAAAAAGAACGCCTTTGTCGTATCTCCTCAGTTTCAAGGCACTCCCCTTGTTGCCTGAGCCAGTATCGGAATCCTCGGCTTCGACATATCGAGTGACGTGCAGTTTCGTGGTCACTTGGAAGAGAAGGTCAAATTGGCCTCTAAAAAGCTTGGCGTGCTCAGCAGAGCGGGACAGTATTTCATGCCGGCGCAACGCCTGCAACTTTACAAGGCGCAGGTTCGGCCTCACATGGAATACTGTTCCCATCTCTGGGCTGGGGCTCCCCAGTGCCAGCTCCTTCCACTTGACCGCATCCAGCGCAGAGCGGCTCGAATCGTCGACGACCGAGTCCTTTCCGATCGGCTCGATTCATTGGCGCTGCGAAGAGATGTTGCATCTCTTTGCATTTTCTTTCGCATTTACCACGGGGAGTGCTCTAAGGAATTGTTCGGATTAATCCCAGCCGCCAAACTTCACGAACGCCCATCGCGGCAGAACTCCCGATACCATCCACACCATCTGGATGATTAGCGGTCCACCACTGTGCGATTTAGAAGATGTTTTCTTCCTCGCACAACTTCCTTGTGGAATAGTTTACCACCAGCGATTTCCGGATCGATACGACTTAGGGACCTTCAAGAAACGAGCCTACTCCTTTTTAAAAGGCCGGCAACGCATCTGCAATTCCTCTGGTTCCCCTGGTGTTGCAGTTGTTCATGGGCGGCGGTAGTCACTTACCATCAGGTGAGCCGCACGCTCGTTTGCCCCCTCTCCTATAAAAAAAAAGCATAGGATGACTTCTACAACCACTTTATATTCGTCTAGGGACAGAAAATCCGTATTCCTGATGAAAAGTTGTTTTCACAATTGGAATTGTGAACACCTGCGCCGCAGCCAATTATAATATTTAACGTCCAAAGTCCCGAGTACCATTCGCAATTTCTTATGGTTCTTTCTGTACAAACTAAGGTTTTTGTCGTAACTTTATTATTATTTTACAAACTGAAAATTTGCAAATGTCTACGAGTATTTTAAGTTTTAAATTTGAGCATAATAAAAGTTAAGTTAAGCATACAAAAGAAACACTGATATTTTATCGTTAAGTGTGTGCATGTGAAGTTTGATGATGGAAGGAATTTGTCATCGGAAAACCTAGACGCTCTGCCAGTCTTCAACTCTTTTTTTACCACGCGTTCGAGCCAAACGGTTTGCTTCGCCATCCGTAATGCCTTATTTTATGTTTTGTTTTTACATTAGTAAATTCCTACGTATACCTACGGAGGATGAGTTATGTCGTACTCACATCGACTAAAACCTCATGGTGTTACCCCTTCGCCACATACTTGCAGGACCAAGGGAATGCTTTCGCACACGTCCACGGCCCCACCGGCGCTAGCCACCCCTCTTCGGGGGAGGATTTCTCCTTCTTTTCTTTTCCTTCTCAGGTAAAGCGCACCAGAAACACAAGGCGTCCTTCCTCCGCAGCCTCTTACTCTACCTGCGCTCCGGAAGCCCCCTAGTTCGATACGCGGACGCCATGGGGCCAGAAAAAGTTAGCACTCGGAACCACCAGCTTTCTTGACCCCAGCGGCTGATCTGGTCTGTGGCTCAGCCACCAACCAACTTTCGGCCATGGAGGGTAAGGAGAGCGGCACCTCGCAATACGGTCACTCCTCTCCCACCGGGTCCCCACCACCACCGCATCAACGGTGCGACCCCGCCAGAGTCACGAAAGATAGGGCGAGTGATGCAACGCCATACCAACATTTCTCTTCACTGCGACAACACCACGAGTACGGTGGGAAGGAAGGGAAAGAGGACACCCCTCTCGCTAGTCCACCAACGCGCATCCGGAGTGGGGTAGGCAAGCCCACCCAGCCCTCTTCAACTCGAGTCAGCAAAGTGGGTTCCTCTTTGTTCAGCGTGGGTCACCAAGCTACTTGCACTAAGTCTCCCCACAACGACACGACGGGAACTCGTTCGGGGGAGGGCCGACCGTAATGCCTACTAGTAATGAAGTGGAATAAGTTGCCAGCATCTGTCTTTTCATCCGATTACACACATTGGGTGTCTACAAGGCAGGAACGTGGGTTTGTTAAGTCAATTTAATGTGCTTTACCAACTTCGGCTACATTATCATTTACCATCAGGTGGGATGGTCAGTCAAGTGTTGGCTTATAATAGTTAAAAAAATGAAGATAGAACGAAGACTTCTGGCAAATGGTTTATGATTTTAGGTAGATACGTGATATTATAGCAGTCCTAAATCGATGAAACAGGATCCGTCAATGAACCCCTTTTTATAAACAGCACAACACAAACAGAACCTTAAAGTTTTAATTATTTATATTTTTGGAATTTGTATTTCGTCGTTCAGAGACATTGAACTTACTAGTTATATAAATATATAACTAGGAAGTTTTAGTTATATACAGGCTGTCCCAGAAGTCGACGTCTAGCCGGAATCGGGTGATAGGTCAAGTCATAATAGTTAACAGAAAAATATAAAAAAATCTTTGCTATGTATTTTTAAAATTACAGGCATTTATAAAAAAATCGAGTAAAATCTACATCCTGTGACGGTCTTTTAACTCCTGTTGCTACAAATTTTAACTTTTTTTTAATTTTATATTTATTATCTAATCCTGAATAATGCTTCTAAAAACTGTTGCTTAAAATTTACAACCAACTGCTCCAGTCCAGAAGGAAATGTAATTTATTCCCAACCAAGTATTCAAAATTAATACTTTGCCCAGTTTTAAATGACTGTACTGAAAAAAAATGCACGAGTTTGGCAAGTAACTTTAAAAGTTGGCGCATTTAATAAGGATTCCTTATTAAATGCGCCAATTTTTTATAAATAATTAAACAGGTAAGGAAAATAATGTAAATTAATTTTCCTTACCTGTTTAAAATGATTTTTGTGCACCCCAAGGCTTTCCTGAAGCCTGTTACTTAAGATTCTAGTTTGAGTGAAACGGAGGGAACCAGTTGACGAAGTGTGAGCGATATAGATAGTGACAAAGAAATAAAGAAGAACCATAATATGGATGAGTACATCACAAGCTTCCCGAATGAAGAATTTGGAATAGAAGTATCGAAAAATATGGACTACATTCATCGTCAAGCCGGCTTTATTCTAGGTGGATGGGTCGAACCGACAATCTGTGTTACGTCACTTCAACATGGATACGGAGACCACTACAGTACCAATAGGAGGAAATGACATTGAGAAGACTCTAGGGTTATTATGGGAAATAAAAAAAGACTGCATTGGTTTCCACCTGAATGAAAAGAAGACACCACCGGAAGTGTTACGAAATGAACGACCGCCTACGAAGAGAGAAGCCTTGAGCATGATTATGATACTATTTGATCCGCTTGGTCTGGTCTCACCACTCACAACACCTGCAAAGAGACTGATGCAGGAAACATGGCGATATGGAACTGGTTGAGATGAACCTATTCCAGAAGAGCTCCAACCTCGCTGGGTCGCGTGGTTAACGAATCTACGCACTATAAGAGAACTTCACATTCCTCGTTGCTACAATATCGGACCGGCAATCGTTGAGAGAGAATTGCACACATTTGTCGATGCAAGCGAAGAAGCATATTCGACAGCCATTTACATACGAATGCAACGTGCAGATGGGTCTGTACACGTCGCGCTAGCAGCAGCTAAGAGCCGCGTCGCACCTCTGAAACCCACGTCGATACCCCGACTTGAGCTACAAGCAGTTCTTCTAGGTGCCCGTCTCGCGAGAACAACAGAAGAAGAGCACGAGTTTGAATTCGCCAAGAAGATATATTGGAGCGACTTCCGCACAGTTCTAGTATTGGTACGATTAGAACCACGTGCCTTTAGGACGTTTGTCGCACATCGCTTAGCAGAAATAGAAGAGCTGACCAAAGTGAACATGACAATAAGAGCGGCTCACCTCGAGGTAGTGACATCACTGAGTGCGGACTCTGCTATAGACGCACTAAGAAGAGTCATCGCAAGAAGCGGCCAGCCAACTGAACTGTGGACGGACAACGCGACGTGCTTCAAGGCGGCAGACAAAGAGCTGAAAGAAACGGGACAAGAAGTTTGGGAAGCGACGAAAGAAGAGGCCAACACGCGCCACATCAACTGGCGCTATAGTCCCCCCGCCTCACTTTTCATGGGCGGCGCATGGGAACGCCTAGTGCGTAGCGTGAAAGGAGTACTACGAATCACGCTGCACGAGAAGCACTCAAGCGAGGAGACTCTGCACACACTCCTCGTCGAAGTGGAGAATATCGTCAACACGCGGCCACTCACGCACGTGACTGTGACACTAGAAGAACCAGAAGCGTTGACCCCAAATCACATCCTGCTGCGCCCCAATAGTCATATTCCAGCACCAGGCAGTTTCACCGAAGAAGATCAGTCTGCTCGCCATCTATGGAGACGCGCACAACGACTAGCCGACGAGTTCTGGAGACGCTGGGTGAGAGAGAGTATCTCCTCTTACTCCAACACCGGCGGGAGCCTCGCACCACCGGTACCGCCCCAAAGGTCGGTGACCTGGTCATCATCTGCGACCCGAACTTACCAAGGAACGTGAGAGGAAAAGTAACTAGAGTCTACCCTGGAGAGGACAACGAGGTACGATTCGTCGACGTCACTACGAGCATGTCCTGCGGAGACCCTGCAAGAAGATCGTCGTGCTACCGGTGAAATAGCACGCTGCGACGGCGGGAGAAATGTGCATGACAGCATCCGAAGGGGCCCGTGCGGGCAGTGCGGTGCAACTAGTGGGGGATGGACCATGTGACTATTCCTTTATTATATTTCGTCATATTTCTTGGTAATTTAACATTATGATTATTAACGTAAATGTTTTAATTAATTAGTGTGTAATAAGCACTTTAATAGTTAATTTTATATTATATATTTTAGATTTAGAAGTTATTTTATAAAAATAGGATAGTAAAAATTATAAATAATGTCAAGGTTTTATACCTTTGTTTGCCTTTTTACGTCTTATCATAGTGCAATAGATAAGCGATAAGATAGGACATAGATAAAGATATAATGTAATATTATAGGACGTAGATAATGATGTAATATAATATTATAAAATTAAACTCGTATTATAGGCATATAAGTATATATGTAAATAAATTGTTACTAAGCCATAAGTAAGGGCATATGTGAACGCAACGACGCGCCACTAAGGACTGGGTCGCGCGCGTAAGCTAGAGCGTACTTATATAAAAGTGAAGCGAGGAGCGGGGTGATATTTAAAGGGCGCTCCCGAATTTGCGCTGTTATTTCTATACCGAGCGTCGCCGAGTGCGCACGTATGTATTAATGTAAGTAGCAAAATGTAAGCTAAGACTTGATGGCCAGAGGGGGTGAGGTAGAGAAGTTTCTAGAAAGTCACTAGAAAACGTATAAATATCGCGCCCATTGGCTGGGAATTCATTCGACGTTCGGGCCTTACCAGAAAAAGGAAGAACAAACTAAAAAGAAAACTCTGCTTTGCCCTGCCCTTAGCTGCCTCCCTGACAAGATAAGAAGCGTTTTTTTATTCGTCCTGAAAACCCTAGGAAATCTATCTACAACAAGGTCCAAATATTTTTTTTACAGTTCTTTATTTAGAAAACGTAATACAGGATTTTTCGAAGTGATCCTCACAGATTCTATATTGTTGCCTTTTTTTATAATCTAAAAGTTTTGAAAGGAGATCTTCTCATCCGACAAGTTTTTACCACTCTTGTCGTCTGAAATTATAATAAAAAACATGAACCTACGTTTTTAAGTTATAAACGTAATTACTGTAAATTATTATATACAGGACTGTAAATTATTAACATTCGCTATTTAAACATGTATGTATTATAGACATGCCCCTGTCACTCTTGCGTGAAATAATTACCTACAATCGCGAGGCGCCCCCGGGGCAGAACGCAGTCGGGGCTAACGCGTTCTAGGCGATTGAATGTGAAAGTTTGTTAACGCTGTTTACGTAAATAGTTTATTGTAAATACTTGATGAAATACTCAACGAAATAATTTATGTTTAGTGTTTAGTATATTTAATTGTAGGATAAAATAGTTGAAAAAGTTTTAATGTAATTTAAGAATAATATATATTATGTATATTACCTATCTATTTCACAAATTATAATGGCAAAACGTCGTTCCTACTGTAATCGTTGCGGGGATAGGGATACTTATATCATTTTTTAAGTTACCGAAGGATAATGAAAGGTGAATTTATTTAATTTTTTGTTAGATAGGTACTTATAGCGTAAAAAGAATTAAGTAATAATTTAACTACAGAAGTAATACCTAAGTACGTTATTACAAAACTTAGTTGAAATTTATTTCACTACCCAAGTACCTACTTATATACCTATACTTGTCTTTTGTAATTAAAATATTTTAAGTTATAGTAACACAAAATACTGAAATTAAAACTTTGTTTACAAGATTTTTAACTAAGTAGAATACGATCACATTTCTGTTAGGAATCGTATTTCGGGTTTATTTGTTGTTTACACTATCTACCCATTTCTTACGAGCCAAACATCGCGATTCCCTGCGAATGGCCTTGCAAGTTGGATGCATTGGGTATCACAGAACTCACATAGTAGCGGAAATATGGTCAATCATAGTCAGAATAGGCACTTTACCTAAGTAACTTACTTACAATTTCACAATGTATTTTTTATTCTTTATTTACAGCGCTTAATAACCACGGAAAGTCCGTTGTGATGTAGGAAGGAGAAAAGATGCAAAGTAATGCGGATACTCGCGCGCAGAGATAAAATTTTATTTAGCTTGCTTGCGCGATTTATCTGATAAATAATAACTATGTAGGCTATTAAAACGTCGACAAGCAGTCAACATCAAAGGAGTGCAACTTCTGTACGTAGAACTATTATTTATTCTGTGGTATAGAATCTCAGGTTTGACAGACTTAATCCGCAATTAATGCACTATTAAATTATATCTGCGTTCAAATGGTAGAGCAGGCACGTTTTGTGGTGAGAAACAACTAATACTTTAGATCCAAAATTAATGAGTTTACATTGGTATAACTACTACTATGCTTAGTATTGGATATTTATTTGTATATTTTAAAAATTTGCATTTCAGTATACAGTTTTGAAGGTTACGTTATTTAACGATTGGCAAATATGCTCACTGACGCGTACACCTGTTATATGTTATGATACTTTTTCTTTAAAACTGAAGTGATAAACGAACATACAGTCTACCTGATGGTAAGTGGCTACTACAGTCTATGGAAACTTGCAGCTTACTTCATACAAAGAGGCCTACAGATGCGTTGTCACCTCTGAGGACTAAGATGGAAAGCCTCGCGGCCTGTGATTATACTGGCACCAATTCCCTTGCGATACACAGTAGTGCAAGCACTACTTTTTAGCGGTAGAATTAGGGAAGAGGTACCTACCCAGATAGACTCCTGGGCAGAAATGGTGTACTACCACCTGAGACATATTTAACTGAAAATAACAAACATTTAAAAACAACAATCACTGCGATTAGTATTATCAAACAAAGTTGCTTATCCGCGTCTGTCTGTGCATTCGCTTTAAACTTTAAAATTTTGAGTAATTTTAAAGTTTATTGTATTTTTTGCAACTTTCAACAAAATAGATTTTAATGGGTAAGTTTGACACATAACAACTATAATAAATGGATATTTTGCAAAATAATTATAGTGCTTATACATTCATTCATCAATGAATGAATAAGCACAAAACAAATACAGACTATTAAAATTCACCGCTGAAGTACCTATGTTTGTCCTCATCGATTGCCTCATATATGCCACATTTGGCAGGCGGGTTGACAACCGTAGCTTTTTTTATTTTCTAGTTGTTTCTCCAGGTTTGTTTTCCTCTGACGCCTCTTACGGCCCCATGACTAAGTTACGAATTTATACACGCAACTGTTTCCAACGAAAAGCGCTGTAATGACAAGAAAGAAAATATAATATGTAACATGAACTTAACTCATAGGTTTAAGAGAACAAAATATTTCAAGTAATTGGCAAAACAAATTTTGTCCATATTTGGTGATTGCTTAAAAATTAATCTTATTACTGCTTTTCACTGTATGTGTGGCGGCGCTTTGTCGCGTCACAAACGAAATGAATTGAAGCCTAAATTTATTTATTTATTTAATCACAAACGTTTACAAAAGGCGGAATTAATGCCACAGAACATTCTCTGACAATCTACCCCCTAATCACGCTATCGTAATTTCCGAACTACTCCGGTATTTACAATAGCTACGAGTATGTACTACCATACAGAACGTTGGCCGCTTTGCGGGTTCAAAACCTTGCCAAGCGGAAAATCTCCCCTTTTCTTTAGTGGGTAATAATTGGATTTTCAATAAAGAAAAATGACACATCTTTTTAATTTTTAGCAGCCTCTAAAAGTCCCCTGTTTGATATTCTGTTTGCAACACCATCCCGTCCCGTGGACTTGCTTTGTATATATTCTACACTATTAAAGAGATACAAGGGTTAAAGTTAAGAGAATCTTAAACGTCAACTCGTTCTTTTGTATTTTCAATGTACTCTGTGACGGACGTTCGGACAAAATCACAGAACACAATTACTCTCTATCGAGAGACAATACATTACAACGCTGGCGAGTCAGTCATTTTAATTGTTTTTTTTCTATAAACTGAAATGGCAAACTAACTTACAGTCGATGGTATGTATATGTAAGGCAACCTAAAGTTAATACTGAAGGCTGGTGATGGCACCAAGGAAATAATAAATACATGCGTGAGTGTCGCGGAACACTCGGTTGGAACGAATTTCCTTTCGTAGTATAATAGTATTGGTAAACGTATTATAATAATGATTAACAAATACAAATAAATAAATTACTAGCGTCTATTAAAATGAAGCGTCATTTAAAATAAAACAATATTTCTTTCATGGCAAGATAAGAAAAAGTGGATATTATTCCACCTCACTACCTTATAGCCGCCAAGGCCGTCTACACTACGTCAGAAGGGGTCGTGACGGAAAAATCTTACACTTTTTGTCGCCTAGCCCCCTTCGTTCTTATAATTTTGGATTAAGGCGCGTGGTTGAGCAAAACGTCGCGCTAATCGTTATTTGTGCGGTTTTTAGGAGCTATCTACTTTTTATTAAAAAGATATATCAACTAATAAAAATCACTTGATTCCATTTAAGTCATATCCAAATTTTTTTAAAGGAGTAAATATTTGAATGATCTCCTTACAACGAAACCACATAATGTGAAATAATTATTGATAACATGCGTCTCCTCGTAAAGTAAGCATTATTTTATTTTACGATTGACACTAATGGATAGAGGGAAGCTGAGGCAGAAGATGGGCAGCAGCATCTTTCTGATAACAGCAACATAAAACTGCGGTTGCCAACCCGCTGCCAAGCGTGGCAACTACGGCATATCCTCCAATGAAGAAAGTGACGAAGAAACGGCCCCTGTCTCTGAAGCGGCCCCGCTATTCCTGGCTACGGTGGCGACCATGGTAACGGCGGGGCAGGGGTGCTAGAATCTCCGGTGGAGGTTCGGCTGCCACCCACGACGACTCGACCTGGCAACTTATAACGCACGCACCTGAGGACTGACGAGAAGATCCTGGAGCTGGAAGAAGAGAGACAAGTTGCGCTGGAATATTATAGGATTATCCGAGGTCCGAAGAGAGGGGAGACACGGTAATCCTCGAACCGGCAACTTGTTCTATCACCGGAGGGCGACCATCTGTCCCAGGAGGTGTCGGATTTATCGTCCACAAGTGTCTCGTTAACAACGTTAGAAGATTGGGAGTGTGTCGACGAGGGTTGCGTACCTATACTCAGAATCACCAACGGTATTCGCTGAAGGTCACAGGTTTACGCACCAACTTCGGCACACCCTGATGAGGAGGTGGAGGAATGTATGAGGATATCTCTAGAGCCATGCATTCCTCTAAAACCCACTATACGGTGTTAATGGAGACTTAACGCAAAGCTAGGCACAAGAGAGAACGGTGAGCTGAAAGTAGGAAATTCGGATTAGGGCACGGAACCCAAGGGGCCAGCAGCTGGCCGACTTCATGAGAAAGAGGACTCTTTATGATGAACTCTTTTCCAGAAGCGGCCCCACAGGAAGTGGACCTGGTCGAGCCCCGACGGTTCGACAAATGAGATTGACTTCATTATGACGACTAGACGCCAACTGTTCAGTGATGTCTCAGTGATCGCGAGGGTGAAAACTGGTAGCGATCACCGAATGGTTAGAGGCACACTGAACCTAAAACGTTGTTGGAGAGGTGTCGTCTAATGAAGTCAACGCTCCGTCCCTCGTGCTCTAATCCAGTCCCGAAACCTTCAGCTCGAGTTACAAAACCGTTTTCAGTGCCTAAAGATTGCAATGCAGTGACGATGAATGACAAGCTCGTGGAAATGTCCATGCGGTCGGAGCTAAGTTTTGTAAGACCCGCCGCAGAAGAACACAAAAACTCCGATCACACTTTAATCTCATGGTTGTTAGACGGGAAATGAAGCTGCAATCTTCAGTAGATTTGATAGCATACAGGCAACTGAGTTAGTATTATTTGTTTGTTTTGGGTATAGTTTTTGTATTAGTTATATATTTGTTGTGTTTTTTACTGCGCGAAGAAGCTTTTTGTGTGTATTTTTTTGAAGTAAATGCAAATAAAAAAAATGAAGCACCATTAGCATGTAAGGTTCTAATCCATAATAAACATTTTGAAAAATATTATAATTTACACTATAAAAAGCTAATTCAATATTAGCAGTATAGTATATAGTTAAAATAATCCTAATATCTAACCACAATATCTTAGTAGGTATAGTAATTAGGTAAAAAGTATCTAAGTAGGTAAGTATTATGATTAGATAGAAGGTACTTATCTAAATAGTTACCTACTATAGCATATAATGTACCTACTTACTATGTATATTATATATACATAGTAAGTAGGTACTATACCTACCCAGGCCAAAGAAAATATACACTACCCAGGCATCATTTAATTACTACCCAAACCCCTATAACTAAGCTGACCATTTATTTTTAACTCAAAACGGGACATGGGTTAATTCCAGTTAAGCAGGTTAACAATAAAAATAAACACAACTTTTAATGTATTTATTTATTTTCAACTGTAACTTTATACAATTAGTATTCACATTAATTATAATTACTTTTATTATAAGAAATTGTTTAAAAGTAAAATCGATAACCAGTTCACCAGCTTCATTAAAGCAAAGTTCCTCAGACAGTAATTATTAAATGCAACATATTTTTTTTAATTATATTTATATTTGTCAGTAAAGTTGGTGATGATTTTAAATAAGAATAAAATTCTGGGGATGTTTTTTTTATTGTTACCTTTGTTATCAACATCGTCTTTAGAACTGGAACCATAAGTAATTTTTTTCAGATGTCCACAATTTATTCAAAATAGAAAAATACTCTTTCTACTGGAGCATTTGTACCAGGTAGACATAAAATATATTCGATTAAAATGAAAAAAAATATGTTGAAGATTGTTGGTGCGAAAGAGTTTGTATAATTCCATCCAACGAGTTTTTGCGGGAACTTTTAAATTATCCCATTCGGTTATTTTTGGTCGGTCTCGCTCTCGCACTGACGTGACGTCTGACAAACTTCATAATTTTAAATTTTCACGCGGTTTCGCAAAACGGGAGAATTTTGTGTCCCGGAGCTTTGTTTGGGGACAACGGGACAGGTGACCGAGAAAAGAGACAGTCCCGTTCAAAACGGGACGTATGGTCACTTTACCTATAACCCTTATACTTCTTATTGGTTTGTGTTTTTAAATTACCTTTATTATAACCCTTATGTTTAAATAAATATAATTACGTATGTAGAAATAAAATTGAATAAAAATAAAAACAAACATGTTTTTTTTCATCCTCATCAATCATTGGGGTGAGGATAATGTCAGCCAGCATATAAATAATAAGCAGGCTAAGTTACAAGGTGCTCAGTTCAAAAATTAACAATAATAAAAAAAAACACATCTTCGAAACATCTACTAAATATAATATACCTACCTAACTACCTATTTACCTATAGTGAGTAGGTATCTTTTAAACTAAAATAGTGATTTTCAATGCCTCATTTTCTCATATTTGATACTACCTTCCCGGGCGTTCGAAATGAATGATGTAATTTTTATTAATTAGATAATATGTGAGAATACATAATTCTAATATAATGAAACTAATATACCGAATTAAAAAAATGAAAATACATTTATCATTGTCTGCCGTGTCTATTTCCATAAAATAGTTTATTGATGTTGAAAAAATAATACTACGTTTTTACAGTAGGTGGCGTCTTCCAGATTTCTTACGCGATATATTGTAGCGAGAGTCGGCGGACCGAATGCTCAAGGTCGTTCGCTGGGAGTAGCCCCTTAAAACATCGTAAGGAATCCTGTTTTTTGAGAAACAAAAAATATCTCAAACCACTAGAACACTAGAAAAGTTCACCAAACGTCTATGTTTGCTGCTCCATTACCTTCAAAACTTATAGTACGTACATGAAGTTTAGGCCTTTTTTGGTATATTTTTATTTTTAAGGTGTAACTTAAAAATAAAAAAAATTAAGCTTCGGCGGCCCAGGATGTAAACACCAGCATGCTTAAAACGAAGTATAACTTCGCCTCCAGGTCCTTCAAAAGAGTTATTGCAAAGGCAAAGTCAGAGCACATAGGCAGAATTGGCGAGAAACTAGTTCACCTTCCTTCCGTCTTTCGCCAAGGCTGTCCAAGGGAATTTCTGTAAGCCATCACTACCATCCCTGCACAGGGAGGACGAGTCACATGCTCACGCCGCAAAAGAGAAAGCCGACCTTTTAGGCTCCCTTTTTGCGTACAACTCGACTCTTGATGACGGAGGGAACACACCGCCGACCATCCCGCAGTGTGAGTGCTCTATGCCTGATGTGCAATTCATACAGTGCTCAGTACGCAAAGGACTACTCTCCCTGGACATACACTAGTCGAGTGGGTCTGACGGAATCCCGCCAATTGTGCTGAGGACGTGCGCTCCAGATTTGGCACCGGTTCTAACGCCTCTTTTCCGGTACTCCTACTCCCTAGGCGTTATCTCGAATTCATGGAAGACAGCTTTCGTGCACCCTATCCCTAAAAAAGGTAACCGCTCTGATCCGTCCAACTACAGGCCTATCGCCATCACCTCCTTGTTCTCCAAAATAATGGAATCCATTATTAACTGCCAGCTCATGCGGTACCTTGAGGAGCACCAGCTGATTAGTGACTGCCAGTACGGTTTCCACCGGGGTCGCTCAGCTGGTGATCTTCTTGTTTACCTAACACATAGATGGGCGTAGGCGATCGAGTCCAAGGTGGAGGCATTGGCCGTTAGTTTGGACATAGCGAAGGCCTTCGATCGGGTCTGGCACAAAGCGCTTCTTTCGAAGCTTCCTTCCTATGGGCTTCCCGAGAAATTGTGCAATTGGATCACCAGTTTTCTTGCAGATGGGAGCATCAAGGTCGTTGTAGACGGTGCATGCTCCGATTACAAGCCTATTAATGCCGGTGTTCTACAAGGCTGCGTGCTATCACCAACGCTGTTCCTTCTGCATATCAATGATGTGTTGCAAACCGGTAACATTCATTGCTATGTGGATGTCAGCAATGGTGATGCTCCTTACATCGGCCGTGCCAATATTTTTCGGGAAAACGTCGCGAAGTACCGGAACAAACTTGTGTCTGAAGTGGAGTCTTTGCTGAACAAAGTCTCGGATTGGGGGCGATTAAATCTAGTCCAGTCTAAATCTAATCCTCAGAAGACACAAGTTTCGTATCTCCTCAGTTTCAAGGCACTACCCTTGTTGCCTCATCCAGTATCCTCGGCGTCGACATATCGAGTGACGTGCAGTTTCGTGGTCACTTGGAAGAGAAGGCCAAATTGGCCTCTAAAAAGCTTGGCGTGCTCAGCAGAGCGGGACAGTATTTCATGCCGGCACATCGCCTGGTTTTTACAAGGCGCAGGTTCGACCTCACATGGAATACTGTTCCCATCTCTGGGCTGGGGCTCCCCAGTGCCATCTACTTCCACTTTACCGCATGCAGCGCAGAGCGGCTCGAATCGTCGACGACCGAGTCCTTTCCAATCAGCTCGATTCACTGGCACTACGAAGAGATGTTGCATCCCTTTGCATTTTCTTTCGCATTTACCACGGGGAGTGCTCTGAAGAATTTTTTGGATTAATCCCAGCCACCAAATTTCACGAACGGACATCGCGACCCCCGATACCATCCACACCATCTGGATGCTTGGCGGTCCACCACTGTACGTTTCGCTAGGAGTTTTCTTCCGCGTACGACCTATCTGCGGAATAGTTTACCACCGGCGATTTTTCCAGACCGATACGACTTAGGAACTTTCAAGAAAAGAGCTTACTCCTTTTTAAAAGGCCGGCAACGCACCTGCAATTCCCCTGGTGTTGCAGTTATTCATGGGCGGCGGTAGTCACTTACTATCAGGTGAGCCGTTTGCCATTTGTTTTAATATTATTAAACTCCTTTGCAGTACGCATGACAAAACCTAACGCCTTAGATGCCCTAGTTATGATATTGTCAACATGGGTATTGAATAATAACTTAGAGTCGTGGATAATCCCTAGATTACGTACAACAGATTCTTTTTGTAACTTCTGGCCTTTAAGGTGATAGCCGAAATTAATTAAGTTTCGCTTGTAATAAGGGTACATTTTGATGGGTTTAGATCAAGCTTATTGATATTACAGTATTCCTCCAATCTTAGTAGATCTTCCTGTAGTAATTCAGCATCAGCCTGAGCTCGTTTGCTCCCTCTCCTATAAAAAAAGGTGTAGTATTCCAATTTTTTTCTTCGAACCTTTTTCACTACAAAATAACAATGTTTCCTTTCGTCGTTGTTTTTGTGAGTAATCCGTTTTTATTTGCAGGTCTGGTTTGTCTGCGGATAAGCGTCACTTGAGCTTGCATGATGTCTTGTAATTGATTTGTTGTCAGGTGAATGAATCTTATAAACCACAAACTCTCTCAGGATTTATAATCAAAATATTATACGTAATTTTATATTTTTGTAAATAAATAAAGATTTATACATCAACATTAAAACTATGATGCCAATCTTCTGAAAATTGTAAGGAAATACTATACACGTTATCCGTCGTAGATGGCAAGATATCCGCAGAACCAGAGCAACCGACATTGCCCAGCGAAGTATTAAGTTGAAATGATATATGATAAATCCTCAGACCAGTAATTGTAGGTGTGTAAGGCGGCTCACTTAGGGAGTGCATGTTAGCGTGCTTAACCCGTCGCTCGGCATAAAGTATAAGGCAAGTCCGGGCAAAAATACTGCATTTGCGGTATTATCGCTAAAACTAAAATAAAATGCCTGTTTAATGCACATTAGCATATAACAATCATGGTTATCTTATTCTCCTAACCAGAACACAAAACTGACAAAGATGTTTCGTAATTATAGATAATAATTATTAGAACTTTGAAGGAATCACGTTCCATAAATATTTTTACTTGTTAAAGTAATAGCATAGTAGTTATGCAATTATATTATATCTATCCTAGGATTTTGGTAAAATCAAAAGACGGAATATGACAAAGAATCCTAAACAAATCCATGTTTTCGATGATAATCCTAGACCTGCTCGGTATTATGATAAAATCGACTGTCCATTCACATTCGGCTTTTGATCAAAATCCTGATTTTATTGTATTCCTACGATAGATATATAATTTCATATTTCATAATCATATTTCAAAACCACGAAATAATATCACTTTAACATGTAAAATATTTACAGAACGTGATCCTTCCAAAGGCTTCTGTCATTCTGTGGTCTTAAAACATAGGTATTAAGTCCGAAATAATTTTTTTTACAAACAATTCGTAAAAATTTTCCTTCACTTGTCATTTTAACGAGTAATCCGACTTTTCCAAAGGCTGTTGTACCTTCGGATTTACCGCAATAAGCTTTAAGTGTTGGAAATTGGAATATTGAGTGAGTGAAGATATTTTTCGTTACTGTACACTTCAGCTTGAGACAATACTCAGTAAATTAAACAATTGAAATCTTTTAAAATAATTGTTTGGAGCTTTTGATATATTATATATTATATTTACGATGTTTTTTTTCTATTGAAACGAAACTGAAATAAAATATAATAATCGGCAAAAAAGTCAAAATGTTAAATTAATTAATATTACTTATGTCTTCTTTTACTTTTTTGCCGTACTTTGAGGCAGTTTATGGGGCCTATCGCGTTTATGGGAGAGGCTGTAATAATAATGATGACGATGATACTACTATAGTAGAATGAAGACTAGTTGAGATTAAATTAACCGTTTTTAACCGACTTCAAAAAGCAGGAGGTACTCAATTCGACTGTATTTTTTTATGTTACCTCATAACTTTTTTCTAGGTGAACCGATTTTGATGATTATTTTTAAATTTTTTACTTTCTCATATTGTGCTCCCATATAAATTTGATCAAGGTCTGACCAGCAGTTTTTGAGTTATCCTTAAAAATTTATTTTGAAGTCGGTTATACAAAATTTTTAATTTTACCACTTGTATACATATCTTAATTCCCTTTTCCATCCTATTTCTTCCATCAATCCATTACAGCCTAATAAAAGCATAGTACTAAAACTGCTGAACATAGGCTTCCCCATGATTGCATCATTTTACGTGGTAGAGCCATGCTGCAGCTATATTATGGTTGTAGCACGAATGGGTCGGCTCGACCGGTGAACTCGACTCGACGCTCTCACAGAATACCAGCGTAAAATAGCAGCTTAATGCTGCTGTGTTTCGTATGGTGAGTATAGAGGACCGGAGACCCATTTTACTGGAAACGAGGCATTCCATCGTAGTCCTCAGGGGTGACAACGCATTCGCATTTTGATTCTTAATCGAAGATAAACGTAGATGTCTATGGGCCGCAAAAAAACCTATTTACTTAAATAATGTATCGTTTACTTTGGCCTTAAACTTGGTTAAAGACATAACATGTACATCTATTGACCGACCCCATTTATTACATAGTTGGGAAATACTGGAAACCGATGAATTCGCTCCCAGGACTCTAAGTTATTAACATTCGCTGTTTAAACATGTATGTATAGAATCTCAGGTTTGACAACTTAATCCGCAATTAATACACTGTTAAATTATATCTGCGTTCAAATAGTAGAGAAGGCACGTTTTGTGGTGAGAAACGACTACTTCTACTTTAGATCCCGAATTAATGAATTTACATAGTTATAACTACTACTATGCTTAGTATTGGATATTTATTTGTATATTTTGAAAATTTGCATTTCAGTATACAGTTTTGACGGTTACGTTATTTAACGATTGGCAAATATGCTCACTGACGCGTACACCTCGTTTGTCACCCCATTCTATAAAAATAAAAAAATAAATCATAGGGAGGATTTTATCACAGTTGCCACGCTTGGCAGGCGGGTTGATTTTAATTCCTTACGTTGAAATAAATTAAAATTATGCATATCATTTTTAAAACTATAAAGGCTTTAATTTTATACTGCAAGTTTATTTTCAACATTTGAAGAAGACTTTTCAGAGTTCATTTTTTAAATATTAAAACTATTAAATGAATTTTTTTTTGAAAGGGTCGCTCTAAATAAGTTCCTAGGGTTTCATGTTCGAAGTGCGGTTGTAAGTCCAGAAGCAGGCAGGTGACACGGGGCGAGGGCACGCCGGTCAGCAGAGGCCGCCGCCCGCTCAGGGGCTAAGTGCTCGCTCTATAATTCACACTACGCGAGCAACTCGGGTTTGGCCTCCGCCAGCACTAATGAAATTGATATTCTAATTGATTGAAGGAAAACATCAAGAGGAAACGTGCAAGCCTGTGAAATAAAAAAAAATACTTCGGAGACGGGTGAAATCCGTCAAGATGCTTTGGGGAAATGCAGTGGATACTTTTTTGCCCTAAAATCCTCTTAGAAATGGGATGAGACCTGTGCCCAGGAGGGGGGCGTATATAGACTGTAACTTTACGTTTTACTTTTCTTAATGTTAAAGTCGTTGCTGCGATTGCCATCTTTTATTTTATTTTTTATAGGAAGTGTTTTTCGTAATAACATAACATTTTTTGTGTAAGCGCGTCTTTATCTTCACATAATGCAGGCCTTGTTTCTCAATCCTGGATGATTGAGAAGGTGGGATAAATCCTTAAAGGTTCAACGCACATTAAATAGATAAACATACTGAAAGCATTCTCCTAATCCTCACCCTTTTATCTCCTTCGCTTAGAAGTGAATAGAAAACCAAACAGTTCTTACGTTCAAGCGATATGTGTATTTACAGGTTGTTCGGTAAATAGTGGTTTAAACTTCGAAATCCAGGCATCACTTATGTCATTCGAAAATATTGAGTTAGTATTGATTATATCATGTAACTGTAATTTTTTCATTCATTTCATTATATTTTTTTTTAAATGTCGTATTTTATTTTGTCTCTCCATTCAATATTGCTTGATTCAGTAGCTTTATAATGGCATCTCTCCATCTCGTAGATACACAATGTATAATAAACACCTTGTCCGATCTGAACGGGGTACTACTACTTCTACTACTAGTACTGGTTACCGCAATTTACAAATACAATATTTTTTGACAGAAAACCCCAATAACTGTTTTGCCCCGATCCGGTATTTGAACTCGGAATCTTATGACGAGCAGTCGCGTTTATGACCACTAGATAAACGAGGCAGTTGTGTCGTATTATATATCTCGACCAACACTATTAGTAGCATTAAAGGTGTGAGATATCCGGCACTGTGATTCCTCCGCGTGCCAAGCGTGGTGAGAAGGACAAATCCTTTAGAGTGTGAGAAAGGTTTATGATCGTGTATTTACGATATGCCTCGTGGGAGAATTGTGTTCAATTGAATGTTATTTGAGTACCTACTGTAGAGCTTAGCCTTGACTTGACTTTGTTGGTTTCCTAAGGCTAAGAATATAAATATTGCAATAAAATTCCAATAAAGTCTGTTGTAAAATATATTACGTTAAGTGTAAACACAAATATTAATTAGTTAGTGAAAAATAAAAGTTACAAAATCAGAATTGTAAATGCTAATAGAAATTGGTGTGGTAAATTAAAATTAATACTGATATAATTAACATAATAATCACTGCAGTGTGAAGATTGTCTTACTCTGGTGGGAATCATTTTGCAACTGTATAATGTTTATAATTATATATTTTGTAATCTGAAATGTACATTAATATTAAAAAGTCATCGGCTACTAATTAATAAGTACTAATCACCATTCATAATCGTCATTACAGTCCATCACAAGTCCACTGCTAAACATAGGCCTCTCACAAACAATGCCACAAAACACGATTTTGAGATATCTACATCCATTGACTTCCTGCAGATGATCACTTCATCTAGTGAAGGGCCGTCCTACACTTTACTCACCAGTACGAGGCTGCAACTCGACAACCTACTCAAAATAATAAAAAACTGCGGTTGTCAATGCTATGAGGTAATTTATGGGGTAGGCGTACGTTTAGCAGTGGATTTTTATAGGCAGTTATAGATGGATGGATAGAGGGAATTCACTTTTGCAACGAGAATTCTATAACATGTAGGTATAAATTTCAATATGAAATCATCCTTAAATTTGCCTCACAAATTCACTACTGAACATAAGCTTCTCTCTAGGAATGTCTAACGTAGTCCCGTGTCAACTGAATCGATCGACTTCTAGCAGGTCTCTACAGATCGCTACTAGATGTAGAGGTAGGACGCCCTTACCAATACGAGGATGCCACTCGAGAACCTGCCCTCACCACCATGGGTTGTAATTTCTTAGAGTTATATGATATGAAGCGAATAATGAGTAGATAAAAAACATACAAATGAAATAAGTCGCGGGTTATATCTAATTTAAACAATTTTTTGAGGTTGGGCCATTAAGTTAATTTCGCTGTTCCTAAATTATGTACTAAAAAAACTATAAATAAAATTAATTATTAAACTGAATAGTAGACAGACAAAATTTATGAGTTGCGAGTAATAGCTTCTTTTAAACAATTTTATGACGTGAAGCCAATACTTTATATTTTTGTTCCTAAATCATGAGTGCTACAAATAAAAATAATGAATGAACATTTATTGAACAATTACAATTGGATAATGAACGGATTATTGATATTAGGATAAAACAGCATTCGTCTGGTTGGTGAGCACGTTTTGTGTATTTAACAGATTTTAGTTTCTGCTGAAATCAACAACATAGCTTTTGATTACATTTTGATCTGATTATTGTAGTTTGTTTTTTGTTCAGTATAGATTTATTTGCTTCACTTTTTAAAATAAAATTTATGTCAAAATTGTGCCTATAGTTTTACAAATTACTTTATTGGGGAGGAGCGTAACGTAGGCTTATTATCCCCGACTCAGATTTAATGAAATAAAATGTATTAAATACTACAAAACACTATACATACTTAAAATATATGAGAAATTAATATAAAATCAATAATTAAGTGACTCCGGCCTATGCTGCAGTATTGCTACAGCGTTCTTATTCTGTCGGCGCCACTAACAAGCCTACGAGAAGTTTTCTATTGTCCGATTTAGAAGAAACTTCTGTGGCTGTCACGAATAATTTTAGATATTTAAGGCATTTTTATAGTTTTTTAAACGTAGAAAGTGAAATTTGCTAACCCCGCTAGTATATTCAGTAAAGCAACCATAAATTGAATTGTTGCCATCGTGTGTGCTTCAGTATCTGCAGCCGTCACATATAATTGCTTATCGTAAGGGTGTGTCGATACACACTAGATAATAATGCGTCTAATCAACTAAAGGACGAAAAACTTGCGTGACTAATATAGTTGCGGTTGCCTTCACATAAAATTGTTTTAATTTAATATTTATACTCTTATTAAAATAAATAGACCATAGCGGGTTATTCCTTCGCTTTCGCCACCTTCGCTTAAAAATTAATTTCAATTATTATCAATCAGTCGGCGAATACGCAGTACATTATTTTATTATGTTTGTACAAATATACATAAATAAACACTCACGCCACACAATCAAACATCAAAATTTTGGCACAATCCTGACACATCTTTCTCGCCTCCTTTACATCCATATACCTACGCATACATGCTTGTCGGTTAAGAGTACTCTTAATTTGGCCCATTTTATGATGTATAGTCTTAAACTATATTTTCTTTACACATGCGTCAGTAAATGCATCACAAAACATGCATGATTATTTTATCAATTGAAAGTTCGCCGATACATACTAGAACAACGCAGTCAAACTTCCCTGATTAATCACTCTGTAATTAATCTCAGCAATGAGAGGAAGCTTGTGTCCTGTCCATTAAGAGTATGTTACTTTACCTTTACTTAAAAAGTAAAAGTTATAGTGCTTTCAACCAACATAGTCTCCTTATATTTTGTTATTTTTTCAAGGAATGAAGGACTGGAGTAGGTCAGTGGCTACGGGCTATTTCTTAGTCCTTAATTTTGTAATACTTCCGTAGGTTATGACGGGAATTAATTTAAAATCCCAGCTTCATTTTTGTGATTTGGATAAACATTTGTACTATTTTCACAAAATTTATAATAAATTTATTAATAATTTAAAATTAATACTGTGAAAGTAGTACGAGTGTTTTTATAAATGACAAAAATTAATTTAGGATTTAGTTTCATTCCAGTTATGATATAATTAAAATTATTTTAATTATTATCATTTATATAATTATATTATAACGCGTTCGGCAATTAAGGAAATAAAATTATAAATATAAAATCAATAAATATAATATTTAAAGAATTAAATCAGCTAATTCGCATATTTACTACATGTGTAACTATGTCAGATATGAAAAAAGGCATGTACCCAGTAGTGGGACGGACGTGGGCTATTTGAGGGACGGTAGGTAATTTGAGGGACACATGTCTCAGTGTTTAAAGTAAATTATTACTAGCTTAAAGAATTTGAAATCAAATTAATGAATTTCAAATTAAATTTTGCTAGTATTACAGTTGTTACATGTCCAAAGTTGTCATGTCCAAGTTTAAAGTTAGTTTATGAAACCAGATAAATAAGGGTTTATTAAAATAGTTAGCCCTTTATACAGCTCGCTGAGAAACCTTTTGCTTCCCCGTACGGCCAGTAATGAAGGAGCACGTCCCTGATCCATATCACTGGCAACAAGCAATTGTTGTACATTCTTGTTTTGAAATTTAGAGGAATACGTGACAAGAATACGAATACGTGCTTATTATATATTTCTAAAATTGTTTGAAATCATTTTAAGACATTGGCAGTGTGCCTATATACGTCCCACTGCTGAACCCAGGCCGCCCCTCATTTCTAAGTGGGTAATGGAGCAATTAGTCCGCCGCCGCTGCATTGTCTGTTAGCGGACTTTACAGGAAATATTTTTATTCCTTGAACATGTAAGTTTTCTCATGATGTTTGCGTTCACCGCTGTAAATTAGCACTTAAAATTGTAACCCGGGTTGCTAAATCGCGTGGTGTGTAATTTATGGCATGTGCTTATCCCCTGAGCTTCTACGGTTTTATATTCCCTTCAAATGATTACTACTGTATCAATGCATACTACTGTATTAATGCATACATGATAAGCAAATGGTAGGTAGAGTCCGAACCTTACCCGAAACAACAGAACACATGGAATAACTACGCACAGAATGGCCTCTCACCCATACCCGCCAATCCAATTCACCTCACCTTAACCAGATTTCAATAGATACTTCACTTGCTCTAAGTATATTGATCCACGTCCCTCTACGTGGCGTATTTTAATTCAACATGCAATACAGCCCTCTAAAAATATGCTCTCACCAAAGCGCTTGCATATCGATGATTACGAGAAAGTATTCCGAGTAATGTATTTTAAGGTCTACATAGGGACGATGTAAAATAAGGAAATTTTTTGATAAAATTTTACTGAAAAAGGAACTTATTTTGATGGTAAGTAATAACTGCAGCCCATAGACACTTGCAACCAACTTCAAAGATCTACAGATGTGCTGTTACCCTCTGTGGGCTAAGATAAAATGCCTTACAGCCTGTAATTGTACTCGCTACCCTTGGGCCCGGGCACCGCTGCTTGGTGCCAGAAATAGGTAAAAGTGGTGGTTTCTACTCAGACAAACTGCTAGGCAGAAAAATATCCCTATCACCTCTAATATTTTTGTATTTGTTGTCTATACTAACGATTACCTTTTTGTCACATAAATCATATAAATGTTTTTTTTAAATATGGAATAAGGGTAACTAACGAGCACACAGTCCACCTGATTGTAAGTGGATGTTTTGGACTATAGACATCTACATCTATCCTCGATTAAGAATCAAAATTCAGATACGTTGCCATCCCTGATGAATAAGATGGAATACTAATTTCTATTAAAAAAGGTCTTCAGTTCTATACACTCACTATACGAATAATAGCAGCATTAAGCTGCTATTTTACGCTGGTGTTCGTGCTACAACCATAATATAGCAGGGTTTTGCAACGTCGATAGCAGGCGTTAAGTCCGCCTTTGTACATTTTTGTGCAACGAAGTTCAAATAAATAAATAAATACAACAACGCTTTACCTAATGCTTCTAAAATGTTTGGTAGAAACTTGCAAGACTGTTATAGTAATAATTTTGCGCAGGTGATAGCTTTGCCGATTTTTCGGAAATTGTCGCAGTGATTTAAATCATTCGGTATAACGTCATCATATAAAATTTTTCTATTTCCTCTGAAACAATTCATAAGTAGCGATAGTAAAAAAGAGAATAACGTAGTAAATTTTCTACTTAAGTACTGAGTAACGTGCCGCCCACCTGTTTAAAGCGCCGGTAATGGAGCTGTAAGGATTTAAACTCGACTGACAGTTTCATAACAGGCGAAGTTAATCAGCAGAGTGTTGTTTTGGTTTTAGTGCCGATAGTTCATTAACAAGCTGTCAGCGGGAGTAAGTACTAAAATTTTTACGAAAGTCATATATAAACGAACTTTCACTGATATAATAAAATTGTATTTCAGCGTATTTCAAGCTTTTTCAAACCTATATACCATTACATAATTTACTACTGTATTAAAAATAGATAAGTAATATCTTCAAGACCGAATTGAATATCGGCTAGTTTCAATGGAGACTAGCCATCTGTGCACGAAAAGATTATAGTGCACTCTCTATACCCTCAATTTCCGGACTTCTTACACTCCGGAATCTTCGAACACGTCCGGAGATCAAGAGCAGGACCAATATCTTTACGTGTTTTCTGAGGCACGGGGGTGAAACACTGCCAGCTTCCTGACTTCGGGCTGCTACTGAGAATGTTTACAGAAAAACTCTATAACTGATTTTAGTCCGACTCGGGCTTTGAAGTTGAGACCTCATGATAAGGAGCCACGTTTACGACCACTAGATCGACAACCCATTCAAGAATAAAATAAAATATTCATTAATAAATGAAATAATTATCTCTTGCTAGGCATCTATTTTCATAGGTAAAGCTGAACAAAACTTTACTAGAATAAAACATCATGGCAGGTCCACTGTTGTCTATTGTTTAAATTTCCAGACTTCTGTGACTATACTCCATACTCAATACCTTATTGCATTCAATTTATGACGTTATACACAAAATTAAAATTTAGTTAGGCAACACATGGTAAGTAATAACACAACTTTAAATAACATCAATAGATACGTTGTCCTCCCTGAGGTTGTACTCGTATGATAAAATGTATCAGTAATTTATTTTGTAAGGGATAAGGATGAAATAAGATGGTCTTTACAAACTCATATATTAAAACATAATATAAATTATAGGGATATAAATTACAGGGTTGTGTATTATTACACTTAGCCTTGCGTATTGCTCCTTAGTTCTCAAACGGACGGCCGTCTAAGGATTAGATTTGTTAATCCTTAGACATTTAATTAACAGTATGAATAGTTATGCGGGTTGATTTAAAATAATTTTGTGCTAATATAAAGTGTTTCAAGTCTATTACTTATGTTCTATATTATGCCAACTAATTAAAGAACCCTTTTTTAAATAGAGAGTTCTAATCCCCCAGATATCGGCACATTGATGTAAGTGTCGCACATTCTCTCATAACTAATTTTGTAACAATATCATAGCAGCGTCAGAAAATATATCATCCCATTTACCCTCTGCATATCGTGAAATATTTTTATGGGAAATGCCAGGAATATTTTGTGTGTCCCGCACACGTGCACTCATTTCAAGCACTCTGCCTATTGAATAATGTTTTTCTTTAATTTCAGTAGCCTTACGAATCATCCTTGGTAATGGGGTTTATTGTAAATTAATGGCGGGGCGATCCAACACATGTTCGCATAGAAATCTTACGGAGCATCGGAACGTAGCAATGTTTCGTGTCGTATATGCTATAAGCCTATAAAGGTAGCCCGGGTCAGATTTAACGTCAGGAAGTTAAACTCTTCGGCTTTTGATGACCATGAGTACTACAAAGCATTCGAAACATCGAGATTCACTAAAAACAATAAAATAAACGCTATAAAATCTGAAAAACCCGTTTTATTCAATGTGTGTTGTGCAAGTTAACTACTTCGTTGGTCTAGTGGTTGTAGTAGTGCGACTGCTGATCATGAGGTCCCGGGTTCGAATTCCGGGTTGAGCCAAAAAAATCAGTTATCGAGTTTTTCAATCAAGAAATTCTCAGAAGTTGGCGGTGTCTCAGCCCCGTGCCTCGGAAAGCACGTAAAGCCGTTGGCCCTGCGCCTGATCTCTCTCCGGTCGTATTGGTTTACCGTCCCATCGGACTGTGAGTGTGAGGGAATAGAGAGAAACAGAAACTTTTTTATTCAATATAGATTATAAATAATACTTATTGAAAGTCACTCTTTTGTTTAATTACCACTGGTTCGAAAAAAAAACTCTGTCCTGGGAAGAACCAGCAAGAAACCCAGCGGGACTTTTTTTTAAAATAACAGCTTACAATCATGTATGTTACACAATTAACCACACAAAACAAATTAGAAATAGCTTGGTAGCGAACACCTCATTCCCACGGGTTATTATCATCCATAAATTCCTTATATAAAAACCATTTTATACTAACTATGTTTAATAAAGTTTTTGAATTTTGAGCAGGTCAAATTTTGTATATTTTCTGGGATTTTGTTGTAAAAGCGTACACATCGCCCCAATAATGAATTACTGACACGATGGATTCGAGTAACTGGTACTACTAGCTTGTGTTTGTTGCTAGTATTTACAGAATGAATATCACTTATTTTTGTATAACTACTTTTATTTTTGTGTACGTACATTACATTTTCATAAGTGTATTGAGAGGCCAAAGTTAATATATTAATTTCCTTAAATTTTTGTCGGAGCGACTCTTTAGGTTTTAAATCATAGATTGCTCTTATGGCGCTCTTCTGTAAAACAATTATAATTTCAGTGTCAGTCGCGTGTCCCCCTAGCAAAATACCATACGACATTGTGCTATGGAAATAGCTTAAGTAAACAAGTCTAGCTGTTTCCACACTGGTAAGATTTCTGATCTTTTTTACAACATATGCTGCAGAACTAAGTCTGCTTGCTAATTTTGATATATGGGGGCTCCATTGAAGCTTCGCGTCTAGTGTCACTCCAAGAAAAATGGTGGTATCGACAAGACTCAGTTCCTCCCCATTTAAAATTACATTAGTATTTAATTGTTTGACATTTGGAGTCATGAATTTCATACATTTCGATTTAGTGCCATTTAAATTCAAGTTATTAACATTAAACCAATTTACTAATTATATATAGCATTATTTACTTCGTCATATTTTAATAATTGTCGTTTTGATTTGAAAATTAATGAAGTGTTATCAGCAAATAATACTATATTATGGTTATCCCCTACTATGTAAGGTAAGTCATTAATATATACAAGAAACAGAAAGGGGCCGAGAATTGAGCCTTGAGGCATGCCCATTTGTACTATCGACCCGGAGGAGCTCATACTATTAATGACTACTTTTTGCGTTCTGTTGCTTAATTATGAAACAATTAATTAAAGAGCATTACTTCTTACACCGTAGTGTTGTAGTTTCCTGATTAATGTTTCATGGTGAACACAATCGAAGGCTTTGGATAGGTCACAGACTATACCCAAAGCATCCTGTGAATTCTCCCATGCATTGAAAATATATTTAATCAGCTCAACACCAGCATTGGTTGTCGAGCGACCCCTTGTGAAACCGAATTGATTTTTACGAAGTAAATTAAAAAAAATTAACATTTGATCAAGAATATTTTTTCAAAATTTTACTAAGCGTTGGCAGTACAAAAATTAGTCTAAAATTGGCGGGGTCTAATGTGCTACCAGATTTAAATAAAGGTATTACTTTACTATGATTCATTAAATTAGGAAATACATCATATTCGATACTAGTATTAAAAATAATAGCTAGTTGAGGCGCGATTATATCGATTATAGACGCAATAACTTTAACGGAAATCCCCCACAGATCCGCAGTTTTCTTAATATCAATACTTTTAAAATATTTTACAATATCTTTTGATAATATTTTATGAAATATAAAATTCTTTGTACACGCATTTACATTTTGTTTAAGTAATGATTTTGCGACGGCAGGAGAAGAATTCAGTGACTTAGTGGTTAAGATCGGAATATCAGTAAAACATTTCTCAAAAACCACTGCAATATCCTGATCTGATTCCGTTAATTTGTTGTTAAAACTTAACCGGTTGTTTAAATTGCGTAAGTTGACCTTATCAGTTCCACTATTAAATATACTCCACGTTATTTTAATTTTATTAGAAGCCGTCCTAATTTTGTTGCTCAAATGCAAAGATTAGGCTGTGGAGCACACTCCTTTAAATATTTTTGAATATTTTTTTACATATTCCCTAAATTCGACGCTAGGATTATATGACCTTTCTTCGTAAAGTTCATATAACCTTTGTCTGCTCTTATGGACTCCTACTGTCGCCCATTCATTGAATGCCTTCCGACTGTTCAAGGAAAACGTTTTAGAAGTAAAAATATTATCAAATTCATTGCAAATAAGCTTAAACAATGTTCCATACAAAAAATTTGGATTATTTTGGTATGATAGTGATGGAAGTTTCTTCACTATGTTACTTCTAAACTTCTCCAAGCGACATGCATTTACTGGAACAAACACAATTTTCTCATCTACTTGCTTTTTGTGAACATAAGGTAACGAAACTAACTGTCCACAGTGATCAGAACTCAATTTTTGAATTATACATTTATGCAACGGCTTAACATTTATAAAAATGTTATCTATACATATTGCACTACATTCAGTAATACGCGTTGGCTCTAAAAATAAATTAAAAAGACCATATGATTTAAACAATGATCTAAATTTAATATTGGTTGATGAAGCTTCTAGGAGACTGATATTAAAGTCTCCCCATATTACAAAAGATTTGTTCTGTTTATTAAGCTTAACAAAAACTTCCTCCATAATTTTTTCAAAAGTATCGTATAATAGAACATGGCGGTCTGTAGACGCTCACAACAATGAGGTGTTCAAACCCAACACATGCCATTTCTACAGTTCGCTCAACAGAGAGGCTCACAATATCTTTACGTTCTTTACATGATAATAATTTACTAGCTAATTTTAACGATCCACCTCTTAAAACCGTTTCTCTATTGAACGAACTGACCACCTGGTGATTACTGAAGTTAAACATAAAGTTATAAGCTTTTAACCAATGTTCAGTAATACATAAAATATGAATATTGTTGCTATTCAAGAACAATTCAATTACTAGCTTTTTGCCTATCATGCCTTGTATATTCTGATGCACCAGGTGTAAACAATTATTATTATCACTCTGTGGAGTCATACAATTAAGGTGTTGTAAGCTACATTCTAAATTATTTAAATTATTGTAACTGCTAGAGATTATTACCTCTAATGTCTCATTTTCTAATTTAAATCACTTGGAACTGATTCCGAATTACATATTAAGTCATGATACTGCTCAATAGAAGCAGATGTCTGTGTAGCCAAGTCCTTGGCTTAGTTAATATTATATAAACAACAAGATAGCACATTTGCTACCTGTCTTAAATTATACCTATCTGTAGTCAAAAATTTCTTAATTACATTATTTTTGTCTATTAATAAACTAATTCTATTATTATAATTATAACAATTAAATGTCAATTTTAAATTGTTATTACATGAAAAGTTATTCATTAATAAATTTAAATTATATCTTATTGTGTTTTTCTGTGGCCAACTCTGTATGTAATGCAATGTAAACAAGATAATTTTATGTACATTTAAAGTATTTAGATAATCAATATATTTTAATAACTGAGTTTTGTTTACATTGCCTTTTCTAACAACAAGAATTATTAATGTGCTATTAGGGCAAAACTTACTAGTTAAAACTTTATTCATTATATGACTAAAGGATGCTCCAAGCATACAATAATTACTAACCGGATGTCCTTTTAAACAGTTATTTAACATGTTTGCCTATGCCATCACAATACATAATAACTTTTTTTTTTACATTTAAATTACTTTTTTACCCGCGACGGAACGGAGAAGGTGTATGCGTTTAGCGTGAGAGGTTGTTTGTATGTTTGTTTGTTTGTGTGTACAAAATAATGTTCCCATTTATCTCCAAAACGGTTTGACCGATTGAGATGCGGTTTTCTGTAAAGGGCTTGTGACTCATCGGTGATGGTTTTTGAATAGATTTTATGGTGTTAGTTTACCAGGAGGCGCTGCAATAAGCATATTTGTGCAAACGAATGTTCCCTTTTATCTCCAAAACGGTTTGACCGATTGAGATGCAGTTTTCTGAAAAGGGTTTGTGACTCATTGGCGATGGCTCTTAGATAAGTGTTATGGTGTTAACTCACCAGAGGGCGCTGCAATAAGCATATTTGTGCAAACAAATGTTCCCATTTATCTCCAAAACGGTTTGACCGATTGAGATGCGGTTTTCAGTATAGGGTTTGCGATTCATTTGCGATGGTTCTTGGATAAGTGTTATGATGTTAATTCACCAGAGGGCGCTGCAATAAGCATATTTGTGCAAACAAATGTTCCCATTTATCTCCAAAACGGTTTGACCGATTGAGATGCGGTTTTCTGAAAAGGGTTTGTGACTCATCGGCGATGGCTCTTAGATAAGTGTTATGGTTTTAACTCACCAGAGGGCGCTGCAATAAGCATATTTGTGCAAACAAATGTTCCCATTTATCTCAAAAACGGTTTGACCGATTGAGATGCGGTTTTCGGTATAGGGTTTGCGATTCATTTGCGATGGTTCTTAGATATACTCACTTACGCGTACACCTGGAATATGTTATGATACTTTTCTTTAAAACTGAAGTGGTAAACGAACATACAGTCCACACCTGATGGTAAGTGGCTACTGCAGTCTATGGAAACTTGCTTTTATTTTCTAGTTGTTTCTCCTGGTTTGTTTTCTCTCTGACGCCTCTTACGGACCACATATCTAAGTTACGAATTTATACACGCAACTGTTTCCAACGAAAAGCACTGTAATGACAAGAAAGAAAATATAATATGTAACATGAACTAAACTCATAGGTTTACGAGAGGAAAATATTTCAAGTGATTGGCAAAACAAATTATGTCCATATTTGGTGATTGCTTAAAAATTAATCCTATTACTGCTTTTCATTGTATGTGTGGCGGCGCTTTGTAGCGTCACAAGCGAAATGAATTGAAGCCTAAATTTATTTATTTATTTAACCACAAACGTGTACAAAAAGACGAATTTAATGCCATAGAACATTCTCTGACAATCTACCCCCTAATCACGCTATCGTAATTTCCGAAGTACTCCGGTATTTACAATAGCTACGAGTATGTACTACCATACAGAACGTTGGCCGCTTTACGGGTTCAACACCTTGCCAAGCGGAAAATCTCCCCTTTTCCTTAATGGGCAATAGTTGGATTTTCAATAAAGAAAAATGACACATCTTTTTAATTTTTAGCAGCCTCTAAAAGTCCACTGTTTGATATTCTGTTTGCAATACCATCCGGCCCTATGGACTTGCTTTGTATATATTCTATACTGTTAAAGAGATACAAGGGTAAAAGTTAAGAGAATCTTAAACGTCAACTCGTTCTTTTGTATTTTCAATGTACTCTGTGACGGACGTTCGGACACAATCACAGAACACAATTACTCTCTATCGAGAGACACAATCAATACATTACAACGTAGGCGAGTCAGTCATTTTTCAATTGTTTTTTTTTTTTATAAAGTGAAATGGCAAACGAACTTACAGTCGATGGTATGTATATGTATGGCAACCTAAAGTTAATATTGATGGCTGGTGATGGCACCAAGGAAATAATAATACATGTGAGTGTCGCGGAACACTGATGGAAAGAATTTTCGTAGTATAATAGTATTGATAAACGTATTATAATAATGATTAACAAATACAAATAAATGAATTACTAGCGTCTATTAAAATGAAGGTCATTTAAAAATAAAATAATATTTTTCATGGTAAGATAAGAAGTGCGAGGGAGATGGATATTATTCCATCTCGCTTCCTTGTAGCCGTCAAGGCCATCTACACTACGTCAGAAGGGGTCGGAAAAATTCTACACTTTTTGTCGCCTAGCCCCATCCGCCAAATCCGTACCATCCGATAAAGAACTTGTTCTCATAATTTTGGATTAAGGAAAACATCGTAGGAATCCTGTTTTTGAGAAACAAAAATATCTCAAACCACTAGAATACTAGAAAAGTTCGCCAAACGTCTATGTTTGCTGCTCCATTACCTTCAAAACTTATAGTACGTACATGAAGTTCAGGCCTTTTTTATATTATTATTTTAAGTTACACTTTGACAACAAAACTGCACAATTACGAACAAAAAAGAATATTATGCGGATGTTATAAAACATTCATGATATCTCGTAAGTAGTTAGTAGTAGTAAATAAAAGATAAAACTATAATAGATTAAGTATGTTAACTAACAGCAAATCTGATCTTCGCGATGATGACTGAACATTCCGATATAACACAGGGAACGGCAGCCTTTTCACAACGTAACCGTATTTACGCAAAAGTCCACTGCTGATAATAGGCCTCCATAAACTGCCTCATAGGGAGGATATTTGGTGTTGCCACGCTGGCTTGGCAGGCTGGCAACCGCAGTTTTTATTATAAAGAATGTGAAGAGCTGCTGCCCATCACCTGGTTTGTTTTCCCTATCACCTAGTGGATAAGCTTAAAACGCCACTACACGTTTCATAACTTACATGACGGACAGAATAAATACTACTAGGTAGGTAGGTGGCAGACTCCTTTTCTACCTACGAGTCCGTCTGAGTAGGTGCCATTCCTCTTACGTATTTGTGTGAATAATAGCAGTGCTTGAACTGCTGTGTGCCACTCTGAAGTTTATAAAGAGGTATATAATTACAGGTTGTGAGGCTTCCATCTTAGTCCTCAGAGATGACAACGCATCTGTAGCCTTCTGTAGCTTGTAGTTTGATGTTGACTACAGATGTCCATGAAATGCAGTAGCCTAGTATATCGTCGAATTATTGTCAATTACTAATAAATAGACTTTTGTATTCATTCTTTTCTATCCCCAGGAGGGTACCAGCATCCCTGGAGAACTCGCTGAGTATCCACGACCGTTACTCCACTCCTGAGCGTGGGTGCTCAGGCTGCCCCGCGTATTCTGGGGAGGCAAAATCCGCTCAAGACAATAACTGCTCGGGGCACCCTGCCTCGCTATCCGTGAATTCCTGCAACATTAGGGACTTCATTCGAACCTAAATGCCGTCCACAACCATCTCGAGACGGCGAAGCCGGCTTGCTCTTTCTTCTGACCGAGACGCAGGTGTCCTCCGGCTGATACTGTATCTCTCCGGAGTACACCCTTTGTGCCTCGGGCTGGAGTTTGCGTATACGTCAGAGAGTTGTTACTTGACGCCTCGGCAGTCTTGAAGGTTCGAACCTGTCCATCCTTTGGCTACGCGTAGATAGCGACAACCATCCGCGCGTTTACGGGTGCCTCTTTAGGTCCCATAGCGGTAATGCCGAAACAGACCGACTCATTGACCACGTCCAAATGGCAGATTCCTTGCTACAACAGGTCCCATCTGCAGAGATCGTGATCCTTGGCGATTTTAACGCCCACCACGCCGAATGGCTCGGTTCACGTTTAACCCATCATGGGGAGATCTGTTCATGATTTTGCCTCTGCATATGGTCTGACAAAACTGGTTACTTCGCCTGCGCGATTCCAGATGTGGAGTATCATGCACCTTCCCTGTCCCTGTACTACTCACCTTCTGCTGACCTCTCATTCGGACAGATATCAGATCTCCGCCGATGAACCGGACTATTGTCTAGTCCAGAGGTGGTGCCACCACGCTGAAATCGGGGTTGTTTTCGCAGGCTGCCGCCGCACTATAGGTCGGCCGATTGGGATGGATGCGGTTTCTTTGCATCCCACCCTTAGGGCGGGTTTGCTCGCCGGATGATCCCAACGTTGTTGCTAATTCTGTTACTGATGTGGTACTTCAGGGTATGGAACTTTTATTCCTTCCTCTGTAGTGCCCATCGGAGCAGATCTCAGCCATGGTTTAGTCGCTCCTGTAAATAGCATCACGCTACCAGCAGGAGTGCTACCGGCCCGGCTGACGCATCAACGTCCCAGGATGTAAATACCAGCGCCCTTAAAAACTGGTCCCAGGATGTAAACAACAGCGCCCTTAACAACTGGTTACCGCCTACGCGGATTCCAGTGATGGAGGATCATGCACATTCCTGTTGGACCTTCTGCTGACTTCTCATCGACGGATATCAGGTTTCCGTCGATGCCCCTCTCGGCTCTTCGATCTGATCCGGAGGTGTGCCACCACGCTCCCTCGCGGTTGCGTACTGCAGGTTGCCGCCGTGTTTGGCATTACAGGTCGGCGGATTGGGACGGAATGCGGTCTTTCTTTACATCCCACCCATGAGGGCGGGTTTGCTTTTGGCGTTTGATTCCAGCGCTGTTGCTGACTTTGTCACTGATGTGGTGCTACAGGAATGGAACTATTTATTCCATCATCTGTGGTACCCATCGGAGGCAGATCTTAGCTGGTTTGGTCGCTCCAAGACTGCACATGCAGTAAGCAGGAGTGTTATCAGGCCTGGGCTGAGGCTTCGGCGGCTCAGGATGTAAACACCAGCATGCTTAAAACGAAGTATAACTTCGCTCCAAGTCCTTCAAAAGATTAAAGTTAAGATTTATTTTGCCAATATCCGCTCAATAAATAAAATGATGTGTCTTACCTGGTTTGAAGAGCACCTCCTCCTCCCTTAATTGCGTGCACTATCCCGTCACCACTAATCCCAGCACCACTACTCCCACCACCACTACACTAGGAAAGACACACCACCGATGACAATACGACACGTGTTTCGGCCTCTACACGAGGCATCTTCAGGTGTAGTAGACTCTACGGTGGCTGACCGCTAAGTGAGCGGCGAGCCAAAAACAGCTGCTATTTATAAGACTCGCCGACGCAACCTAGGAGTTTTCTTCCGCGTACAACCTCTCTGCGGAATAGTTTACCACCGGCGATTTTTCCAGGCCGATACGACTTAGTAACTTTCAAGAAAAGAGCTTACCCTTTTAGAAGGCTGGCAACGCACCCGCACCTCTGGTGGTGCAGTTCATGGACGGCGGTAGTCACTACTATCAGGTAAGCCTTTTGCCGTTTGTTTTAATATTATTAAACCCTTGCAGTACGCATGACAAAACCTAACGCCTAGATGCCCTAGTTATGATATTGTCAAATGGGTGTTGAATAATAACTTAGAGTCGTGGAAAATCCCTAGATCACGTACAACAGATTCTTTGTAACTTCCCTTTAAGGTGATAGCCGAAATTAATTAAGTTTCGCTGTGTGTATATGTAATAAGGGCAATTTTGATGGTTTTAGATCATGCTTATTGATATTACAGTATTCCTCCAATTTTTAGTAGATCTTCCTGCAGTAATTTAGCATCAGCCTGAGCTCGTTTGCCCTCTCTTATAAAAATGTGGTATTCCAATTTTTTCTTCGAACCTTTTCACTACAAAATAACAATTTTTCCTTTCATCGTTGTTTTTGCGAGTAATCCGTCTTTATTTGCAGGTCTGGTTTGTCTACGGATAAGCGTCACTCAAGCTTGCATGATGTCTTGTAATTGATTTGTTGTCAGGTGAATGAATCTTATAAACCACAAGCTCTCGCAGGATTTATAATCAAAATATTATACGTAATTTTTATTTTTGTAAATAAATAAAGATTTACACATCAACATTAAAACTATGATGCCAATCTTCTGAAAATTGTAAGGAAATACTATATACGTTATCCGTCGTAGATGGCAAGATATCCGCAGAACCAGAGCAACCAACATTGCCCAGCGAAGTATTAAGTTGAAATGATATATGATAAATCCTCAGACCAGTAATTGTAGGTGTGTAAGGCGGCTCACTTAGGGAGTGCATGTTAGCGTGCTTAACCCGTCGCTCGGCATAAGGTATAAGGCAAGTCCGGGCAAAAATACTGCATTTGCGGTATTATCGATAAAACTAAAATAAAATGCCTGTTTAATGCACATTAGCATATAACAATCATGGTTATCTTATTCTCCTAACCAGAACACAAAACTGAAAAAGATGTTTCGTAATTATAGATAATAATTATACATATTAGAACTTTGAAGGAATCACGTTTCATGAATATTTTTACTTGTTAAAGTAATAGCATAGTAGTTATGCAATTATATTATATCTATCCTAGGATTTTGGTAAAATCAAAAGACGGAATATGACAAAGAATCCTAAACAAATCCATGTTTTCGATGATAATCCTAGACCTGCTCGGTATTATGATCAAATCGACTGTCCATTCACATTCGGCTTTTGATCAAAATCCTGATTTCATCAAATTCCTACGATAGATATATAATTTCATATTTCATAATCATATTTCAAAACCACGAAATGTAAAAATTTACTTTAACATGTAAAATATTTACAGAACGTGATCCTTCCAAAGGCTTCTGTGGTCTTAAAACATAGGTATTAAGTTCGAAATATTTTTTTTTACAAACAATTCGTAAAAATTTTCCTTCACTTGTCATTTTAACGAGTAATCCGACTTTTCCAAAGGCTGTTGTACCGTCTGATTTACCGCAATAAGCTTTAAGTGTTGGAAATTGGAATATTGAGTGAGTGAAGATATTTTTCGTTACTTGCGATTGCCATCTTTTATTTTATTTTTATAGGTAATAACATAACATTTTTAAGTTAAGTCTTTATCTTCACATAATGTGCAGGCCTTGTTTCTCAATCCTGGATGATTGAGAAGGTGGATAAATCTCAAAGGTTCAACGCACATTAAATAGATAAACATACTGAAAGCATTCTCCTAATCCTCACCCTTTTATCTCCCTCGCTTAGAAGTGAATAGAAAACCAAACAGTTCTTACGTTCAAGCGATATGTGTATATACAGGTTGTTCGGTAAATAGTGGTTTAAACTTCGAATCTAGGCATCACTTATGTCATTCGAATATATTGAGTTACTATTGATTATGTCAAGTAACTGAAATTTTTTCATTCATTTCATTATATATTTTTTAAATGTCGTATTTTATTTTGCCTCTCCATTCAATATTGTTTGATTTAGTAGCTTTATAATGGCATCTCTCTATCTCGTATATACACAATGTATAATAAACACCTTGTCCGATCTGAACGCGGTACTACTACTTCTACTATTAGTACTGGGTACCGCAATTTATAAATACAATATATTTTGACAGAAAACCCCAATAACTGTTTTGCCCCGATACGGTATTTGAACTCGGAATCTTATGATGTGCAGTCGCGTTTATGACCACTAGATAAACGAGGCAGTTGTGTCGTATTATATATCTCGACCAACACTATTAGTAGCATTAAAGGTGTGAGATATCCGGCACTGTGATTCCTCCGCGTGCCAAGCGTGGTGAGGACAAATCCTTTGAAAGGTTTATGATCGTGTATTTACGATATGCCTCCTGGGAGAATTGTGTTCAATTGAATGCTATTTGAGTACCTACTGTAGAGCTTTGCCTTGACTTGACTTTGTTGGTTTCCTAAGGCTAAGAATATAAATATTGCAATAAAATTCCAATAAAGTCTGTTGTAAAATATATTACGTTAAGTGTAAACACAAATATTAATTAGTCAGTGAAAAATAAAAGTTACAAAATCAGAATTGTAAATGCTATTAGAAATTGGTGTGGTAAATTAAAATTAATACTGATATAATTAAAATAATAATCACTGCAGTGTGAAGATTGTCTTACTCTGGTGGGAATCATTTTGCAACTGTATAATGTTTATAAGTATATATTTTGTAATCTGAAATGTACATTAATATTAAAAAGTCATCGGCTACTAATTAATAAGTACTAATCACCATTCATAATCGTCATAACAGTCCATCACAAGTCCACTGCTGAACAAAGGCCTCCCACAAACAATGCCACAAAACACGATTTTGAGATATCTATATCCATTGACTTCCTGCAGATGATCACTTCATCTAGTGAAGGACCGTCCTACACTTTACTCACCAGTACGAGGCTGCAACTCGAGAACCTACTAAAATAATAAAAACTGCGGTTGTCAATGCTATGAGGTAATTTATGGGGCAGGCGTACGTTTAGCAGTGGATTTTTATAGACAGTTATAGATGGATGGATAGAGGGAATTCACTTTTGCAACGAGAATTCTATAACATGTAGGTATAAATTTCAATATGAAATCATCCTTAAATTTGCCTCACTAATCCACTACTGAACATAAGCTTCTCTCTAGGAATGTTAACGTAGTCCCGTGTCACCTGAATCGAAAGACTTCTAAAGGTCTCACCAGACTCTACTATGTAGAGGTGGACGCCCTACCGATACGAGGATGCCACTGAGAACCTGCCCTCACCACCATGGGTTGTAATTTCTTTGAGTTATAAGGATATGAAGCGAATACTGAGTAGACAAATGAAATAAGTCGCTATATCTAATTTAAACAATTTTTGAGGTTGGGCCATTGTTTATTTCATTTCTTAAATTATTAAAAAAAACTATAAATAAAATTAATTATTAAACTGAATAGTAGACAGACAAAATTAATGAGTTGCGAGTAATAGCTTCTTTTAAACAATTTTATGACGTGAAGTCAATACTTTATATTTTTGTTCCTAAATCATGATTGCTACAAATAAAAATAATGATTGAACATTTATTGAACAATTACAATTGGATAATGAACGGATTATTGATTACGTTACATTTTGATCTGATTATTCTAGTTTGTTTTTTGTTCAGTATAGATTTAGTTGCTTCACTTATTAAAATAAAATTTATGTCAAAATGGTGCCTGTAGTTTTACAAATTACTTTATTGGGGAGGAGCGTAACGTAGGCTTATTATCCCCGACTCAGATGTAATGAAATAAAATGTATTAAATACTACAAAACAATATTCATACATAAAATATATGAGAAATTAACATAAAATTAATTAAGTGACTCCGGCCTATGCTGCAGTATTGCTACAGCGTTCTTATTCTGTCGGCGCCACTAACAAGCCTACGAGAAGTTATCTATTGTCCGATTTAGAAGAAACTTCTGTGACTATCACGAATATTTTTAGATATTTAAGTCATTTTTATGGTTTTCTAAACGTAGAAAGTGAAATTTGCTAACCCCGCTAGTATATTTTTTTTTATAGGATAGGGTGACAAACGAGCACACAGTCCACCTGATGGTAAGTGGTTGCTGTGACCCATAGACATCTACATTTATCCTCAATAAAGAATCAAAATGCAGATGCGTCGTCACCCGTAAGGACTAAGATGGAATGCCTTTTTCCAGTAAAATGGGTCTACGGTCTCTCACTCCACCATACGAAACACAGCAGTGTCAAGCTGCCATTTTATGCTGGTATTCTGTGAGAGCGTGGTCCTCCGGTCGAGTCGACCCATTCTGTAGCTACAACTACATTACTACATAATTACGACCCTACCACTAAAAATACACGTATATTCAGTAAAGCAACCATAAATTGAGTTGTAGCCATGTGTGCTTCAGTATCTGCAGCCGTCACATATAATTGCTCACCGTAAGGGTGTGTCGATACACACTAGATAATAATACGTCTAACCAACTAAAGGACGAAAAAACTTGCGTGACTAATATAGTTGCGGTTGCCTTCACATAAAATTGTTGTAATTTAAAATAACTAGAATAATAAATAGACCATAGTGGGTTATACCTTCGCCTCCGCCACCTTCGCTTAAAAATTAATTTTAATTATTATCAATCAGTCGGCGAATACGCAGTACATTATTTTATTATGTACGTACAAATATACATAAATAAACACTCACGCCACACAATCCAACATCAAAATTTTGGCACAATCCTGACACACCTTTCTCTCCTTTACATCCATATACTCCATGCATACATGTTTGTGGTTAAGTAGCACTAATTTGGCCCATTTATGATGTATAGTCTTAAACTATATTTTCTTTATACATGCGTCAGTAAATTCATCACAAAACATGCATGATTATTTATCAATTGAAAGTTCGCCGATACATACTAGAACAACGCAGTCAAACTTCCCTGATTAATCGCTCTGTAATTACTCTCAGTAATGAGAGGAAGCTTGTGTCCTGTCCATTAAGAGTATGTTACTTTACCTTTACTTAAAAAAGTAAAAGTTATAGTGCTTTCAACCAACATAGTCTCCTTATATTTTGTTATTTTTTTAAGGAATGAAGGAGCTGGAGTAAGTCAGTGGCTACGGGCTATTTCTTAGTCCTTAATTTTGTTATACTTCCGTAGGTTATGACGGGAATTAATTTAAAACTCCAGCTTCATTTTTGTGATTTGGATAAACATTTGTACTATTTTCACAAAATTTATAATAAGTTTATTAATAATTTAAAATTAATACTGTGAAAGTAGTACGAGTGTTTTTATAAATCACAAAAATTTATTTAGGATTTAGTTTTATTCCAGCTATGACGTAATTAAAATTATTTTAATTATTATCATTTATATAATTATGTTATAACGCGTTCGGCAATTAAGGAAATAAAATTATAAATATAAAATCAATAAATATAATATTTAAAGAATTAAATCAGCTAATTTACATATTTCCTACATGTGTAACTATGTCAAATATGAAAAAAGGCATGTACCCAATAGTGGCTATTTGAGGGACGGTAGGTAATTTGATCGACGCATGTTTCGGTGTGTAAAGTAAATGATTATTAGCTTAAGGAATTTGAAATGAAATCAATGAATTTCAAATTAAATTTTGCTAGTATTACTGTTGTTACATGTCCAAAGTTGTCATGTCCAAGTTTAAAGTTAGTTTATGAAACGAGATAAATAAGGGTTTATTAAAATAGTTAGCCCTTTATACAGCTCGCTGAGAAACCTTTTGCTTCCCCGTACGGCCAGCAATGAAGGAGCACGTCCCTGATCCATATCACTGGCAACAAGCAATTGTTGTACATTCTTGTTTTGAAATTTAGAGGAATACGTGACAAGAATACGAATACGTGCTTATTATATATTTCTAAATTGTTTGAAATCATTTTAAGACATTGGCAGTGTGTCTATATACGTCCCACTGCTGGACGTGCCGCCTCATTTCTAAGTGGGTAGGACAATTAGTCCGCCGCCGCTGCATTACCTGTTAGCGGACTTTACAGGAAATATTTTATTCCTTGAAGATGTAAGTTTTCATGATGTTTGCGTTCACCGCTGTAAATTAGCACTTAAAATTGTAACCTGGGTTGCAAATTCGTGGTGTGTAATTTATGTATTGCTTAACCCTGAGTTTATAGTTTTATTTTCAAATGATTACTACTGTATCAATCCATACTACTGTATTAATGCATACATGATAAGCAAATGGCAGGTAGAGTCCGAATCTTACCCAAACAACAGAACACGTGGAATAACGCACAGAATGGCCTCACCCATACCCGCCAATCCAATTCACTCACCTTAACCAGATTTCAATAGATACTTCACTTGCTCTAAGTATATTGATCCACGTCTCTACGTGGCGTATTTTAATTCAACATGCAACACGGCCTCTAAAATATCTTGATCGAGTCTGGGACCCATCAGTAGTAGCACAGTGTGATGGAAACGCTCTGCGCTCACCAAAGCGCTTGAATATCGATGATTACGAGAAAGTATTCCGAGTAATGTATTTAAGGTCTATAGGGACGATGTAAAATAGGACATTTTTTTGATAAAATTATTTGGAAAAAGAACTATTTTGATGAATTGCAAACCAACTTCAAAGATATATAGATGCGCTGTGACCCTGTGGTTAAGATAAATGCCTTACAGCCTGTATTGTAATTTCGCTCCCTTTGGGACCGCACCGCTGCAGCACCAAGAAATAGGTAAGAGGTAGTTCTACTCAGATAAATTGCTAGGCAGAAAGGATATCACCTCTGTATATTTTTGTGTTTGTTGTCTGTACTAACGATTATCTTTTGCCATATAAATATTTTTTAATATGGAATAAGGTAAACGAGCACACAGTCCACCTGATTGTAAGGGATGATATGGATTATAGACATCTACATCTATCCTCGATTAAGAATCAAATTCAGATACGTTGTCATCCCTGATGAATAAGATGGAACACTAATTTCTAGTAAAAAGGTCTTCAGTTCTATACACCACTATACGAAGAATAGGACCATTGCTGCTATTTTACGCTGGTATTCGTGCCAACCATAATATAGCAGGGTTTTACCACGTCGATAGCAGTGTTAAGTCCGCCTATGTACATTTTTGCAACGAAGTTCAAATAAATAAATAAATACAACAACGCTTTACCTAATGCTTCAAAATGTTTGGTAGAAACTTGCAAGACTGTTATAGTAATAATTTTGCATTGGTGATAGCATTGCTGATTTTTCGGAAATTGTCGCAGTGATTTAAATCGTTCGGTATGACGTCATCATATAAAATTTTCTTTTCCTCTGAAACAATTATAAGTAGGATAGTAAAAAGAGAAAATAACGTAGTAAATTTTCTACTTAAGTACCGAGTAACGCTACCTGTTTAAAGCTCGGTAATGGAGCTGTAAGATAAACTCTGACTGCCAGTTTCATAACAGGCGAAGTTAATCAGCAGAGTGTTGTTTTGGTTTTAGTGCCGGTAGTTCATTACCTAGCTGTCAGCGGGAGTAAGTACTAAAATTTTTACGAAAGTCATATATAAACGAATTTTCGCTGATATAATAAAATTGTATTTCAGCGTATTTCAAGCTTTTTTAAACCTATATACCATTACATAATTTACTACTGTATTAAAAATAGATAAATAATATCTTCAAGACCGAATTGAATATCGGTTAGTTTCAATGGAAACTAGCCATCTGTGCACGAAAAGATTATAGTACACAATTGTGTGCGCAAGCACAGGTGCACTCTCTATACCCTCAATCTCATAGTGCAATGGGACGGCAATCCAACACGTCCGGAGATCAAGAGCAGGACCAACATCTTTACGTGTTTTCTGAGGTAATGGGGTGAAACACACAGTGGATTATACTTATATATATAGTATATAATACTATATTCTGTGACTATATACTCAATACCTTATTGCATTCAATTTATCACGTTATACACAAAATTAAAATTTAGTTAGGCAACAGATGGTAAGTTATAACACAACTTTAAATAACATCAATAGATACGTTGTCCTCCCTGAGGTGGTATCCCTCCTTGTACTCGTATGAATAAATGTATCAGTAATTTATTTTGTAAAGGATAACGATGAAATAAGATGGTCTTTACAAACTCATATATTAAATCATAATATAAATTATAGGGATATAATTTACAGGGTTAAGTGTATTATTACACTTAGCCTTGCGAATCGCTCCTTAGTTCTGAAACGGACGGCCGTCTAACCCTTAGACGGCTGTCTAATCCTTAGACATATAATTATAATTAACAAAGTCTGCTGTGCGCATACCCCGCGTACGGACGTGTGCTGTCGATTCGATTTATTATATACGCGTACCTACTGTATTTGAGCTAAGCTGTGATAAGATGGTTCAGTGTAAAAGTGTGTTTTATTAATAATAAACAACAAAGAAGTTATTAAATGCAAAGTTATTGTGAAGGAATCTTTCACAAAAGTGCCTAAATATTAAACAGTTCCAACAGAGAAATGAGCTTTGCGATGGGTGTTTCAAGACTGATGACAGACTGACTGACAGTCCGAAAATGCAACAGTCCAAGATAAGCATACAAGACGTCAGTAAAGCTACGGCAGAATCCGTATTAACAGAAGTTAACAATAAATTAGAAATAATCTATCAGATGAAAAATCAAATAAAGAATTAACTGTGGCTGTCGATTTTGCGGAACACTACTAAAATATATGTTAAATTCAAGGAAATCGCCAAAAAAGATGAAAGATTTAGAAAATAAGAACGTTTATCTGCAAAAATCAATGAAGCGCTAGAGGAAAGGGTAGCTTATATGGAACTAAAAAGAAGAAAAAAATATAGAAATAATAGGATTAGAGAATAAAAAGATGAAGATACAAATCAGGTTTGCGTTTAATTGCAAAAATTAAATTTAAATCCTGATCATATTGAAGAGGGCGGAGGGTAGGTCGTGAAAACTAAATGAGAATCACCGCGACCTATAATCATGACGTTCCGAAGATAAACAAAACGAATGGATTGCACGAAATGAAAAACAATAACAATGATATACTACAAAACAACAGCAGTAAACGTGTATACATAAATGAATGTTTAACTAAACAGATGAAGCAGTTGTTTTGGAATACTAAAACATTATTAAAGGGAAAATATAAATATATATGGGTAAATATATAAATGTATATAACGCAAAAATTATAAATATACGATCAGATGCAGACATACAAAAGCTAAATAAGGCCTGTAGCGAGGAATAAGAACTACACAAATATAAATATTGCGTGAGACTACACTGCGTGATTTTTTTAACTTAACTAAAATTCAACGATATATTAGCTTGTTTTGAAAATAATAAAGAATACATAAAATTTACGGACATAGAAAAATGGAGTATGTATATGAAGAAACCAGTTAACGAAATGCGAATAATACATTTAAATATTAGATCATTAAGAAAGAACTATAATGAATTGTTATTTATTAAAAAGTTGTGAATACAAGATAGATATTATAATATTATGAAATCAATGTTAAACGAGAAGAAATTACGTTATACCAAATAGGTGGATATGAGATGTTTGAATATACTAGAGAAAAATGTCGAGGTGGTCGATTGTTAATATACAGTAAAAATAAATTAAATATAGAAAAATGTAATTATATACGAGGACGTGAGACAGAAATATTACATTGCTTAATAAAAACATCAACAAGAGACATACGCATTATAGCATTATATAGACCACTTAATAGCAATAAACTATCTTTTATAGAAGAATTAAGACTATTACTAGATCAAATACCAAATAAACACGATGTCATCATCACTGGGGACACAAATATAAATATAATGGAAAACAGCAGCATCGTGGAAAAATATAAAAACACGTTATGTGAACGAGGACTGCAATGCGTTATCAATGAATATACAAGAGAAGAGGTGTACGCCGGTGTTTTAATTGCGTCATGTATCGATCATGTGTGGGTGCGTAGCCGTGCGCGCGCTAACGCACATATGCTCACGTGTAAGTTGTTGGATCACTATATGGTAGGAGTTAATTTAGCGTTCGATGCATACGAAACGAAGTACGATATTGATAATTATATGAATGTTTTAAACGATAAATTAGTTAAAGAAAAATTAAAGAGATAAATTGGAATAAATTATTAATACTTAACTGCCCGTTATTACTTTACGATAGGTTACGTATTTTGTTTAAAAATATTTATGAGGAGTCCATAATAGCAATAAAATTATGCAGAAATAAACGAGCAGCACAGCCGTGGATTAGTCATACATTAAAATGATGATAGACCGAAGAGATTATTTGTTTAGGAAGTGGAGGGCTAATCCAAAAATGAATTATAGGCTAGAATACACGCGGCACAGAAACAGAACAAATAAATTAATAAATTTAGCAAAAACAAAACTAGGAAAACGAAATTTTGAATTGTAAAGGAGACTGTAGGAAAATCCGGTGTAATTGTTGGTTAGGAAAGAATAACAACAATTTAGATACTGTTATTATGAAATATTTAGGTAAGACAGATACAGTGACTAATATATGCTTAAATTTCGCTAAATCATTTACGGAGGAAAGTGGTAAAATAAAACATTACTGTGATTGTAAATTTATAGATCGTACCACTTATGTGAATTCGAGTAACGTATCTTTTCGTTACCAAGAAGTATCATCGAACGAAATTGAAAAAATTATAGATAAATCAGACCGTAATAAATCACCGGGTGTAGATGAAATAAGAATAAAGGATTTAAAGTATGTGAAGAAAGAGATCAGCCCGTTGTTTGCAAAATTTGTGAATATGTGTGTACGAAACGGTGTATATCCAAATTACTTAAAAAATGCAATTATTCGTCCAATATTTAAACAAGGTAATCACTTAGAATATTCCGATTATAGGCCGATTGCTATATTGTCAGTAATAAATAAAGTAGTTGAAAAAATAATTGTTAAGCAAATTAGTATGTTTCTGGAAAAAAATCATATAATATCTAAAGCACAGCATCGGCTTAGAAAAACGTACAGTACATCTACCGCACTAGCACGATTTGCCGATGATGTTAATGATGAACTAAACAGTAAAAATTATGTCGTTGTATTGTTCATTGATTTTAAAAAAGCGTTCGATACGTTGGATCACGAAATGCTACTTGAAGCAATGCAAGAGTGTGGGATTCGAGGTCCAATGAACAAATGGTTCCGCAATTACTTGAAGAACCGAAAACTACGCATTATGATCAATGGTACGATTTGGGAAGAAGCTGATGTAACACGGTGTGCCAACCGGCTCCGTATTCGGACCTGTCGAGTACATCATGCACGTGAATAGCATTAATAACGTTGTAAAACATTGTTCCACCTATATGTACGCCGATGAACACGTGCCTAATGTACGCCGACAGGGACGTTAAAGTTATAGAGGAGAGGGTGCAGGATGATTTTATTGGTATACTAAAATGGGCACATGACAATGGCATTATACTTAACGTATCCAAGACAAAGTGTATGCTTTTCCACTCTCCATATATGAAAAAACCTAGTGAAGAAATTAATATCTTTGGTCATTCGTACGAGTGCTTACATAATAAATTGGAACAATGCAAATGTACAACCATAGAATTTGTGAATAGTTACAAGTACTTAGGGCTAAAAATAGATTGTAATTTTAGTTGGAAACTGCATATTAACATTGTCTGTGATAGATTAAGATCCATATTATCTAGGCTTAATAATGTAAAACTTACGAGTATAGTTAGCAGGTCAATTTTAAAAATGCTTTATTATGCACTAGCCGATTTAGCCCTGAGTTACGGACTAATTGCATATGGACGTACTTTTCAAACGTATACAGATAAAATTCTTAAGCTACAAATTAGGTTAATAAAATTGTTTATTGATAAAAAAACAAAGGAAAAATATAACATAGACGGAAACTATAATAATTTATTTAAAAATTTTAGAATATTACCTATACATGTAAAACTTAAGTACTTAATTGCAATAGATCAATTTAAATCTCTAGAGTTTAAAACATTTCGAACATTTAGCAAAAATTTTAGAATTACTTCTCGAAAGAAATACGTTGAGCATTTGAGGGTTAACAATTATTACGGCAAGAGGACGAGAAAATATCTAGTACCACGTATTTTTAACGAGATATTTTCTGAAGACGAATGTAAAAGTAAAGAAATATTTAAAAGAAAGTTGAAAGCGTGGTTGCTGTAATAGTTAATACTGTCTAAATAAAAAAAATAGTCTTAATTAATAGTTAAATGTGTAATTATTAATAAGTTTAAATATTTATAAGTTTAAATATAATTAAGTATATACACTGCTAAGTTTAAATTTAATTGTTTTTGTTTTTAGTTTTTTTCTATTTTAAGATTAAAATCCAAGATTAAGTTATTAATTACAGTAGGTACATAGAATGTAAGTGTGTGATATATTCGCCAACAAACTGCCCTGCAGTTTGGCGAAAGTGGTATAAGGAATAACCGACTGTATTATTGTGTAAAAAAAAAACAGTATGAATAGTTGTGCGGGTTGCTTTTAAATAATTTTGTGCTAATATAAAGTGTTTCAAGTCTATTAATTATATTCTATATTATGCCAACTAATTAAAGAACCCTTTTTAAAAAGAGAGTTCTTATCCCCCAGATATCGGCACACTGATGTAAGTGTCGCACTTTCTCTCATAACTAATTTTATAACAATATCATAGCAGCGTCAGACAATATATCATCCTATTTACTCTCTGCATATCGTGAAATATATTTATGGGAAATGCCAGGAATATTTTGTGTGTTCCACAAACGTGCACTCATTCCAAGCACTCTGCCTATTGAATAATGTTTTTCTTTAATTTCAGTAGCCTTATGAATCATCCTTGGTAATGAGGATTTGTTGTAAATTAATGGCGGGGCGATCGAAGACATGTTTGCATAGAAACCTTACGGAGCATCGGAACGTAGCAATGTTTCGTGTCGTGTATGCTTTAAGTCTATAAAGGTAGCCCGGGTCAAATATAACGTCAGGAAGTTAAACTCTTCGGCTTTTGGTGACGATCGAGATTCACTAAAACAATAAAATAAACGCGATAAAATCTGAATAACCCGTTTTATTCAATGTGTATTGTGCAAGTTGACTGCCTCGTTGGTCTAGTGGTTGTAGTAGTGCGACTGCTGATCATGAGGTCCCGGGTTTGAATCCCGGGTTGGGCCAAAAAAAATCAGTTATCGAGTTTTTCCATCAAGAAATTCTCAGTAGCTGCCCGGAGTCAGGAAGTTGGCGGTGTCTCACCCCCGTGCCTGGAACAGCACGTAAAGCCGTTGGCCCTGCGCCTGATCTCTCTCCGGTCATGTCGGTTTACCGTCTCATCGGACTGTGAGAGTGAGAGAATAGAGAGTGCACCTGTGCTTGCGCATACACTTGGGCACTATAATCCTGTCCTGCGCCGATGACTAGTCTCTATTGAGGCAGGCCGCCGTGACCGAAATTCAGTCTGGAGGACATTATTATTATTATTGTGCAAGTTAATATTTAAGTAAATCATTTTAATCGGTTAGTTGAAAAGCATATATTAGAAAAAACTGGAATTACCGTGTAAACTATAATTTACCTAAACCTATACCTTTACGCTTATGAATAAAAGGCGCAAATAGCCATCAATCACTGCAATAATTTCTCTTGTAAAACAAACTACAACCTCTTTATTATGTGCTACAACTGTTATGCATATAGGCGTACATTGTTAGTAAACTACAATGCATAGGCTGACAGATTAATAATAAAAATAGAGTTAAAAAAAACTTGCATAATACATATTACTTGTGATGATGTAAAAATTCTTCTTTTTAAAAAAAAACGTGACTCCCACACTAGGATTTTCTCCTATTCCGTGGAGGTAATTTACATACATATATTGCACAAGGATAAATATCCAGACCCGGAACAATTACTTGTAGGCCATACAAATACTTGTTCCGTTCGGGATTCGAACCCTCGGCCTAGTGCCGTAACTGATTGCTAAGCCACTGCGCCACAGAGCCTCAAAGTGAATACTAGATCATAGTCATGAATTATTTGTATTGTCATCGGTTATTAATACGTCTGCGAAATTCCAGAATATTCAGACGTCTGGAAGTGGAAGAAAACAAAATTCCGCTACATACATACATACTTACATAGATACATTCAGGTCAAGTTTAATTTTTAACTTTATACCTTAAAACTTTACGTGTTTTTTTTAAAAGGTGATCTCTGGTCATGAAGTGCAGTCAAAGCAGAGTGTAGGTTGGTCTCTGCTTAGTGTTATAATTAGCCGACTTTAAAAAAAGGATTAAGTTTACAATTCGACTCTTTTTATTATATATATTTATATATATTAATATTGTTCCACAATATTTTCGTCGACTGTGAACTATTTTTAATGTTTTTTTTAAATTAAATAGATTAACATCAGGGATGGTCCTATATAAATTTGGAAATTTCTGTTGAAAAATTACAATCCTAAGGACGGCAAAATAGGACTTGAAGTTTTAAATGTAACTATTCAGACAACATTGAGATTGTAATATTCCTTAGCCCACTCAAATTTTAAAAGGAATAACCTTTAATAAAAGGTAAAAGTCGACTTTAAAGAACTAGAAAAGAATAAAATAATTTCACGTTCTGGTCGGGGTTTTAATGCTTCTCTACACTATGTCTTAGCACCGACTTCAGAATGTTAAATTATTTCATTCTTTTTTAGGGTTCCGAACCCAAAGGGTAACCAACGGGACCCTATTACTGAGCCTCCGCTGTCCGTCCGTCTGTCTGTCAGCGGGCTGTGGCATGATTTGTAATAGGTTGAAATTTTCACAGGATGTAAATTTCTGTTGCCGCTTTAACAACATATAATAAAAATTAAAATAAATTAAAAATTAAAAGGGGCTCCCCTACTAGAATCGTGTTTTACGATGGTACGGAACCCTTCATGCGCGATTCCGACTCGCACTTGGCCGGTTATTTTTAATTCTTTGACGTCGGCTTTACTTTTTACCGTTACAGCCTATTAAAGTTGCTTTGAAAATAGGTCTCCCCACAGATTACCTCATAACGGGGATATTTTCCATTGTTGTTGCGCTTGGTCAACCCACCTTGACAACCCCAGTTTTTTTAATTTTTTAGTTGCTGCCCGTCTCCTGGTTTGTTTCCCTCTGTCGCCTCTTACGACACCCACGGGAAAATATGGGTTAGTGGACATTTCTAAACAGCCACAGTACTAATAGTTATATGTAAATTAACGTAAAAAGGGACAACCAAAAGAGTAATATGTAAATATACACATTTATTAGATGGGAAAATACAGAACGAGCAGTATTATTAATAACGTCGACTAACGGTGTAAGTAAAAGCGAAAATATTTTCTGTACTAAATCAAATAGCAGACGTAACGTTTACTTTACGGTTCGTTAATACCGCTAACGGCGTTTGAAAGGCTCACGCGTGTTCATTGAAAAATTCTTAATTACAGTGTCAAAAATACATACAAAGTACGATAAAATTAAAATAAATAATTATATATAAACAAAGATACTGACTACTGTGCTGCCATTAAAATAAGAAATATTATTTAACATTAATGTAAAAAATATTACCAAACCATTATAGCCTATCAAAAGTCCACTGCTAACCTTAGTCCTCCCCATAAATTGCCTCCCTATGAGGAGAGCTATTCGGAAGTTTTATTTAGTCTTAATTTCGCCAAATCTTACAAAGATTCCGCTTTGAATGGTTCTAACTAAACTATTCTTATAAACTAACAAAGCCGGAGGTTCTTGCACATTTCAACATTGAAAACTATAACTAGTTTGTAAAAACCTGAGCGTAGCCATCTCCATAACTCTGCTGTGCGACCTTGTGCTTCCTCATACGGCCAGCAGTGAAGGAACACGTCTCAGATCCATGTGTCATCACTGACAACACGCACTGGTCGAAGTTGGATTTACCTATAATTTGCCCTAGATAAACATAATTATCGACAACTTCGAGCGTATTGCTTCCAACAACTAACTCACCCTTTCTGAGATTTGAACGGGAGCCAAGCTCCGTAGGAATTACTTAAACAATAGACAGTTATATAATATGAATCTGCAACTTGACAACAATTGATTTAAAAAAGAAAATTTATGTAATAAATACGTTCTTTGACACTCAATTTATTACTTGAAAGTTTTAATAGTCATTAAATTAAGTTTTTAGGAGTGTTCACGGATACAGCGCCGGATGTCAACAGGCGGCCCTTGAGAGAGTATAACAACTCTCCCTGTTCCTCCTTGAAAGACGCATCGGAAACACAAGACTCCTTCCATTTCTACCGATGCAATGCGCCCTCTCCTTCGAGTCCCCGCAGAGGCCATAGGGTCCAAAAATAAAAAGTCGAAGTTGCCACAAATTAAAGGAAGAACCGTGCAATACCAACACTCTTCCCTAAGTACTAACACTTAAAAATTTTCTTTGTGTGGAAACATGTAAAATACTCTTTCATATCTTCTAATAACCACTTTACATTTTTTTACACTTACACTAACAGTAACTGTGTAAATACTTCTCATTTCTTGAAACTAGTTTGTACAAAGTTATATTATTCATTCCCACTTTATTCTTTAATTAGTTTACTTTGCAGGTTGCCTGCAGACAAAAATATGAAATGTTGTAATGAAATTCTTCCCTGAAACAATGTACGGAATAACTCTGTGAAACTGAGTTCTTATGGTAGTTTATTTTGATGGCATTACTTTATAATTTAGATCAGTGTACAAAATACAACTGAAAGTAATTTATGAAACATAGACCCCTAGGAAAGCACTTGTTAAATATTTTTGTTAAATTGGACCGACTAATAGGATAGCTTTTTGTTGTTTTACGTTTTTACAGAAAATCACCAACACAGTGGCACCACTGGAACTGGTAATTAATAAAATTAGATTAAATAATAATTTTCCATTTCGTATGCTGAATAACAAGAAACTGAGATTCTTTTACTGGTAACAAAGAACTTCACCTTAGTTCTGAAGTGGTGCTAACGCATCTGCCTTATAATTCTGATGTGTATGTATATTATGCATACCATCCACTTACCATCATAAGAACTGTGCCCTCGATTGTTAGTTTTTATAATATGATTTAGTTTTTGGCATTTTATTTTGGTAGCGATAAACATGAGAAAACGATGAGAAAACTGCACACTGTAATACAGCTATATTTTGTCTTAACTTTTAATTGATTTTTAATATAAAATGAAATGAGTAAAATTAAAGGAAATACGAACAAATGAAGGTAGAACTGTCATCTCCCACCCGTCCAAGCAGGCGAAGTATAGTGCAGGCGACTAAGAGGCATCAGTCTGCAATTCTAAGAGTCTCACTGTCGTTACCATGCCCGTTGGGGTATTCAACTAGTGTAGGCAAGGAAGATCATGTTGCTGAGAGGCTGCCCTGTGTTACATTTAGATGGGTAATGATGCTTTTGGTTTGCATACTTTGGTGTTATCATATAATTGGGTCCTGATAGTAAGCAGGGTTAGTTACCGAGTAGTGTTATTTTATTTAAATAATTGTACGAATAATTTTTACAATATGTTATTTGCTGATTTGCCACCACACCACGGTACACCCACTGATTTTTTCGGTTTGGACGGTAAGGAAACGTAATAACGAGGGCAGCACCGACACTTTTTCTGCCATCGGGGCGGTGCCACTTGGGAATGAGGTGAAATATTGACAGATTTCATAGCGAGGAAGTTAATTTGTTAGAAAAATGGATATATATTTAATATTGATTAGATTAGAAATTAACTAACTATAAAACTTGTGTGCAGGATCTGAACCCTCCGCCCGCAATTTTTGTCTCTGTTGATGGATTGAAATCAACCTCAGTTATACGTTATAACGGAAAGGAAGAGGTGGTGCTCTTTTACAACAATAGAAAAGTCTAATTGATTTAATCTTGATTTACGTCCACATAAAGTTTAACTCATCGTGCGAGTTGCCGAATGCCTCGTTATATCTGGATATTCTAGTACTGAATGAGAATACTATCACATAGTATTCCAATTCCGTATCCATGACTCACTAGGATTGTTGATCTAAAGCTGTTTTTGAAACTATACTCTTCTGGAAACAAAATTTTGATAAGCGAGTAGTAAGAAATTTTATTTAAAAGCCTAGCGGTCATCACACAAGTTTAGGTTTAATCTGTTGTAGAATTTTCATTTAAATCCATGCATACTTATATGTTCCTCCACAAATAATCCAAACAACTTGAGTGCTAAGTACGTAGAATTCATATTCTTGTCTTATTTCTAAATCAGAATACACTTATCATGCATTCTTATTTAATAACCTCCGATAATTACAGTTACCAAGTTTATTATGCAAATCGTAAACACGATTCCAGGAAAAGGAAAGTTCATTCTTCCTAAAAGATATCTCATTGTTATGAGAATATTCTCATTATATCGTACAGTAACACATTTGAAGAGCAGCGAAAGGCCAATTGAGCCCATTTTCTAAAATGAGAGGCAGCTAGTGCCTAAAAGTTAATCGTATATGCGCTGTAACTCTAATTAATTTTTTTAAGTTATAATATACCACATAAAAATAGATGAAATATCAAACTATATTATTACAATCCGGATATGGGAATGTAAGCTATATTAAAAAAGAATAATATTTACCGATATAGCAGGTGATAGCTTCATGTGGAAATAATGCTGAATCCAGAATGCGAAAGTTAAGGATAATTTAATAAGGAACGGACGTTTTTCCCTCAAGACCGACGAGCCTTGCTCAACAAATTGATAAGATTTACGATACCCCAAGAAGTTAAGCGTCACAATCTAATTTACACCGATTTTGCCCGTGTTTAGTAAGTTACCTACGAGTAAATTTTTCTAAGGAAATGCATACACCGTTAATGTTAATAAATATCTACGAGGAGTCTTTTACAATAAAGGTTTTACCGTTACTGTTACAGCCTATGAACATAGGCCCCCATAGATTACCTCATAGAGGAGGATATTTGCCATAGTTGACACGCTTGGCAAGGGTTCTTATTTTGAGTCGTTATTAGGAAGACGCTGCTGCCCATCTCCTGATTTATTTTCATCTGTCGCCTCTTACTACACCCACGGGATGATAAGGGTAGTGGATATTCTTACACCGCCACTCCACGGTAAAGGGGCCGTTTTAAGGTATTTTTTATTCTCCATCGGGGATTTATTTAAAAATGGGTTCAAACTTCTATAATTTTTTTGAGATTTTGAAGGGCTTTTCTAAATAGATCACCTCCATAAGAATACTCTTAGGAATGCGGCGTATTATGTTGGACTTCCAACAATGGTTTTCAAGTACATAGTTTTGAGGAAAAGGGGAAGAAATAAAAGAGTATAGATTTGGCTTCCAGCGACTATTTTCTATTAATTAAAATTAGTGTCCCTTAGCCACTGAACGTCCAAGTCGCGCGAGTGATTCTCGCCCTACCTGTCCGCGCATTAAATGTCACTTTTTCTTACGATCATGCGAGACTGTCTCAACAAAAACGATTACTACTGAAAAACTACTTTATCTAAATTCAAATAAAAAATATTCACAAGAAGCTCAAAGAATTGAGAATCTAATGATTTTAACAATAAATTGCTTTAATTAAAAACAAAGGATGAAAATAAAGCTTAAAATTGGGAATATTAAAATAATTATCGTATTTATTTTTTATTTCGAGGTTTACAAGAAAAGTATAATTGTTACTGGAGACAATTATTTTATATTATAATAGTACATGATATTCCCTTTAAAATGACACCAATATCTCAATTTTATTTACTCAATATAGATAAATATATAATATTTGCTCAATATAAATATTCACTCCCCAACACTAAAATCATGAATAACGAGTTGCATTTTAATATTTTCTAGACACATCTCAACATATTTCGTTTAAAATGGCTATCAACGTGTTAATAGTGAAGCATTCTTTAATATTTAGTTTATTTAACACAAAACCGATTAGATTACATTTTAAACTACTGAAAATTCCCTTTTTTAATTAAAAATACTTGATATCAAATATACATTTTATATCTTTAAAAATGTACTTATTAATATTTTTAATACATACGTCGCAAACTTATTCCTTTTTTGGTCTTTACTTTTCTACAGTTTAATGTCCGTCGTATTTGTTACAAATAGCCCATGTTACTCGTACATAGATCTAATAGTTGACGACTACCTTGCAGAGTTATTGAGGGCAAAGAAAAGGGCATAAAATATTACCCTCGTTTTAGGGTCTTGGGTAAATAGAATTTTGATATATACGAGTATGTGTTGATAATAAATGAAAACATTTATTCGGTGTTTATCGTGCTAACTTGACTCAACAGAAAGTGGGATAATGAAATTCATAAATTGTCACTGAAAAGTTGTATTAGATATTTTCTTTTGTACTAATTGCTAAGCCACTGCGCTCATGAGTGCTCATGAGAGGCGCTGAGGGTCGCGGGTTCGAATCGCATCTGTTCGTACGGAACAAGTATTTGTGTGGCCAACAAATAATTGTTCCGGGTCTGAATGTTTGTCCTTGTGATGTTGGGGGGAGGGGGGCAACGGTTTTTTTAAAGAATACGTACACGAACATAATTTTATTTTACTCAATATTATAATATCTTAATTACCATGTGCTCAGCGGTGAAGGAAAACATTGTAAGGAAACTCATACGAAAGTACTAATAAATAATTTGCGAAATACATACACATATTTTTTGAGGCATTACATCTTAGTCCTCAAAAGTGATAACGTATTTATAGTGTCTGTGTATTTATTTGAAGTTAGCGTCTGGTGTACATGAGCTATTAATATAAGGTGGACTGTAAGTTCACTTATCACTAAAATTTCTAAAAAATTACAATATGTTTCTACAAGATATTCAATCTATGGAGATGTTCTGCACTTGAAGTGAAGCTTCTTAATAGTGGTTTCTGTATTTCGATAACAGCTGATTTATGTCCTTCTTTAAACAATTGAAAGCACGAAACCTTTTGTATAGAACTAAATAAAGAAAGTTCTCCATATTATTGTCTTGAAATTAATGGCGGACCGAACAGATTTGTGGCTTTACTGTAAGTGTTTTTAGAACCTTTGTTTCACTGTAAACTTTATCTCTAGTAAATAAATGTTATTCAGTGCAGTTTTTCTATCGTAGGTCGTAGTTTATTGAGAACATTAAAACATTTTCTAATCGGAAACCGAAGTTAACCTCTCATAGCATTAATTGTCAAAGTATTATTATTTTTATAGAAGTTTGTTTACAAACGTGCATATATACAAACCTGATGGAAAGTGGATGCTGTTGTCCATGTAGCTAACGCCATTTTGACCAAAACTCATTTATTTGTAAGTACCGCCAATCACGATTGGTCTTATTAATTATTACCTTCGATATACTATTATACTTATTATACTACATATAGTACAGTCCATAGACACCTAAATCTATCCTCTATTAATCAAAATTTATTTATTTTGTTGTTCATCATCATCATTACAGCCCTTCACAAGTCCACTGCTGAACATAGGCCTCACCCAAGGAATGCCACAAAGCACGGTCCTGAGCCACCTGCATCCATCGACTTCCTGCATGTCTTACCAGGTTGTCACTCCATCTACGAAGTGTGGGGACGCCCTACACTTCGTCCGCCGCCACCGAGAACCTTGTTGTAAAATGTTACTAGTGAAAAGGGTAGGCAGTTCTAGATACTTTTCGAACAGTGCACGGAAGCAATATATGCTGCTACTTTACGCTGGTATTCTATGTGAGCGTGTTCCATCGCCGGTCGAGCCGATCCATTCGTGCTGCAGCCATACGAGCTACGCGTGGCTCTGCCACTTGAAATAAGTCGGGTTGTCAAATTAAATCCCGGCCGAAACAAACATTTGTCGAACGAGCAATATAATGTCACCATTATCCATAAAAACAAATCTGTTCGTTTCGTCATCCTTGGGCGGTTCACGGTAGGCCTCGTCCAAGATTGATAGGGTTGTGTAGGGGTTGTAGGGGTTGTAGGGCTGTAGGGACTTGTAGAGTTGTAGGGTTGTGGGGACCTATAAGGACAGTTAGGGAACCGTAGGCCAACAATCACCTTCCTGAAAGATGAAGAAGGCACAAGACCAGAGTGAGAGGGTCGAAGGGACCAGAACAAGGACAGGAATCTCAAGGAAGATGAAAGAAGCGGAATCATCTGGAGCGACCACAGCTACTGCTTCGAGTGGAGCGACCACGGCCACTACTTCAAGCGGAGCTACTACCGAGACATCCACGTAGGACTCGAGGATGTCTGTGACAGCAACAAGCAACAGGAAGGACACCAGTGGTACGCAGACCAGCACCGCGCAGAAATCCGTTATATCCAGGAGTGAAGCGATAGCCGAAAAAGTAGGTCAAGTTGGAACCGAAGAAGCGGCATCGACGAGGACAGTGATCGGGCAGACTAATAAAATGGGTCACGCAAAGGTCATCGCGATCAGCGACGCTGAGAGCCGAATTGGAGGCGTGAATTAAATCTCGAACCTGCAGAAGCAATGCTGCTTTAGCTAAGTCACAATTGAGTTTGCACGCCTCGTCCGGGAAGAGGAAATCGACTCGAGCGAGGATGATGAAGAGCGGAATACTCAGGTGGAACCTTTCGTAGGAGTTGGGTTCGACAGACCATAACGAGTGCGCCGATTAGTTTAACGCAACCCGACACTGCTGATAAGGGCGTCCAGGGATCACGCCACAAGGAGGCGGAGGTCGAGCGCAACCTAGGGAATGCACAGAAGGCACACGCGTGAAGTGTCCGAATTGACCGACGCGATTGTGAGTGCAATAAAGGTAGCAGGTAAAGATAAGACTTCCCGCCTCATTTACTCCAGGATTTACCGGTCTTCGATGGAGACCCGGGTGAATGGATAATTTTCAAAACGGTGTTTGAAGACACGTGGTCATTTTTCAGGAGTGCAGAACGTGCACGATTTAGAAGGGCATTAAAGGGCACCGCTAAGGAAGCTTAAGTCATTGTTGTTTATTTTATGAACCAGATGAGATAATAAACGCTCTCGAAAGAAGATTCGGTAGGGTTGAGATGCTCATTCTAGTCGAGATCAAGAATGAAGCGTATGCCAAGACTGGCAGAAGATGGCAGAAATATCGGATCTTTTGCAAGTCGTGTAACGAACATGGTTGCTTCAATACAAGCATTGAATCAACCACAGTATTTGTACTCACCCGAGTTAGTGAGTCGTATAGTGGAGAAGCTCGGAACTATAATTAAATTTAAATGGAGCTCAACATCCCACAGAGCCAGAGCTGCAGAAGATGGCAAAATTTTGAATTCGTTGAGTGAACAATTTGGAGCATCATATAACGCTGAAAACCTGCCTGAAAATGGAAGCGTCCTGGAATCGGAAGCGAACATTACACACCGCAAAGGGTGTGTACGGTTCGCTATCCCAATCCAGGACCTGAATCAGGAATACGCTGTACGCAACCGTATTAATAGTAAATTATGAACGCTGAGGTAAGAAGAGGCACGTCCGACAAGCGGTTATGACAACTCAGGATAAACCTGCATTCGGGTAACACGCAACTGTGTTATATGTAACAAAGAGCACTCCATAGAGAGTTGTTACAAGTTTAAGAATATGAATAACCGAAAAATGGGAAGCGGTTAAGAAAGCTAATATATGCTTTCAATGTCTGACACCCTACCATAGGAGATCAAAGTGTAGAGCGAAAAATGTGGTGTAGATGGATGTCATGGGGCATCATCGAATGCTGCACCGATACCCCAATAAGTAAGAATATCTCGCCGCAAGGGGGCGACGGGGGTAAGGAGGCTCAAATTACGACTGTGAATACAGTAAATGCACTGGCATGTGCATATTTAAAGATTATTCCAGTCGAGTTGTATGGACCTAAAGGAAAGTTTAAAACCACAGCTATTCTGGATGAAGGCTCAACCATGACGCTCATAGAGGAGCAGATGGCTTAGAAGTAAGCGCCCCGCGTGCCCAAAGAAGAATTACGTGTTGAAGGCATAGGGGGCAAGCGAATTAACGACAGTAGTTCGTATCGCTTGAACATTAAAATTAAAGGAAATTTCACAAGTGACTTAGAGGATATAAGTGTACAAACAATTAAGACACTTAATCTCTCTCCGCAATCGGTGAGCCGAGAATTATTGCGACAATGTCCTCATTTGACACCGATAGAAGACGAGTTAATTTATGAAAGTTCCAGACCTACCTACGTTAAGTATACCCGACTACGGACGATTTAGCAGCTTTAGAAGATTCCTTGGGGCAACTGCACGCACTTTACAAGCGGTAGAAAAATTCAAGAGTTTAGGAAAGTCGGTTAAAGGACCCGACAATCCGCCGGAATAGTCAGTTATGTGTTCCGGCGAATTTTTAGCAAAGTCGGTTAAAAGACCCGATAATGCTTTGGAGATAGCGCTTTTAAAAAGGGCTGAAATATTAATTTGGAAGTTCGTTCAAGACGAGTGTTTCCACATTAATAAAAGTGTGTTTCCACATTAATAAAAGTGTGTTCCCACAGAAATAAAATGCTTAAAAATGGGCAGAAGCGTTGAAAGAAGTTCACGCTTAAGTAAATTATCTTTAGAACTAACCTCCTCCGTTTGAAAGGGCGTTTACCTTTCAAGTCTAATTTGACAGAGGAAAGTAGAAAACCTGTCATCTTAGACGGTAAACACAAAATCATTAAAATGATGATTAGAGTAGTTTATCATCATTTCGGACATGTCAATCACCAAACGGTGATGAATGAGGTGAACCAAAAATTTTATGTCTTGAACTTACGTAATATAGTTTAGTGTGTCACACCACTGTCAGTGGTGCAGGACATACAGGTCTGCCACAGATCGTGCCACAAGGAAACCTTCCTCTGGAAAAAATAGATCATCATGAGTCACCCTTCACGTGTTCAGCCGTAGATTATTTTGGACCTATGAGTGTGTCTATCGGAAGGCGACATGAAAAACGTTGGAGTGTTTTATTCACGTGTCTGACCACCAGAGCAGTACATCTGGAGGTAGCAGCATCATTGACACCAGCTTCAATGATAATGACGTTAAGACGATTTATCGCCAGAAGAGGAAAACCAGCCGTTTTATATAGCGATAACGGAACGAATTTCAAAGCAGCGAATAACGCAAGCATGTGATGAGTGTTATAATATCATGAAAGATGAGTCCCAAATATATTAATTGAAAATTCATGCCCGAGCACCACATATGGGGGTACTTGGGAAAGATTGATAAGATCGATTAAGACTGCGTTGACCGCAACGCTCAAAGAAAGAATTCACGGAGGAAGTTCTGCATACATTGCTCTTGGAAGCAGAGCACACCGTAAATTTCAGACCTTGGTTACAATTAATATGGATAGTTCTGAAGAGGGTTTGACACCCAATCATTTTCTTCTCGGCGCTCGTGGAGGTCGTCCACCTGGGTTATTTATGAAGCGACATCTGACAGGTCAACTCAGCTGGAAACCGCTCAGAGGTTAGCCGACCATTTTTGGACGAGATGGCTGAAAGGGGTATGCCTGCTTTAATACGTCGAACGGGTGATAATGGAAAGCCTCATAGAACCAAAAGTGGGCGATATTATCTGATAATAGATCATTCGTTACCACGAAATACATGGCCGCGAGGCAAGATTCACAGGACCTTACCAAGACATGACGGTTACACTAGGTTGGTTGACGTCATTACTAACACGGGTATCTTGAGGAGACCTACGTCCAGATTAGTAGACCTGGTACCACGACGCCTCCAAATGATGGTGCTGACGCACAGGGGAGATTGTTGGCGACGCGCTTAAAAAATAGCTTATTTAATTAATTCCTCTCAAAAAATAAACAATCTTAATGTTATAAGGCATTGCAATTAAATTGTCAGAGGCACTTCATATAGAAAGTAATCTATGTTAAAAATGAATAGATTCAATATAATGTCGAACGAAAGTTCAAGGGTCTGACCTGATCGAGCGTTAATTTCATGAAAGTTTGTTTGTAAATTAATTTAGAATCATGTATTATATAGTAATCAGCTGTGCAATATGAATAGAAGTGTTAAATTAAATACTTATTTAGATGGAAATATATTATAGCACTTGAGATTAATTTTATTTTTGTGATAACAGATAAGAAACATTATGACTGATAAGGATAACATATGTAAACCGTAGTGTTTCATAATGAACAGAGATAGATGTAATTTAGACAAGGAAGGCATTAGCCTCCTACCGATGTGATTAAGGTCGTCTGGATATCGGTTGTTCATATTGTGTGAGATGGAACCGAGCGCAAACCTGTGTAAATAGATAATGAAAAATAAATTTTATTAATTTTGAAAATTTCAGTAATGTATGTAAAAATAAGTCATAAATATTTTAGGATTGTTGTATGTACAAAATAAGGTAGTTCTGTGTTAAAAGTGTTTAAATTTGTGCTAAATATAGTGAAATAATGATAGTTTTATATAAGAAAATTAAAGTTGTTTTAATTGAAAAATAATTGTAAAATGGTGAATTAAACTACTGTATTAGTTAAGTTATTAATTTTTATTAATAAAATTGTTTTTCAACCTTTGTGTGTTAGATATTTAAGATTTCTAACTTTGAAAATGTGTTGTAAATGGGCATATTTTGTAAAATAAATTAAAAGTTTTATGTGATTGTAATGTGGTGTCATAATATTAAGATCTTTTGTGCTATTATTATGTATAAATTGTATAACCATATGTTTTATATGAATAAATATATTGGGAAAAATATGGGAGTGCAATAGTAAAAATCGATGTTAAGATGTTGTGTTTTCGAGCATAGCTTTTAGTAGCTTAGTAAACTGGTAACTAGGCAATTCGTTCGGGACCAGCTACCAGTTTATATTTAAAGCAAGAAAGAAGAAAGTGAAAATTAATAACAGTCAACATTGCACTCTAGGGGAATTTTAAAGAAGAATTGTTTTATTTTCTAAAGTATCTTCCACCATCTAAGAAACCATACAGTCCTCAAAGCTCTTTGGAGACGTCTGGACCCAACACTATAAGAGGACCTGTAATCTTAGTCGTCTAACCTTTTTCTCAGAAAGGTCCAGCGGACGCTCTTGCGTAATAATCCTTCACGGGTTCACATCCGCCTCGTTGTTCCTCGAACCCAACGTGGTGTGATAAGAGTTTCGGGATAGAACGTCTACTTTGCCCCGTCCCGTCGTACTTTGCGAAGTGGACTGTATTGGTTCTTTAGGTGGTGGAAGATACTTAGAAAAAAAACACAGTAACTCTGAATAATAGGGTGAGAAATAGTGTGATAAAGAAATGTGATTTAAAAAGTTGTGACCTAAAAATTAATAAAGGAATGCATTGGTGGTTTTGAAACGTGGAATAATGAATCTCTCTGTGACGATTTATGCACATGTATATGGGCCTCTTTAAGCAAGGTTGGCAATATCCCCTTATGAAACAATTTATGGAGAAGGGATGAATGAATCAATGAATAGTACTTCAAAGAGCTAAATTATTAAAGTCGGTGATTACTTGGGTTTTTCTAATATACACTAATAAACTAAATTACATAACCGTGTAGTGGTAGTGTAAGAATATCCATTATGCCATATCATCCCGTGGGTGTCGTAAGAGGCGACACAGAGGAAACAAATCAGGAGATGGGCAGCAGCGTTCGTAATAACGACAAAAAATAAAACTGCGGTTGCCAACCGCTGCCAAGCGTGGCAACTATGGCCATTATTCCCTATGAGGCAATTCATGAGGGAGGCCTATGTTCAGCAGTGGACTTTAATAGGCTGTAACGGAACGGAACGAAACTAAATTACTATTAATACTTAAATGAGTCCTTTATTTAGCTAAAACAATATTTTGACAAAATGCAAATTACTTTTTAAGCCAGTACGAGTTGTGAGCATACTTTGTTTCGGTTGTCAGCAGCAGTACACACTGCGCTCCCCACTGAACGGGTTCCCGCCTTGTCGTGGGGGAATTAGTAGCCGTGGCTTGGTCACCCATGGTGAACAAAGAGGAACCCTTGGATGGCCTGTGGTGTGGGCCGGCCCGAGGTGGCCACTCTGAGTGGGCTTGGCGAGCCCACTTCGGATGTGTGTCAGTGGGCTGCGGTGAGGAGGTGCCTTCCCTTCCGCTGCAGCCGAGATGAGTCGCGAGGTTTGTTTGCGTGGCGAGATCACCATACCAACACCTCGTGTTGGTATGGCGATGCGCCACTGCCCTATCCTCCGCAACTCTGACGGGGCCGCACCGTTAATTGATACGGTGGTGGTAGGGCTGAGGGGAGCGGAGTGTTGGTATTGCGAGGCACCGCCTCCCACACCCGCAGCCGAATCTTGGCTTGGCGGCGGATGACCAGATCCGCTGGGGTCAGGAAGGCTGGTGCTTCTGGAGTTTTTCCTGGGGCATCCGTTGCGCATGTGAAGTTGGAGGCCGCGGAGGAGGGCGCGTCATGCGTTCTGGTGCCTTACCTGAGAAGGAGATGGGGAGGAGTAGTTCTCTCCCGAGGAGGGCCGCCATGGGGCGGCCAGCGCTGGTGGGGCAGTGAATGTGTGGAAAGCGTTCACTTGGCATTTCCCATGTAAATTGGTTTTAAAAAATACAAATAAAGAACATTGAAAGGTCTGTTTGTAATGTCAAAATAATCATCGTCATCATTACAGCCCTTCACAAGTCCACTGCTGAACATAGGCCTCCCAAGGAATTCCACAAAGCACGGTCCTGAGCCACCTGCATCCATCGACTTCTGCATGTCTTACCAGGTCGTCACCCATCTAGTGGGACAAATTATATGAGATGGAAAATATTATTCGTTTACTGATAGTAAACACTTCCAAATCACTTTGTAGGAATGTTTTGCCTTAATCGTTACATGCGCCAGGCGAATTGACCATTGCAGTTCCAGACGTGAGCACCTTTGACCCTACTGCCCGTCGCCAGTCTGAGCTATCTAAGCATTGCAGATCTCAGAACCGGTTACAAAGTTAATATGCAGCACGGACACCTTTTTTCCTAATATATTATTTATTATTTGACAAATAACTTGTTGTTCCCTGCACCCAGGCCAGGAGATAATTGATGAAAACACTTATCTCGGTGCGGATTCTAACCCAGGCCTTCAGCGCCGCAACCATTGTTTTAAGTATCGTTTCATTGTTAAAATAATTATTAAATATAATTAATATAAATTAATTGTTTTTCCCGCCATTACCCATAGTTGCCTCTCATGCCTTACACCCATAAAACCAATTGGGGTGATGGATTCCACACAGCTAAGCCATATGTTACGATATAATAATAATGAGAATATTCTCATAATAATGAGAAAGAAGTCTTGTAGGAAGAATGAACGTTCGCTTTTCCTGGAAACATGTTTTTACTTACGATTTGCATAACAAACGAAATTGGGAATGACGTGTTTTTAGAAGTAATTGGAGATAAGTCCTCAAATAAGAATACAAGTAAAAGTTCACTCTACTCTCATAATATAAAATTGTCCCCAAACGAGTAATAATTTCACACATAGCTCAGTAGAATAATAAGCCATCCAACAATATTAAGATGCATCCAGAATATTGTATCTATATTCCCATCCAGCAATAGAATGTATAGATATTAAGAAGGAATTCGATAACGTCGATGTGCAATTTTATATGGTACGTTATTACATATTCATCTTACATATTCAAATCGAAGGTGAGTGATGTATTCGCCGTTGATGTTAATACCGTATCCTTTCCAGTCCAGTAGCTTGAAAACGTCTTCCAATGCAGCGGTGAAGAGTTTATAACGTCACCCTGTCTTACACCGCTCTGCAGTTGGATAGGTTTCGCACTCTGATTCTGTACTCGAATAGCCATCGTAGCCCCACAGTACAAACACTTCAGCACTTCGATATACCGACAGTCAACTTGGCACCGCTGAAGGGACTCCAGCACCACAAAAATTTCGACGGAATCAAATGCTTTCATAGTCCATATACGCCAGACATAGTGGCAAATAGTACTCCCTCGGACTTCTGCAATTTGCCGAAGGGTATGTATGCGGTCTATGGTGTTAAAGCTTTTCGGAAACCGGCTTGTTCATGAGGCTGGAAGTCGTCGAGTCTGCATGAGACGATTCGTAATGACTCTCGAAAACAGCAGACGCGCTCAGAAGGGAAATCGGTTTGTAGTTCTTCAAGAGAGCGTTATCGCCTTTCTTGAAGAACAAGACCACCGCACTTCTGCTCCACGCCTCCGGTGTAGTGCGACCATGGAGGACGGGATTAAAGATTCTGAAGGACTTCAAGTACCAGTTTATCACCCGGTTTCAGAAGCTCCGCTGTAATTTCATCCTCGCCTGGGGCCTGGCCGTTTCTAAGGTGCTGGAAAGCCATTCAAATCTCGCTCAGACTTACGCCCGGAATATCATCAGAATAGTGTCGGATAAGACTTGCTCTTGGATCGTTACTCACACTTGCGTGTGGCTCCAACGATGATGTGTACAGCTGCCCATAGAACCTCTAAATCTCACAAAATGTCAGGTGTCCTGAAACGATGCTGCCTCTCGGTCTACAGCTTCGACAGTTGGCTCTTTCTGGCAGACAGATCTCTAGCAAAGACTTTAGAGCCCTGGTTCCGCTCGATCGCTTTTTCAATACGAGCTGTATTGAAGTTGCGTAAGTCCCACCGCATGCATTTGGGGATCTGTCAGTTCAGTTGCCTGTACGCTGTCAAATCTGCTGAAGACTGCAGCTTCATTTCCCGTCTAACAGCCATAAGATTGCGGCGGGTCTTGCAGAACTTCGCCCGTATGGACAGTATCCACGAGCTTGTCATTTTTTTAGGCACTAAAACGGATTTGTAACTCGAGCTGAAAGGTTTCGGACTTTGGATTAGAGCACGAGGGGACGGAGCGTTGACTTCATTAGACGTGACCTCCAACTTAACGTTAAGGTTCAGTGTGCCTCTCATCATTCGGTGATCGCTGCCAGTTTCACCCTCGCGATCACTGAGACATCACTGAACAGTTGTTTTCTGGTCGTCATAATGAAGTCAATCTCATTTTTGTCGAACGGTCGGGGCTCGACCAGGTCCACTTCCTGTGGGGCCGCTTCTGGAAGAAATATTTCATCATAAAGAGTCCTCTTCTCAATGAAGTCGGCCAGTTGTCATTCTTGGGTTCCAAGCCCTCAATCCGAATTTCCTACTTTTAGCATATATAGTGTCTCCTGTCACCAAACAACAGCATACCCATATCCACCTCCCATCGTGTGCCTGGTATGTATATCAAAACCGTCTGGCAGGAGACCTCAGCGGTCATAAACCACTGCCCTCCAAAGAGATTCGGACATGTTCCCTGCCTCTCCTGGCCCTAGCCACCCCTGCGTTCCTGTCCTCCATCTTGCCGAATCTCAGTGTAAGCGCAAGTCATCTCGTTACCTAGGAGTCGTTCAGGGTGGCAAATCAAAACTTCCTACCGGAGACTTTAGCAATTTTAGTTCTTCCCTGCACATACTAAGTTGCCACCGTAGCCAGGAGTAATGGGCCGCTGGGAACTGGGGGCCGCCCTTCGTCACTTTATTCATGGGGGGTATATTGCCATAGCTGCCAAGCTTGGCAAGCCGCTTGGCAACCGCAGTATTTTATTGTTGTTTTGCTGTTATCAGAAAGATGCTGCTGCCCATCTTCTGCCTCTCTTTCTCTCTGTCGCCTTTACGACACCCACGAGAAGATATGAGGTAGTGAGTATTCTTACCCGCCACTATATGGGGCCACTACTACATATTAGAATAAATCAATTAGACTTTTCATTTCGCGTAAAAAGAGCATCATCGCTTCCTTTGTGTTGTGACGCTTGAGTAATGACGTCAGAGTTTGGTTTCGATCCATCAACAGAAACAAAAATGCGGGCCGAGGTTTCGAAACTAGAGTACGCTGCCATAGTTTTTGGGGAATTCAAGCTGATTTAAACATACTTCTCTTTATAATAATAATGAACTCTAGACCCAATTTCGGTCACGATAGTTAGTCACAACGGAGACTAGCCATCTGTGCAAGACAGTATAATAATATATGAGTACGAGTGTGTTCGGAAGCACTTGTGAACTCCAATCCTTCACTCATGGGCGGTAAACCAACACTACCGGAAAGAGCTTATGCGTAGGACCAGCTGCAGTGAACACGGTTAACTCTTTACCTCGAGCTATTACTAATAAGTATAATTTACTGCTTGCTTTTATAATTTCGTAGCTGCTTTTTGGCTTGACCCGAGATTTTAACCCAGGATCACAGGATCAGAAGTCGTGCTTACGATCACTTGACAAACGAGGCAGTGATTTTATACAGATACCGCGGCGAGAGGGCTACAGTATGACAATTACCTATTTGTTTCTGGATTATGTTAAAATAAATTTTACTTGAATTCATTGAAACGTAAAAATAGTTAAATTTGAAAGGAGTTTTATCTGTTCCTTTAAAACTATAGAAGGTCAAAGAGAAAAGTAAACATTTTGACTTTCTATAGTTTTCAAAGCCGACAGGATTTTTTATCAAAGGCATAAATAGCCGTTTCGCAATATGGCACAAATGTAATAATTATACGATAAGCTATTCTTTTTTCTTAAAATATTTTGTTTAACTATAAATATTTTTTCTTTATAAAATAGAATTACACATAAAACGGAAATATTGTTCTTAAACCCTGATTTTTAAATTAAATTGTCCTATTATAAGTAATGTGTTTTAAATAATAACCAATTTAAAGCGTGTGGTGGCTCATTTCGTTCCGAAGATCTCTTAAGAGGCGACTATGGGATTTGAAATAAAATAATGGTGATAAACGAGCACATAGTCTAACTAATGGTAAGTGGATGCCGTGGCTCATAGATCTTTACCCTATCCTCGATTGAGAATCAAAATGCGATGAGTTGTCATACCTGAGGACTAAGATGTCTTGTTTCCAGTAAAAAGGGTCTCCGATTCTCTACACTCACCATATGAAACACAGCAGCATTAAACTGCTATTTCTCGCTGGTATTCTGTGAGAGCGTGGTCCTTCCCCGGTCGAGCTGAACCGTTAGTGCTACAACCATAACATAGCTCCAGCATCGTTCTAACACATATAAAATAATACTTAATTCCAGAAGTTTTTATAGCTTCCGGTATGTGGCAGGGTAACTATCTATAGAGTTAGTTGTAGATAAGGATACCAGGCGAAAAATATCTAGAACGCCGAGGGAAAGCAGCGTCAGTTGCGAGATGTCTTGTAGTCGACGATTAAGGCAAAACTTCTCTACACCGGGAGCAGCCCAGCAGTGGACTTTTACGGGCCGATAAAGAAGAAGAAATAATATCTTAAATCGTACCTAATTGTAAAAGACTCCTCGTAGATACCATCTTAAGTGTTGTATGCATTTCCTTTGAAAAATTTACTCGTAACTACAAAACGGTCAAATTTGGTGTAAATTAGATTGCGACCTAACTTGGGGCATCGTAAATCTTATCAATTTGTTGAGCAAGGCTCGGTGATTGTCGGTCTTGAGGGAAAAATGTCGGTTCCTTATTAAATTATCCTTAACTTTCGGATGCTGGATTCAGCTTGACTTTTATATGAAGTATAACCTACTATATCGGTAAATGTTATAATATTTTTAACAAATTTTACATTCTCATAAACGGATTGTTATCATATTATTTTTGATATTCCATCCCTTTTTATAAAGTACTAGTTGTTACCCGCGGCTTCGCCCGCATGGTCACTGGGAAATGAACTATCCATTGCTTTTGAATTGAAAGAAAACTGAGTTTTATAGATTTGTCAGAGATGCAGCCATTAAAAGGAAACTGAGCAAAATTGATTCGTCAGCCTATTTAAATGTTTTGAAACGCAGTGGTAAAGCATGAAAATAGCCTGTTTATTCCAAATGGAAATGGGATATTTTTTAATTAAAGGAAACTGAGCATAATTATCCGTCAGGGATGTAGACTTTTGAAAAGAAACTGAGCTAAATTGATTCGTCAGAGATGCAGTTTTCTGAATTGAAAGGAAACTGAGCCAAATAAAATATCCGTCAGAGATGCAGCCTTTTGAGTTGAAAGGAAACTGAGTTAATAGGTCCGTCAGAGGTGCACCATTTGGAATTGAAAAGAAACTGAGCTAAATAGTAAATTTTGAATTGAAAGGGAAGATCTGTGGAATTTGATTAATTGATTGTAGAATTTTGGAAAAAAACTAACTGAACACTATTTTAAGACGCTACTGTATACAATGTTATATGTTTTTCTATTCGGGAAAAGAATGGAGATTCTGGGCATTTGACACACGCGAACATACTACATACAGCTGACCATGAGAAGCACGGTTTTTCTAAGTTGACCCCTCACACCTGTAACGTTTGCCCTTGCGCTTTATTAATTGTCATTGCAAAACTGAGCTTAATAGGAACTGCAACCTTTGAATTGAAAAGGAAGATCTGTGGGAATAATAGGGATCCGTGGTATAATAACATTTTCACCTTTTCCTACGCCTGTCAAAATTGTAGCACCGATTATGTTCCGTCCAAGATGTGTCACACGAAGCCTTGTCCCGTTACATAACCGAGGGGCATCTAAATTTCGCATTAGCATGACTGGGACGCCTAATTTTAATTGAAGCTTATGTGAGGGCACATCTGACAACTCTAGAGAATTTAGAAACTCTACGGGATATGAAGTGCTCTGTTCTGTGTCCATAACTGTGTCTACTGACAAATACTCTGTTATTTCTCCTGCTACTTCGCTTAATATATCTGAATTTATTTTGTTAACGCTCATTTTTTGGTGCAAGAATCGCCCTTTCACATAACCATTTGTCTTCATGCATGTTGTTCGTTAAATCTGAATAAACGCTCGCAATTAATTCGGAATGACTCTGTACTAAATTACAAAAATCTCTCGTCAATTTAACGCAGCCCTCAGCATCCGTTTAAAACCGCCCATCGCCAATTTTTAATAGTGTGTCAGCATAGTTGCCAGTATTGATATCATTATACAAATGCACTCTCATATTCGTAGTTAAACTGAATTTTGTCACCTTGTTCCATAAAATAGACGACTTGAGGCATGCTAATTTCATCTGCAGCCCTTTGAATGACAGGAAGTTTGGCGAAAGTCACCAGCCAGTAAAACCACCATTCCTCCCATTACATCGGTATTGCTGCGCAAATCCTGGAGCGTTCGATTTAGTGCTTCTACAGCTTTTTATGCAACATTGTACTTTCGTCCCACACTAAAAGTTTGCATTGTCGTAGCATTATACTCGTACACTATTTTTGCTAAAGTTGCAGATCGGCGATTCTTCCTGGGCTAGATTTGAGGAGTTTTAAACAGAATGTGAGTGCGGCCCTGCCTTAAGCGTGGCGGCTATACCGGAGGAAGCTTGGCCACAGCAATGTTTTTATCTTTCCGTACTTGCGCTAATAATAAATTTAACAAAAATGTCTCCCAGTTCCTCCAGGGGCATCTAAAAGAAGTGCACCATTTCCAGATTCAATTTGTCCTAATACTTTGTCAAAACTCGGTTTTGTTCGGGAAGCAAAGGGTACAATTGGCTACCTGCTAAAGCTGGTATATCGTAGTTTGTTTTACGTATAATTTCATCACTTCGTTCATTTTCGGTTGTTCGCTGAGGGCTTATCATTCCAAAGTCGCTTAATTTTTTGCCTACCATTGCCATTACTTTATCTTCAATTTTTCCAAGTGCTTCATTATAAATGTGTTCATTGTATGTCATGTTCGTGTGTCTGCTGTAACCTTTGCAAAATATCTTCCGCCATGTACTCTTTATATTTGTCCCACAATTTATGTGCATTAGATGGCACTGCACAACTTCCTCCATGGTTTCATCCCAGTGATTATCGTTTTCTAAAGATGCAGAGCTACATGCTTCTCGTTGCGCATTCCTGACTGCCGTTGACAGTTTTAAGGTCTTTATATCCTGTAGACCCCGAACACAGTGCAGCAGCAATTGTAAACAGAAACATTCAAAATTAGTTACATGGACGGTATACACACGACCAAGGGCATCTGATGACTTTACACCCGGCCAATTTGCAACAGGCGCGCTTGAATACGGCGTTTCCACCTTTCTAGATGTGTTCCAAGTATAATAGTGGGGACTTCAGAATATAACAATGTTTTGCAAAGGGGTCAGTTTGACAAAGTTGAAAGAAGGCTGTTAGTGTAGTTTTGGTGGTGATGCAATTCTTTCTTGGAAATTTTCGGAAATAAACACGCTCTCCATTTTCAAGTGCACAGCAAGGTGAGTAACTGTTGGGTGCCTTTCGTGTAAAGGAAGCCAAGGAGACGCCACGCTGCCTCGTTACTGCTGACATAACGCCCTGCTTGAAAGGTCTGTACTTCATTAACGGGATTTGCCTCACCTTCACTCCTGAGATTTAATATTGCTTGGTCGCTTCCTTTATTTATACTTAGAAATATACTTAATTGCGCGGACAGAGCTACATGCTTCTACATTAATGTGGGCATTGAACATTTTACAGAATGGGCGAATACGGGACTATCCAGCTGTTATCTAAGGTTTCGAACGCTCCAGAGCGATTTGATTGTAACTTTCCTGCCACCATCTTCAGGAGCTCTGCGTCTGTATAAAGGGTAGCCATTGTCATTGTACTGTTTTTAATAGCTGTTTAGGAATTTCTTTGTACATTTTCCTTCTTTCATACATGGCGATATTGAATTTCGTGCTCCATATGGACCGTGAATCATATTTCGGACGATGGTATCATACAATTCTTAATCTGGCGCTTATTATGTCGTCTATTTGGCTGGGCTGCAACTCTCTTTAAGCCATATTAGAATGTGGGCATGCGGTAATCCTCTTTTGCCATCAAATGACATGCAGAAGCACTGCACCTCTCGAAAATTTTCCCTTTGTTAATTACATACATTAATTTTAATTTTAATTTTAATAAATTCGTGCTGTATCTGTTTCCCAGCATTTAGCCTCGGTTATTTCTTTCCATGTGGGATTGCAGTAAAAGTAACAAAAGATCAGGTCTTCTGTAAGTTCGTACATAGGCGAATGTCTTGTGTGTGTTCTATGTAGGTAGGGGACTGTTAACGAATGATGAGGGCAGAATTACCATTTTACCTAAATCTCTGGAGTTTACATTGGCGTCGCTAGAAACTGCATCTTGTAAATGTATATAATTCTCAACGCGCAGCTTTTTTTGATTTAAAGATATATAACGGAGACGTTCACTTTCTACCTTCACATACATGTCTACCAAAAATTGAGTTAAAATCATTTTCTCGCAACATCATATGATACGCATAAAAATCCATACATGATACTTTTTTGTTCGGAGTAGGCTCTTTTGTGACCGGGTTAATGAGTGGAATTTGAAAATGATAACCCTCTTGTCCTTTGCAATAAATCAATGGGTATTGCAGAGCGTCAAAAACTTGTGTGTATCGGCTACCCGTTGCAACGTATCATCACGTGCTCAAGACAATGTCTCGTGAAGAAAATTGATCACCACTAATTACGGCTGCTATTTCGTTTATCAAAGGTGCATTGTAGCCTTTCATGCTCTCCTCGAGGGTCCGATCTGCGTGAATGACGACTTTATAATCCTCTTCAGGTAGGTTCTAAAGCAGTTTTAAATGTTTTGACTAAAATGTTACGTTCATGCTAGAATCTTTGAATTTTGACCACTGTGTCTCTCTCAACCCTGGATAAATTGACAGCAACGGTCTACCTCATTTTTCGTCACCCATAAAATATACTTGTAAAATTTATGCTGTTCGTTTTCAGCTGGAAAAGAACGTATTCTATGATAAATTTGTCCTTGCACCGTAAATGTAGGCGAAAATCCCATTATTATTTCCCGTCAACCCGAACGACGTCATTTGAAAGCATGAGTTATATTTCCGGATTCTGTTTAAGCGCCGTGACTTCATTAGCATCATATAAAAGAGAGTTTTCAAAGGTTCTTCTGGTTCCCAAGTAACGGAAGAGACACTTTGCCATTGGAACAGCACATGCCTGCGGTCTCATCTTTGCATTTTAAAGCGCTGCAAAATCGACACGCCTTGTCTATCAGTCCGATAACAACTAACCTGTGTTTTTATAATCAATCAACGGATCATAATTGAATGCTGCGTCATTAAAAACCGACCAATTGTTTCTTTGAAAATTTTCTCGACGTTCAGCTTGGAGCTGTGCATTTGCATCTCTTCGCGTCTGTGTCTGTTCTGGAGTTTCAGATGCCCTTATAGTAGATTGACGTTCAGCTTGCTCAATGAGTCTGTGTTGAGTTTCATCAGGTGTTTCCGCGGCTTTTAAGGCGGCTGACGTTCCGCTTGTTCGAATAGCCTTTGCTGACTTTGAGCAGGTGTTTCAGTAGCTCTTAAAGTAGATTGACGCTCTGCCTGTTCAAGACGCTTTGCTGGACTTTGATCAGGTGTTTCAGTAGCTCTTAAAGTAGCTTGACGCTCTGCCTGTTCAAGACGCCTTTGCTAACTTTGAGCAGGTGTTTCAGTAGCTCTTAAAGTAGCTTGACGCTCTGCCTGTCAAGGCGCACTTCCTGACTTTGAGAAGGTGTGCTCTTAAAGTAGCTTGACGCTCTGCCTGTTCAAGACGCCTTTCCTGACTTTGAGGAGGTGTTTTGGAAGCTCTAAAGCAGCCTGACGCTCTGTCTGTTCAAGACGCCTTTGCTGACGTTGAGAAGGTGTCTCAGATGCTCTAAAAGCAGCCTGACGCTCTGCTTGTTCTGCCTTCTCAGTTCAGCATCTTCTAAAGATTCTAGGATCAAGCTAATCTTTTCGCTTGTCTTTGAGAAGATACTCTTGAAAGCTGGGCTTACGTTTGCGAGGCATTATGAAGTAAGAATAACCCATTTATAAAAAAAACGTTAAAATACCAAAAGGAATTAAATTTTTAAATTTTTTAAAAGCAACCAAAATATCTAAAAGGAATAAATATTCCTTTTAAATTTTTAAATCAAAACAACAAAACCAATTCAAGACACAACACGAATCCGAAACGATAGCCAAAAAATCGAATCAACAAACCAAATCACAAAACAAATCGCAGAAAACCGAAATCGAAAGCAGTAGTCAATATAAATATAACCAACGAAAAAGAAGTAAGTGTATAGGTACCATACACTATCTATACTATAAATATTCCTTTGAAATATTGTTAAACAACCTAAAACAACGAAACCAACTCACGATTCTAAATAAACAAAATCCAAAATCAAAGCCAGAGTCTAAATATGTATAAAGGAATACCAACCAAATCAACAAAACCGATCCAAGAAAATACACAAATCCGAAAATGAAAGCCAATATAAATCCATTCAACCTAACCAAATCACAAAGCAAATAACAAACAACTGAAATCGAAAGCAGGTAGTCGAATAAGCTACGAAATAGAAACAATTTAAGCGTATAGGTACCGTATGCACTATAAGTTGAGAACCTTTCTCCCCATCGGTTGTCGGTTCTTCGAGCTATATGGCCGGCCCATCTATGTATACGTTAGTTAATAAGAACTCTCAAAAATATTTTTGTAATACCGATTCATTCATAACCACATATAAGAACTGTATTCATTTCCGTTGAATAAATATTACTAAGGCTTATTAATAAGGCTTACTAAGAACTGTTTCTACCATTGTTAAGTAATAGTTAAGGGTGAAAGCGTGACAGGTGGTGATAGTATTTTGATCCATACTTATAATCACGCCTGTAACGCTTGGGTAGCAGAGCATCAACGGATTACTTAATATCGTCTGCGAGGTCCAACTGATCCAAGAAAATACACAAATCCGAAAATAAAAGCAATATAAATCCATTCAACCTTAACCAAATCACAAAGCAAATAACAAACAACTGAAATCGAAAGCAGGTAGTCGAACAAGCTACGAAATAGAAACAATTTAAGCGTATATATTATAGGTATACACTATAAGTTGACGCGCGGCTCAACGGCGGGAGTTAAGTACATATCAGGAAACATTTCGTTACCGCGTTTTAAAAACCTAGTAATGACATCTAGCGGAATCAATTTAAACTATGTATACGTTAGATAATAAGAACTCTCAAAAAATATTTTTCTTATAATTTTGCACAATTTTTCTTATTGTAATACCGATTCATTCATAACCACATATAAGAACTGTATTCATTTCCGTTCAATAAATATTACTAAGACTTATTAATAAGGCTTACTAAGAACTGTTTCTACCATTTTAAGTAATAGTTAAGGGTGAAAGCGACAGGTGGTGATAGTATTTGATCCATACTTATAATCACGCCCAACTTCTTTGCAGAGCATCAACGGATTACTTAATATCGTCTGCGAGGTTATCGCCTATTTGTGAATTACGATGCACCAAAACGTTTGAAGAAAATCAGCTGGTGAATTTTATGTTTTTATCGCTCTCCTTCCCTGCGTGGAAAAATACAGATCCATACATTTTTATCTTAATTTTAGTAGACATAATAATCCAGATATTCTGACCTTTCTGTGTTCGTCCATCGTACCGTCGTCCGTTGTAGAATTACGGTGGCGCCACCTAGCTGAATTTAATTTTGCAACATATTCGATTTTCCCACGGAATGATATGTTTTTCCGCAAAAAGTAGCCTATGTCACTCTACAGCCACTGAACTATCCCCATACAAATAATCATGCCATGCCGACGCTCTGTTGCGACGTGAAAGAAGGACAAACAAACAAACACACTTTTGCATTTATAATATTAGTATGGATATTGTGTACTTAAAATAAAATAAATTTACAGGCCGTATACGTCCAACTTCTGGGCACAGGCCTCTTCTCATTCCTGTGAGAGTTAAGGATCAATTGGTTCGCTACGCTGTCCTCAAATGCTCCATATATTCCTCAGATATGCAGGTATTAGAAGGTATTATTAATGAAACTATTATGTGATAAAATTTCCCACTCGTTCGAGAAATATAAAGTAATAACAAAAGATTAGCTACAATTAGATTACAAATGTTTACCTGAGAATTCTCGCCACTTGCGTGCTTTAATCTTATAACGAAACGTATCTCTAATATGTATAACTCGTAGCGCCGTCAATATTATTCAATACCAGAAATCATTTAGATGTTTGGGTAAAATAGTTAAATAGGAAATCCTTCAAAAATAAACTAGGTGTTTCATTTCATCGGTATTAGTAAATTACAAAAAAAGTGTAAGGAACCTTTGTTCTAGATATATCATCATCATTATCACGGCCCATCATAAGTCCACAGTTGAACATTGGCCTATACCAGGATACATACTATGGATATATACCCACAATCCATAAGTGACGCAGGCAGACACACCATTTTCTCAGAATATTTTTTACGCGCATGAATGAAGAGAATAATAGCAGAACTACGAGTATATTGATATATCGTTATTACGTGGCACGCTGCAGCTATATTACGGTTGTAGCACGAATGGGTCGGCTCGACCGGGGAAGGACCCCGCTCTCACAGAATAACAGCGTAAAATAGCAGCTTAATGTTGCTGTGTTTCGTATTGTGAGTGTAGAGAACCGGAGACACTTTTACTGGAAACGAGGCATTCCATCGTAGTCTCAGGGGGACAACGCATCTGCATTTTGATTCTTAATCGAAGATGTAGATGTATATGGGCATCAGCATCCCTTACCATCAGATGTATCATGATTCTACAAATTAATTATAAACTAGTTACTTAGTTACTAATTAATTAACTTCTACTAACTAAGTAAAAAGTAGTAGTCGAATGGTGGATACAAAATCGTGAATTTAATGTAATATTCACTTACATATTTGCATAACGTATTATGAACGTGGAAATATGAAAACTAATATAAAATTCAAATACTTTGAATCCTCGCAAAGCCTTATAAGATATCCGAGTATGGAATACTAAATTAGTCTCTAAATGGATACATGACTTTCGCTAACATTCCTCCATATCTACGAGCTCGTTACCGTACATGGAAACTTCGAATATATAAAGTTATTTTAAAGAGAGAGAGGGAGAGATATCCGAGATATTTTTTGTTTTATTTTTGCCTATACCCAGGAAAATTGAAAAGTGATAGCTCGCGGAGCCTCATTGCAAACCTCGTACCATGTGGTAACCACTGGATAAGTAGTTTGAATGTGTATGCCTATCTAAATGTAAATGCCACTTTAGTTTTTGAATTAATGTACTTAATATCAATATTTGGCCAACAATAGTTTAGATTAATTATGAAACTTTTGTTAAATTAACACTTAATAATATTAATATTAATCTGGTCTAAAGGCACGTTTTGTGGCTGAAAGTGATAAGCGTGTTGTTGGATGATAAATTTACAAACGTAGTGATTTAATGTTTAACTTATTTAAGCGCTATGTAATATTACTGAGAATATGCACTAACTGAAATCGTCATATAAGCTAATAAGCATTAGCGCTAAAGTTAGTTTTATGAAAATAGAATCCAGTGTGCACACACATTTTGGCCTTATAATTGATTCTTCATTTCTTGAGGCTAAACAACCAATATACTCAACCATAGGTTCAGAAAGTGTGCGCAAAAACTGCACATAGGTCTATTATCAAAATTGCACCATTAAAAAACACGGCGTGTTGCAAGTTTTTGTATTTGCTACGTCTTCCTTGACTACAACTGGAATGTGGACGTATTTTTAATGCAAGAGTGAAAATAAATTTTCTAGGTTTAAGTCCTTACCATCTGTGTTGCTATAACCCCCGCTTTAAAAAATATTATTAATGATTTAAAAGTAAAGATCAACGATGACTTGTACAAATTTTAATTTTATGAAAAGTTACAAATTTTCACAAACTTTTTTTTTACCCCCATAACAAATCAATTTGGGTTTCTTTGATAGGCTGTAATGGTAATACCTTGATATTACCATTACAGCCTATCAAAAGTCCACTGCTGAACATAGTCTTTATTTTCCATAGTCGGCACGCTTATTACCACATATATCATTTTTGATATTTGTCAAACAAAATATAGTAGAAAAATGCTAATTTTAGATTTTTTATAATATATTCTATGCGGTGACAATCATAACCATAAGCAAATAATGACTTATTTTTTATTCTTGGCGTAACTATTGCTTCAAAGCAAGGATACGGGGAGCTGAAGTGGTTAATATCCTGATTTCATAGTTAACCCAGGTTACCCTTAACTTTTAAATATTATTTTTTACCATATCGTCGTATAGGATCTCAAACAGGTGGTTGAGCCGTCTTCTTTATTAAAAAGTAGTATTTTTCTAACTCCAATAGCCACACATAACATTTGATAAACCAAAAATCGTCGGGAAAAAACACTGAAACATGCCAAGGATGATTCATGAGACTTTTAAAATTAAACAAGTCTACTACTGAACATTGGCATCCTTGTTGAACCCATTTAATGCTTATCGTTATGCTTTGACGTAACTGTGTTTGTACACGATTGTTAGAATCTTTACAATAACACTGTATTTAAAACTTGTTGATTTTGTGTGTATACAAATATAATAATATATATTTTTATTACGTGCATATTTTCATAGATTCTGTGGCCTCCACAAAACCAATTATATCAGTATCTTTATTCCACTGATGTAATTTAATTTAGACTTAATTTAATTTGGTATTTAGTTTGGAATAATAAAATATAAATTTATTGTTAATTGATCTCGATTAAGAATCCAAATACAGATGCAGAAAAGGGTCTCCGGTTCTCTACACTCACCATACGAAACATAGCAACATTGAGCTGCCATTTTACGCTGGTATTCTATGAAAGCGTAGTCGTTCCCCGTTTGAGCCGACCCATTCGTTGCCTTTTATGTTTGTTTATTTTGTAAATTTTTTATAAAAAAACTTTAATGTTTTTTTTTAATAAAAAATACGTTTGTTACACTAGGATTTTCTCCTTCATCGTGGCGGCAGTTTACAAACATAAATTTCACAAGGACAAACAACGAGACCTGGTACAATTATTTGTAGACTATACAAATGCTTGTTCTGTGTGGATTTGAACCGCGGCTCAGCGCTGCAAAAGCTACTGCGCCACGGAGTCGTCCAAATTATCAAATCAAATTATCAGTAAGCATCTAAAAGATTAAAACAATTTACTCTATCAGCGTACGGCTGAAAAGCGCAAATAATTATTAACATGCTTTACGCCTTTGCTTAAGCTGGAACGAAGACGAAGTTTAGGAAAAGCCATCAAGGAAGTCAATAAGCTCTCTTACACGCTGAACTTACTCGTATCGCAAATTTTACAGGCATAATAAACTTTTCAAAACATTTGATTAAATTATATGAGGGTATGGAAACATTGCTAAGCATGCATATAGCATATTTAGGGTTCCGTTGTCATGACAGCAAACATTATAATTCTGTTCTGTGCATCTGCCTTAATATGTCACAGCATATTTCCATAGCGTAGGGACGGTGTAAGAATATCCACTACCCCATATCATCCAGTGGGTGTGTAAGAGGCGACAGAGGGGAACATCTTTAATAACGACTAAAATTAAACAGAGCAGCAGCAAAGCATCGCAGTATACTAATTGATCCATAATCTGAGTATCTGTTATGGATCAATTAGTATCTCAGTATATTTTTCGCCTTGATAACAAAAAGCCGGTGCACAGCAGTGTATATAGGCTGTAACTTTTACTTTATGATAATAATGCTTATTTTAACTGCTACGTACTCACAATAAATTAACACTTATGAAGTCACCTCTGTCAGTCTGTAGTACTCGTATGTTTATTACGTAGCATGCGGTTAAGGACGTAGTTACATTTTTGACCTGCTCAAATTTAGATATTCGAATTGCAAGCTGACTTACGCATGCACACATTGAAACAGTTTTTCGCTATATTTTATAAATTATACCTAACTAAACTTGATACTTTCTCAGACTAACAAAGGAAGAAAAACGGAGCGCTGCGTACATTTTAAGTGAAGCTGAAACCTTGCTCAACTTCTTGACACGCACTCTCGAATGCATATTTTTTATTTATTTTTTATTAATCAGCCCGGTAAAAGTTTACGGATGGATGCTTACATGGATGCACCTAAAACCATGTTAATGGTTGCAAATTATTTTAAATGCATACATGTATGTGAGTGCGTGTTCTTGCAACAAGGTGAGCATGGTTTTCGCTTGGTTTTTGTATCCCTTGAAATGTACGCAGCGCTCCGTTTTTCTTTCTTTGTTGGTATGAGGATACTTGAAATATTATTTATTTTACAAGTATTAAGTAAAGTTAAATAGAAACTTATAATCGCATTTGGTATCTGGCATGATAATAATGTTCACAATATTTGTAAATTTGAGAGTGGAGCTGAACCCGCAGCATTATTACAATATAATTTTGTACAGTACGCCACGAGCACGAGTGGGCTTGCGGCTGTATTACTGTACATGTACCGATTGTATGTGCATGTGTGAGTGAGGAATTTTTTTTTTAAAGCAAAAATAAGTCATCTAAATATTTGCTTTTACATGTTATTTCATCGGTATGTTTTTATTCGTATGTAAGCTATGATATGATACTCGTATCTTAGATTCATATATATCTCGCGTATGAACTAGCTCTGGAAGTAAGCATTTATTGTGGAATTTTACTAAAAGTCCCTCCACGTTTTCTTTCCAGAACTGGTCGTCTCTTTTTATGAATTCAAATCTACTTTTACCGTCGCCTATCCACAGACAAATATACACATATTTTCACCAGTACGTAATTAACCCTGAACTTGGTAGTACCATTTGCTTTTTGTGTTGACTGTGAAAACGTCATATTTATACAACCAAAAGTCCATTTTCTTTTGTTTTATTGCTTCTTCGGGTTTCATATTATAATCGGATCATAGGTATTTCACTTCTAAATAACCAGGTTCATATTTGCATGACTGGCACCCAGAAATGACAATTTGTGGTATTTACGAGTATTTAAACTACAGTCATGTATATTAACATTTAAAGCCCTTTATTAATTCTTGGAACGCTTTACGCTCGTTATTCTTGCTATTTTTTATAGATGGCTGATTATTTAATCGTAGCCACACAGTAATTGCTTTACAAGGAGAGCATAGTTGGTATTTTCAAGCCGCTTGCAAAATCTCTGAAACCATGAAGGTAACAACTTTTCTTCTAGTTTTCAAGAGCGTGTTTGCACTCTGTACAACAGTGCTCTTTTCAATAAAGTTTTTCTGTTCTGGGGCTTCACCGACTGTTATATAAGTCAAGTATTTATAAGTATAGGTCCGTGGTCTGACAAAGACTTTTACCAGTTGAACCCACAAAATTTCTTGAATGACATATTATGAAAATGGCTCAATTCCTTTGTTTTCTGAACATGACAGATATTCATTTTTCACCCCACAGTACAGGACTTTACTGTGCTGGTCACCTTGCTGCAGCGTTAGAGGGATGCCCATTGTGTTGTATGAACGTTTACTCAACATGCGTCTGTAATTACGTCTTTCATTAGTATTCCTTGAGACGACATATTCTGATGAATTTACGCCCCATTTCTTCTTCTTTCATAATGCTCTGCTATTTGTTCCCACCATCGGCAAACTTAATTACGCGTTGCTTCATACAAAGGCAGAGGTACGGTGGGATATCTTCATAGGCAAGAACAGTATGAAGCTGTATATATCCAGCACCAGTAGATATAATTCCTGCTATAACTTCCTGATTTATGAACATTTTATTACAGCCTTAGAGCACTTTTTCGAGTTTATCATTTCAAAGTTTATCATTTTAATGAAGGCCCTTTTTTCTTTATTAATACTAATAATATTTATATGAGCAGCAGCTCAAGGAATTTCAATAATTTTCCTGTCTTTTGGCTTACATTCTTCAACTGCACATTTTAGCTAAAAAAAGACAACATTAGTACCTAAAGTAAAATAATAAAACAGAATCTCATTACTTTTAACTTTTTCCGTTCTTATCTCATTAGCGCTTGTGATTTTCTTAATTTTCCTGAAGTTAAACCAAAAACTAGTAAGCACATAAACCTTGTTATTTATGTGTAATCATGCATAACTAACTAGCTAGCATAAGATAAATTTACCAAATTTTAACTAAATTATCAATTTTTTTTTATTTGCTAAAAACAGCTTGGTTTTATTTCCCATAACATCTGAATCATAATTTGTTGTCACTCTAAAATAAATATTGTCAGCCATCAAAAATAATAATAAAATATTTTACTTTATAAAAGACTAAGACTTGTCGATAACACTATAATAGTGCACTATCCTCGTATGCATGGTAAAGGTCAGGCAGAGCGCCGAGCGACCAGACCTCTTTCTGGAAAGCCTAGCGGCTGTCTGATTTGGATTGATACAAACGCGGAGTTTTATTGTGGTTTTAAGTACTTTTAAAATATTGTTATTTTCTTTTTAATTACAAAGGGTAAAGGTTAAATAAGATGTTCTTCTAAAATATTAAGCTTTTATTTTATTGAATTAAGGAATATAATTTGGTGAAAATAATCGTCTTATCCACAGCATTTTCATAAAAATTTCACTTAGTTTGAATTCTTAATTTCTTATCTATGTAACATAAACCAAAATATGTTTTCTAGTAACTTTTTTCTTGGGGTTTGTCAAATTGATTGTATTTTTTTGTTTTGTAAAATTGTCAGCCATTTCAGATATTTTAAAATTTGTAATTGACGCTAAAATGGAAGTTAAGAAATCCTCTGTTTAGTTTTCTTAATAGCATCCACAAATACTGTATTAATATAGAAAAAAAATATCTTATAACTATTTAGACCATAAAATTTCCTAAAGTAATAAGTAATTAACATTTTGGTAAGATAAGCGGTTGATGGATATTAACAGGTTTGAAAAGTACTGTTTTGAGTAATTCTACGAAAACTTGAGAGACAATTACTAACTGAAGTTGTCGCTTTAGGTATCAGTGTGCGCGTGCATCAAAAATTCATCATTTTACCCAAACGCGCCAAAAGTATAACTTCAAAATAAAGGCTCCCCTACTAGAAATGTGTTTTACGATGATACGGAACCTTCATGCGCTAGTCCGACTCGCACTTGGCCGGTGTTACTAAACGGCGCCGTTTAACTAGCGCCTGAATGATATTCAGCATAGTCATGCGTTTCAGCCGATGCGTCTATTGCAACATTTCATGCCTTAAATTAACTATTTTTACAGATTTTATCCCGTTTAATTTAATTTTTAATTCGGTCAGTTTGCTGTGGTGGGTGGGACTGAGATGTTTGACGTCCCCATGTCATAGTTAGCCCGGCTACCTTCAGTTTTTGAATATTAATTTTTGGTCAAATCTACGCAGAATGAGCTTATAGTATCTCGAAGTCTTGCAGTGGTATGCTTGGGTTTGGATTTAATTTTATTAATTATAGGATCCCAAGCAGATGACAGCACCCATCCATCTTCTCTATTGAAATTAGGGTATTTTTTAATTTCAATAGCCTCGCGAATCATCCTTGGTAGGAATCGGTGTTCCTTTGCGAGGATTTGTGGTCTATCAAATCTAATGTAATATGGCAGGGACGATCTTAAACATGTCTGCAGACTCCCGGAACGTCGGTGCTTCAAGTCAGCTATATGTTCTCTTACGCGGGTTTTTATAGATATTTTTGTTTGTCCTATGTTAGAGAAACCATATTCACAATCCAGCTTGTACACTCCTGCATCTTGTAGAGGTGTGTCTTGAGAGTATGACACTTGATGGATGTTGTACTATTTCTTGGCGGTTGAGTATGGCCAGGAGCTCGTCAAGATGTAGCCAACCTTGCCCTGACCCTCTGGCATAGGTCAGCAGCATTATCGCGTGTGGTTCCGAGTCACTGAACACCGGACCGAAGCTGTTGTCCAAACTTGCTCGACGTACCGAAGCTCGGCAGTCGATGTTTTCTGTCACAGATCCGTGTTTCTGAAACAAAGATTCCCACGTAGCACTGTGAGATAATGGTGAGATTCACCATAAATATCGGTTGGTATGGTCTTTTTCTATACACAGTGTGACCAATATCAGGATTTCGGATGACTAAAACATCTAGAAAGCTAAAGAATTGTTTGTTTAATTCATTGGGAATTATTTGAGTTTATGGAATTGGTAAAATGCAGTTACTTTGTCACATGGTAAAATCAGAAAGTCTACGTACTGCTTGTAGAATCTTTGATTTACGCCGAAAACCTCCATGAATATTGGTGACCGGTCGACTGTGAGTCCGTCGCATCAAATACTGTTGTGAACTTTTCCTCCACACAGACACTGGTCGCACATCTCCAGCCGCCTGTTATACTGAGATGCAGTTCAGCGCGCCACACCAATGCCAGGCGGCGCCAGTCACTAGCGCCTTCAGTATCGAATAGAGAACCAGATCAGATCCTTCTACCATGGAAGAACTTTCTAGAACTATCGACACCTGTCGGGACCGGTTCATTCTGATGTTCTCACAGCAGAGGTTCTATGAGGCCCTATATGCCGAGACCGCGACCTGTACGTTGATCGACGTGAATATTCAATTGCGAACTAAGTGATCAGCAGTACAATTGTGTAGGTAAGTGTGGTTTGTCACTGTACTCCAGAAGCGTCAATTTTGCACACCGGAGTTTTACCTGACCCTCGTAAGATGAACAGATCGAACATCAAACGACCCACAGGTCTATTCACTGCATGAATCTTGTGCCTTAGAACAGTGGACAGAGCGTCAGTGTCGGCCCTAAGTTGGTGATCGATCTGCTCACTGCGGACTGGCGCGGTTTGGTTTACAAGGTTGCACCGAGCAGCCACGCACACACCCAGAATGCGGCAGCCCAGTAATTCTTCCCAACGAATGACTTGATAACTGCCTGAGAGTTATGGCGTGACCATACTTTAGCTGGCGAGGCTGACGGACCAAAACAGGTTCAAAGCCGAGACGGATCACAGTACACTGTGTAACAACACAAAACAACAAATTGTACAACGACCACTGAGCACCATTACAATCCTGTCAGATCTCGATCGACCATGAAGCACACCTGTGCTCACCCATAGTGCCGAGGTACAAAAACATGTCGAGCATTCAGTCGAGAAACAAACAGGTTTGTTTATTGACAAAGAACGTCAGAAACGAAATATCCACAGACCCAGAACATACCAGCGTAAGCATATTCTAAGTCATGAATATATCACTGCAAAAAAACATATTTTACCGAATAACTGAATTCTCTGACATGACGACGTCAGAATGAAGACGACCGTTGACCTGTAACCAGACGGCGGGCGAAGTCAACATTATCGCAACCGTAATACGAAAGCGAATGGGCGCGACGTTATTGCAGCAGGCACGTTTCTGAGACAGTATGCTCGTAGCATAAAGGTTTAGCTGCACATTATGTACACCAGTGCATGAGATGATTCAAGACCATCACCAGCTCGCTGAGTTAATTTATTTACCTCTTTATTCTCTCATTCTTCATAATAGCAACGGTTAGACCACACCAATCAGCCACCAGCAGCCTAGCAGGATAGCAGTGAAAGTCAGCAGAAACCCAAAATGTTCAGGATTTCAGTAGATTTGTTGTTATCAGTTAAATCGTGATGAACAGCTCAACGGTTTGAAATGATTTTTCGTTATTCACATTTAAAAACTTTCATACTCACGTAAGTGATAAACGGATATTTGTTGTTATCAGTTGCTGAATATAATGCAAAATACTTAAAATTTAAAAAATTATAAAAATCGTTATGTTTTATACTGCCTACAACAACATAAATCGGTCGATAAGCTGCACAAGTATTAGGTTACAAATTAAATGTGTACATGCTGCCTATACGGGAGATTTAAAAACGACAGTAGATATTTTATTTTGTTGCTGGCTCTTATGACTTGCTGTTTTATAGCTGAACAGCAAAAAATATCTACTGTCGATTTTCAAATCTCCTGCATAGGCAGCATGTACACATTTAATTTGTAACCTATTACTTGATGCAGCTTATCGACCGATATTATGTTGTTGTAGGCTGTCTAGAGTTATTGATCTATTTATTGATCAGCAGCAAAATACTCATTAATTTGGAACTTCAGAACCAGTATTAAAACATAACTTGATTTTAGTATTTTTTTATGTAAAAATTGTTGATTTTTAAATTATTTTGCATTTATCAGCAACCAATTAGCAACTAATTATCCTGTTTTATCCGCTACGGTGGTTGATTGAAAGTTTTAAATGTAAAGATAGCAGAAAATCAATTTCCTCAAAACCGTTGGAGCAACAAAACTGATTTTGGCAACTAATTAGCAACAAATTAGCAACAAATTCCTGGATACAATTTTAAGGTTTCTGCTAACTTTTCACTGCTATCTTTATAGAGCTGCTGAATTGAGCTGAATTAGTGTAGTTAGTCCCTAACCGTTTATTTTTATAGAAGAATGAGAAGAATAAAGAGGTAAATAAACATGCGGCTCAGCTGTTGGTAAGTGAGTAGTGCCCAGGATCACCTCTTATACAACAGAATTGTTCACATAATATTTGCAGCTAAACTTGTTTATACTTACGAGCTATTACACGATATCTCAAGAAACGTGCCTTAGTACCCTTAAGATAGCATCGCGCCCCACATTTCACTTTTCCCGTGTACAGTTGCGATTAATATTTGGGCTTCATTTTTCGCCGTCTGGTTTTAGGTAAAAATTCGTCTTCATTTCTGACGTCGTCATGTCAGAGAATTCTTTGGTTATTTCAGTAAAAGAAATGATGTTTTTTTTTGCAGTGATATATTTCGTTTCTGACACTCTTTCTGTCAAAAATATTAAATCTTTGTTTTGTTTTCACCGACTTCAAAAGGAGGATACTCAATTCGACTGTATGTTTTTTTATGTACCATACCCTCTTTTTTCGAACCGATTTCGATGACTCTTTTTGAAGCCGGTGCTTGTGGTCCCATATAAATTTGATCAAGATCTGACAAATAGTTTTAGAGTTATTCTTAATAATTTATATTGAAGTCGTTGTACAATTTTATTTATTTTAAATTATTATTTATTTACACAGTGTACTTGTGATCCGTCTCGGCTTTGTGCAAGTGATTTCTGGATTTTAAAATGCCACCTTCCTCGTGGCTACATATAGCCAAGAACTATTATAGTCACGCCATAAATACTCCATAACAATTTAATCAAAATCGGTCAAGCCGTTTAGGAGGAGAAGAATTACAACACGCATACCGGATATTTTATAGAGTGTATATGTCGCAGCCAACTAGCTTAATTAGCCTTTCAGTTAACAGCCCATTCTTAAATAATACACAAACCAAACGCTCCACTATATCCCACAGTGAGCCAGATCGATTCACCAACTTATGTTGGCTTGACACTGGCAAAATACTGTCACCACTGAGAGGACATACCAGAGCACACAAAGGATTCATAACATTTTGTTAGTGAGATAAAAGACCTACATCTGCTGATAATGAAACTATGGTCCGTTTTGATGTTCAGTCACTATTCACATGCTTACCTATTACGAGCTTAGTCAAGATAATTAAAACTGCCGAGTGAATTACCAAATTGACACTTAATTACAGAACACTAATTACAACTTAAACCACACTAATAACATAACACAATTGTACTACTGATCACTTTAGTTCGCAGTTGTTCGAAGTATTCACTTGTATCGTCAATTCAACATTGCCCAGGTCGCGGTCTATACCAGCCTTATAGGGCCTCAGATAGTTCCAAACCTTCTACTGTAGAAACATCTAGAATGTTCGAGTACATACCGGTCCCGACCGACTAGGTGTCGATAGTTCTGTTCTTCCATGGAAATTTCTAGAAGGATCTTGACTCTCCTAGTTCTCCTATTCGATACTAGAAGGCGCTAGGTAACTAGTGTCGCCATATACCAGGCATTATGTGTGCGCAACACTATTGAAGACTGCATCTCATTATAACTAGGCAGCTAGAAGATAACAACATACCTACAGAATATGCGGTATTATTCACACTTCTCATCTGGCTATCTATTGTGGAAGGAAAGTTCTACAAGGCAGACGGTGACGATGGACTCACTTATATCTCCTGTAGTCGCCAACATATTCATGGAGGACTTTGAGGAGAAAGCTTTCTTACAGCTCCAAACCAAGATTCTACAAGCGGTACGTAGACGATACTACAATTTTACCATCTGACAAAGTAACGCATTTTGACCACCTAATTCCATAAACTCTAAAATACATTTCCCAATGGGAAGAGGCAAACAATTTTTAGCTTTCCTAGATGTTTTAGTCATCCGAAACCTGATAACACTATTGGTCACACTGTATAGGAAAAGACCCATACCAACCGATATTTAAATGGTGAATCTCACCATTATCTATCATAGTTAGCTACCGTGGGAAAATCTTTTTTCAGAGAGAGACACAAACATCTGGCTGCCGAGCTTCAGTACGTCGAGCAAGTATTGCAAGACAACAAGCTTCGGTCCGCGCCTCACGTCACAGTGACCGAGTGAAACCGGCCACATTCGAGCGTGCCTGCTGTACTATGTCAGAGGAGTCAGACAAGGTTGGCTACATCTTGAAGCGAGCTTCCATTAAAACATACTAAGCCGCCGAAGAAGATTAGTAAATTTTAACATAGTAGGAGCCCTTTATTTTTGAACTATTGCGACTAGATGAAAATGCTCTTAAATTAAATACTGTTTTTCATTCGGGTTTGATACCTGATGGGTTGCTTTGTCCCGTATTCTCTAACCAAATTTCTGTTTCTTCAATGGGTTTCAACCCACTGTCGTTTGCGTTTGCGTGCAAAATACGAGTACTAAATGAAAGTAGTTTATCGTGAGCATGTAATCGTTTCTCAGTCATTCAGCGCTGTACGCCGCAGATAGAAGCGATTCAGCAGACATAGCACGCTATAACGGCCTTATACAATCTTACGATACTATACGCGGCTGATAGAAGCGGAACTGTATAAGTGTAACCAAAATCATCCAGCAAAACGCGAATGGAGCTGAATAAATGTCTTGGTTGAAGATGAAAAAAATTTGTGATTTGTTCGAATCCTGAGTTGGGCCGAAAATGAGTTATTGACCGCTGGCGGTTACTCTTGGTTCCTACTGTTTTATTGGGTTTGGGGCGAATTTTGATACGTAAAAGTGATTTTACGTATTAAATAACAGCGCGTCTAAACTATTAGTGGAAACAACGTAACAAGAGCCTCACATTTTGATATACAATCAAGTTATTTTGTCCGCTTAGGAGCCTTAAGAACTTGAGATACTGCCGTCATCGACTGTCTGCTGGCTTAAGCTGTCGTCGACATTTCTCAAAACTCCGCAATGTGATGCATCAATATATCATGGGGAAGTTTTTGAACAAATTATTATGAACTACTAGTCCATGGAGACGTTGTTCTGCCCTCTCCGACAACCCTTTGTCCTATAAAAAATCCTTAAATTCGTAATAAAAAATATTGAGGGTCACTTATCGGGATAAAAACTATCCTATCTCTCAAGTTGGACCAAGGTGCACACAGTGTCCAAAATTTCATTGAAATCAGTTCAGTAGCTTAAGAGTTCATTGCGGACTAACAATGTGACACGTCATTTTTATTTATAAAGATAATATCCTATTATTTAACACTGGCAAAAGGACAACCAACAATAGCCATTCGTCATTACCAAAAGAAAAAAAAATTACCTCATTCTCCGATGACATTCATATTAAACATGTATATAAATTACAACAAACGATATTTTCCTGGACAACCGACAATAGCCATTCGCCATAACCAAAGAAAAGAATGATTAATATATTTAATATGAATGACTTATTAAGTCATTCATTAAATATGTATTTAAATTACAACCAAAGAGATTTAAATATATATACCATAAAGCGGACATAGGGAACATTTGCATAAAAACTTTGAGCTCGCGCGTGTGTCGCCCTCTAGCTAAAACATAGCAAAACTACGCTGAATATTTATTAGCAAAACATTTCAGCTATTCCCAGTAGACGCTAATAAATGTAAGGTAAAACCCGTTTTAGGAATGGCACCGTTTCGACATCAAAGTATCGATAATGTTGTTGAAGGTTACTAAGTTTGTAATGTTTTACGATATAATAATAGGTATTCTTATTATATCGTATAAAATGTATGCTTTTTATTGTATAAATCTATTTATTATAACCCCATAACACCAAAAAAATCATATAAACTTTTTAATTCCTGAAAAACGTTATGAATGAAATGAAATTTCATGAAATAAAATATTTAATTTCCAATAACTAAGAATCAATTCACATTCGTGCCTCTTGGATGACGTCACTAGGTCTATTAGACGCTAAAATAATACGTCGGTGGACGTCGAAGGCACATCGCGAAACGTCAAATCCGATAAGAGAGCGCCTCCATGTTTTTCAAATTCGTTTCTTTTACAAAAATACACTTTAAATCTAACATATTTTAGGAAAGCACTGAACTTAAAAGTCGTTATTCGATAAATCGTTATACAAATTCACAAGATTGCGCGTTTACCGCTAGAAAGAACACCTTTGTCGTATCTCCTCATTTCAGAGCACTTCCTCTTGCCGCAGCCAGTAGCGGAATCTTCGGCGTTGACATATCAAATGACCTGCAGTAGCATGGTCACTTGGAAGAGAAAGCTAAATTGGCTTCTAATAAGCTTGGCGTACTCAGTAGAGCGGACAGTATTTCATGCCTGCACACCGTTTGCAACTTACAAGCGCAGGTTTGGCCTCACATGGAATACTGTTCATCTCTGGGCCGGGCTCACCAGTGCGAGCTCCGACCACTTGACCACATAGAGAGCAGAGGGCTGGAATCGTTGACGACCGAGTTCTCTTTGATTAGCTCGATTCACTGGTGCTGCGTAGATATGTTGCATCTCTTTGCATTTTCTATCGTATATAACACAGGAGTGTTCTGAGAAATTGTTCGGATTAATTCCAGCCACCAAATATCGAGCGCATATATCGAAATATAGCGAATATACATTCATTATTTATCACTTCTATTAATAGGAAGCAATTTCGGAAGACATGTTAAGACGTTGGTCTCCGCCTATCTATATTGAATCGCTATAGCTAGTGATGTTGAACAGTGAGCAGTGTTATTCTAACAAAAGCTTTGTCAATAATGGTGTTACATTGTAATAAATATCTTATCTAAATTATTTAAGCTAAAAATTATGTGATAATATGCTGATATATGTCAAAATCCTTATTTTTTTATTCTTATTCTTAAAGTTATTTCAATGTTATACATTTATTTAATGCATTTTTATTAAAAATAAAGTGACACATGAACTGGCAGTTCACCTGAAGAAGGCTACAGATGCATTGTCAACTCTGAGAACCGAGCTGGAATGCCGCGCAGCCTGTAATTATTCTGGCACTCTGTTCCATTCAGACTGGAACATACCAGTCCAGGCATTGTAATGTGGCGACAGAAATAGGTAAGAAGGTGGTTCCTTCTCAGACGTATTCCTAGGCAGAAAAGTACATGTACATAAGAACAGCATTGACACTAATATAAAGTGGAAAAGGCTATATAGATTACGAGATTTTTTGTTTACATACCATTAAAATATAAAATATTTTACTATAATAAAAACAACCAAACTAATTATCTCTAATATCACACAATCCTACTCTCCGTGGTATAATGTCAAGAACGCTGGCCACGTTTCATCGCTGAATGGCTATACTTAGCCCTCAAGCGAGAAAACAATCAAGTCTTGTTGTTAATCTCATAAAACCTAGGTATTTCTACTACCCGACCATACAAACCTACTCTTGTTTCTTAATCATTGCTATTTTTGCAACGTGGTAATAAAAAAGTACAATTTTGTTATTACAACATATGGAAGGAATGTAGGTTGTTTTAAAATACCATACGCTTTGATTTTAAACATGAAAGTTACACTGATGCGTTTAAATATCGTTAATTATTTAATGCGTTTCAATTACCACAAATACTCACAGATTATATTCGCATTTATGTTTGAGGGAAGCCACATTACTCAGTGCATATTAATCGTAACATAGATTACATTAAATGAACATTCACTAATAAATATTAAAAGCCTTCAATAATCGAATAAAATTACTTTATTTTTTTCATATTTCACGATATCGGGTGACGTTCTAATGAAACATGCAAGTAGTCGGTGCATGCAGGTGGCTAGGGACCGTCATTCCCTCCCAACAGGTTCCTGATAGTCGGGGTTTGGTCACGTACGTGAATCAAGAGGAACAGGCCGTCTCCGTTTTATTTTCGCCTAGCGAAACACAGAAGCATGCCACAAATAAGCAGCATGATGCTATTTTATGCTAGATCTCCGTATGAGCATGGTTCTTCCCCGGTCAAGTCAACCCATTCGTATTGCAGCCATATTACAATACAACGTGACTCTACTACGTTAAGAGTTTATTTGTTAGATAACGACGAACTATCGTTAGGCGGTACAAAAAGATCTTGAAGTTAAACAAGACTAAAGTGATTGTAATTGCCGACTTTACGTGGTAGAGCCATGTTGCAGCTATATTAATAGTATAATTGTAGCACGAATGGGTCGGCTCGACCGGGAAGGACCACGCTCTCACAGAATACCAGCGTAAAATAGCAGCAATGCTGCTGTGTTTCGTATGGTGAGTGTAGAGAACCGGAGACCCTTTTACTGAAAAGAGGCATTCTATCTTAGTCCTCACGGCTGACAACGCATCTGCATTTAAATTGGCAAACGAAGATAGATGTAGATGTCTATGCCACAGCAACCACTTACCATCAGGTGGACGGTGTGCTCGTTTGTCACCCTTATTCTATAAAACAAAACTAGGTAAGTGATTATTTTATTAATATTTTTACAAAATCTCATATATTAGGTATTAGTATTATAATTATTCTAGATTTGCTAAGAAAATTCAGATTCTACCCTATAACCTCTAAATTATTAATATTTCTTCTTAGTTGCAAATATTTATAGAATGAAACAATAATTTAAAGTCACTAATGTTCATATTATTTCAACACGGAAGTTTATTCTAAGGTACGGAGACGGGAAGTACATTAAAGTAAAGAAGTAAGAAAAACAGAAAAAACACTAGACTTTAATTAAACATCTTACGTCAAATAGTTTATGGAAAACACAGAACACAATTACATGGAAAAGCTTCTGTAACAGACCGACGGTGTTACCATAATGTGAAGCTTTAGTGTTAGAATTACTAAAATTAACACAAATAGTAGAGAAGTTAACTTATTCAACCCAAACATAAATAAAAATTACCACATTTGTAAAAGTTTAAGAGCAGAGATCTACAATGCATGAATGAGACGAATTACAAGCATAAATAATGAAATTTAGAAAGCGACTGCGACAATGCCCATAGGGACCACAACTGAGCGTACCTAAGTTCTTTTCTTATAAGTGGAAAACTGTAAACTAATTTTTGAATTTCATTTAAGAAACAAATACAATTTATCGTGAGTGTGGCATAGCGGTTGGAGTGGATGGCTCATAGGCCGCAGACTCGTGTTTTTCGGTCCATATATTCCTAAAGGAAACATACTGAGTGTTTTTTTATTGCACGCCTCATAACGCGAAGCGTTATTAGGAAGTGTATTACTCTCTACACGTCAAGGTTAAGCAATTTTGTGGTCTTAAAATGCCTCTATCATAACCGTATTGCACTTATACGATAATATGAGTAGCTGTATATCAAGAAAACACTCTAATTAATCCATCTTCTATTTTCTAAAGAATCATTTTATATTGCTACTTTGATAAAAACGGTTTGAAAAAAAATTTACGTGGACGTCCGGATGTTGATTTTGTATTTGGTCACGATAACTCCCGAAAAAATTGACGTATCGAGACCGGGTTTTTTATTAGCTTCAGAATTACGTCAACTGGTTCTCTATTTCATATCAATAGCCAGCCTGGTACGCGTCGCTTGTTAATAAAATGATTTTTAAGTTTTATAAATTTTATTGCTATTAAAATTTAAATGCGTCATTTTCTTCTTTAGCCTTGATAAAGAAAGGCCAAATGTACCATACAGCCTATATCGATTTTATACTTTGTGTAATCGATTTATTTTGTAATTTATTTTTTCATTAAAATTAAATGAAACGGTCATGAGGCGCACTTTTGGTTTTCCAAATTATTGAAGTTTCCTCACACACATGTCTCGCTTATTCCACATATATCTAAACATCCATGCTCGTCGGCTATAATCGATCCATTACAGCCTATCAAAAGCCCTGCTGAATATGGCCTCCCCATAGATTGCTTCACATATATTTTCCTCTGTCGCCTCTACCATACGATGATATGGGTTCTGGATTCTCTCACGTCGACAATACACGGCGGTCATCGGTATAGGTTCAATATATCACCAAAGTGGTCGATAAACTTCCGTCCAGTGCATACTCTGCTACTTGCCATTGCTATTGTCGACTCTTCTACTACTTCTACAGAATAATTTTCTTTCCTTATCCCTTTATAATCATCCCAGGCCACCTTCGTCTGTAACCTTGCCCGATGTAAAGCTCAGTTCAGACTACGCTATACCATTCTGCTATATAGTATAGCATAATGCTTGCAAGCAATACTAAATAGTATAACATAGCGTGAACGTGTCCACAATAATTGTTCCTGAGCAGTATTGTTGTGCGTATAATATTTGCTATATTATATATACTGCAGCGTAGTCTGAACTGAGCCTAAGCTAAGACATTACATCGAGCACTGGTAGGTACGAGTGAGTACTGTGTATTCTCGCATAACTGTGATTCAAAAGCATAAAACCTTTTCAACCGACTTTAAAAGGAGGAGGTTCTCAATTCGACTGTATTTTTTAAGGTTTACCTCAGAACTTTTCTAGGTGAACTGATTTTGATGGTGATTTTTTTATTTGGTGCTTCATGTGCTCCCATATAAATTTGTTTAAGATCTGATCAGTAGTTTTTGAGTTATCCTTAATAATGCGTATTTAATTGACTTCGACTACATTGATGATGTTCTCATTTTATTTATATTGAAGTCGGTTGTACAAAATTTCTAATTTTACCACTTTTACGATGTTAGTTACTTCCAAAATATCAATAGTAATTATTCTGGCTTTCTACACTTCAGCCCTGAACACAGCATTGCAAGGACTGCTGCTGGTTGATAGTTCGAAATAGGAGGAGGGTGGTACCTACCGGTGGACTCACAAGCAGAAAAGCCGTCCTGGAAAGTACTAGTGTAAATTAAATCGACACCATTTGACCTTTTAAAACAATATTTTATCAAAATGCACTATAGTGAAGAAAATAATCGTAAGATGCACTTTGTGTGCAAGGTACTTAATTATTCAAACACCAAACCAAAAAACATTTAAGTATTATATGAAGTTTCATCAACAAAAGTTGATGAAACTTCATCAAAAACATCACTAAAAGGACGAATTTAAATGTTATGTAAGATAATTTTTAACAAATGTTTTAATTTACAACACTTGCATACTTTTAAATGGGGTTTAAGATTGTAATTAAAAATTTATAATTATTATTATCCTTAATCTGACAGATAACATACAAACATAACAAGCATAGAGGGAATCCTAAAATAAGAACACAATTCTTGTAGTTGAACTCTTTATGGATATGACGTTTTACGTTATACAAAATAAGATAGCTATACTATTCTCACCTTCTTTCTTTCGTTCCATAGACACCTCTATTGATGTGCCATTAGATAAAAAAAGACGTTGCCGATACATTCATTTAGTCTATAACTTAGTAAAATTAAGGATTTTGATTAATCCCGTTCGTAATACTTAAATAAATCAATGAACGTTAATAGAAGCTTCATCTGACATCTTACAACAAAAACGTAGTCGAATAATCGGAATTTCGCACTATCGCAAAGTCGCAATCGCAAGCGCTTAGCAGTTGGTTGGATCCTGTTTCAGCACCTAACCAATGCCCTAAACGAAAACTTACCCCTAGAAAAGTGATGGTCAATGTTTGGTGGTCTAGCGCCGGTGTGATTCATCACAGCTTCTTACCTAACGAGATGAGTGAGTGAATGTGAGTGAATTTGTTGCCTCCCGTCCAGCTGATTTCTTCAATAAAGCATCAATAAACTACCATTTTTGCAAAGATGCAGACTGCATGGGTGATTACTGATTAACAGAAAAAAATATAGAAAAGAATACCTTAACATATTTCATAAAACAAGTACCTATAAGTCGAGACCTAATACCTACCAAATATGAGGGTGGCACTCATCTTCCGATTTACTAAAAATTACATTTCTATTGTAGTAACATTTATGTGACGTTATTTCACACATGTCTTAATCTATAGTGATTTGTATAACAAGATCAACAATCGACATCGATATACTCATTGTTTAGTTTTTTTATTTTATTACTTTATTATATGTCTAAAGATATAAAGAAATAGGACTAGACTTATTATTATTACATTGCAAATATTCATGTCGTAGTCTTTAAAAACTAATAGTCAGCCAGGTATGAATATTAAGTCTTGACAGTCACACGGTATATATAAGCTAGTTGGATCGCATTTGTAATCTCAATTTTATAGGCTGATTTACCGCTTGCTTAGCGGAAAATAAAACTATCGAGAAAGCTATATCTGTTTGGGTGAGAATGTTTTGAAATCATGTAGTGAAGGCAGGATTGATAATGCGTGTAACGGTGGCATAACAATCCACTACATCCTACCAAAGAATATATATTGTTACGTAGTAGCTCTTAGACCCCATACCATCCCGTGGGTGTCGTAAAAGGCGAAAGAGAGAAATGAAAGAGGATATTGGCAGCAGTATCTTCCTGACAACAACTGAAAGTAATAAAAAATTGCGATTGCCAACCCACTTGGTTAGAGAAGAAACTTTGACAAGTATTCCAGCAGAGAAGAAAACGGCTAATACGTTCGTAATAGATTTATTGGTAGTTGTGATAGAGCCAGAAAAGATGAGACAGACTGCGGTCATGTCGCGGTTATTGTACTATCGTAGCAATGGCCTCTGTGTACGTTCTGTGAAGCAAACTCGGTGTCGATTAGACAAACACATTTAAATAAAATATTTCAAACGGGTAGGTACATGGTTACATGTTTATAGTTATTATTCCCTGTGCAACCCATAATTCTAAAAGCCAATAATGCTAAGTCTACGAATAATTTGGCAGAAATATACTGGCTGAAGATAAGTAGATTTCATTGTGATCTTTTCACGATATTTTAAATTACCACGATAGTGCGGAACTCCGATTATTCGACTACGTTTTTGTTGTAAGATATCAGAGGAAGCTTCTACTAACGTTCATTAATTTTATTTACGAACCGGACTAATCAAAATCTTTAATTTTACTAAGTCATAGACTAAATGAATTTATCGATAACTTTTTTGTTTCACTAATGGCATATACATAGAGGTGTCTATGGAATGAAAAAACTGCAAAAACTTTGTAAAATAAAGAAGGTGAGAATGACATAGCTATCTTATTTTGTACCACGTAAAACTTCATAACCATAAAGGGTTCAACTACAAGAATTGTGTTCTTATTTTAGGATTCTTTCTATGCTAGTAAATACTCTGAGGTGCTTCACAAATATTACTATAGATCTGACCTAATGGTAAGTGGTGCAGTGTTAGCTTAGCAAAAACCTATTCACTCTTGCTTCGCCCACATTGTAATCACATGGAAAAACAGTTGCTGGCAAGTTATTCTACTCCTTTGCTGTATGCATTATGAACGAGGAAGCAACCACTAGTCTTCGGTAATTATTGCATCTTGTAATCCCTTACTTATGATTTTTATTCTGATTTGAGGTGGCTTACGATATACTCTATGAGCTTCAAAGAAACATGTCCTTAGATATCAGACAGAAAGCGTAAACTTATACGAAAACCATAACTGTTACGATATTGCTTATTGCGTAGAGCTGCTGTAGAGCGTAATGTTGGCGATGCGGGTGTGGTCTATTTACAAAATTGCGAAATGCTCTCGGCTAAGGCTGGGTAAATATCAAAATATTTATCGTGCAATTTGTGAAATAAATTAACTATTTTTTAACAGAAGAAGATAGAATAAAGAATGGTGAATATATTGACCAAAATGTAGACGTGTTATCAACTTGAGGACTAAAATGTCTGATACCATTAAAAGCGCCTTCATTCGACTTCACATTCATCATACAAAACACAGCAGCATTGTGCTACTTCGTTAGTATAAACACCTCATAATAAAATATTAACAAAACTATAATTTGTAGAAATAACATTATCATGTAACTAATTGTACATCATTGCTTCAGCCACATTGACAAAAATCACAGGTTAATGCTGCAAAGATTAAAGCGCTAGCTTTACGTGCGTTCATTATTAAAGGAACAATTTGAAGAAAGTTAAAACTGGTTAATTTGATGTTGGCATTAACACTTAAGGAGTCGCTAATGGGTCCAACAGACCCATTAGCGACTTAATGTATTGCTTAATAACTATTAAAATTCGACGTTTGCAAAGTTTCCGGTCTTGGTACCTTTCAACGATAGTATACCACATCAAATGACGATGTTCGTAGTCAGTTAGTTTAAGTAGAGTCAGAATGCTGGAAAGTGTGATTTTACTTCAAAGACGATATTGTATTATTATTATGTTTTTAAATTTTTCTATGATGATTGATCCCTCTTTATTTCGTACAAGTAAATACATAATTGTGTAAGAAAACACAGAAGTTTTTGTTTGAAATAAGTAATTATAGAAATTATAACGATAAGCCTAAAACTTGTCACAAAACTATGGACAAATTTAGTATATTTTTGTAACAGCTTTTGTGTAAGTATAAAACAATAAATATTAGTATTTGATTCAATAATATTTTTCGTTACACATATCGAATTCTTATTAGAAAGTGAACATTTACGTTTATAAAGCAGTTTTGGAATAAGCTTATGATATTATACTAGGTCCAGTGGACCCGGTAGCAAGTACTTGTGTTATAAATTAGGACGCGACTCCCTAAGCGTTAAGTATGCTATCTTTCCTTCAATAAAAAAAAATTAGTTTCGTATATAACGCTTTTGGCGACAATTTCCTAACATCAACGAAGCGACATTTTGCGCACTCGTAAGTGTTGGTTTTATATTTTTGTTAGTTTTTCGTCCATTCGAAAAAAGCAAACCCAAATCCTGAAGCTTGGTAATGGGGAATAGAATTACTAGTGCTAGGGTCTCAGCACTGCAATTCATCCCGCCTGTCCAGCATAATGAGTAATATTGGTTTATTTCATCAAATAAATATGTGAATAATAAAGGAAAATAAATCCCATCTACTGTCAAATTGTTACGCATAGCAAGTGTCACGTTACAATCTAAATGAAGATAAGTTTAGATGAATTTGTCGTAATTTATTATGCTCTATAGAAAATTGTTTTCTTTTGATAAGGTTTTTAAATATTATAACGTTATGAAAATTAGGCCTAGTTTAAATGGTAACATCGTTGCTCTTCAAACTGACACACATAATAATTCTTGTATAAATGAATCTAAAACAAAATAACGTTTATTTTTTAAATTACCTGTGGTAATCTTAATATGTTTATTAGGATCTTTCCAGAGGTTTAACATATGATTTTACATAGACAAACATCCAGACCCGGAACTATTATTTGTAAGCAGTACAAACACTTGTGCCATGTGGATTTGAACTCATGGCTCTGTAGCGCCGCAATACCTTGTTATATTGTATGTTTCACCGTTTATTTAAGTTTTATTAACTTAAATAAACGGTAAGCTGTAGAATTACGCGTTACTTTAGCGATAATTCATTACATTAAAATGTTAAAATATTAAATATTCGAGCCGCAAAACGCGTTTTTCTTTAGCTTTTTAAAATCAATTAGATTTTTAAAATAATTAACCAAAAATAATGTTTAACTGTGCAAGTGTGGTTTTATTGCCTTACATATAAAAACAAAAATGAGAAAGTTGTGTTTGTTCCGGTAAAATGAACATCGTTTGGAGAGGTTTAGAAGTAACATAGTATGGACTTCAATCTACTAAAATCACTTCCATTTAAAAATAGTGCTGATTATTTGTATGGTCATTATTTAAAATTATAACTGGTGAATTTAATAGAATATTTACTTCTAAAACTTTCTCTATAAACAGTCGCAAATCATTTAATGAATAGGCGATAGTAGGAATTTATAAAATGAACGAAAGTTATGAGCTATATAATAGATCATATATCATTTGCTAGTGCTATATTTAGAGACTATGTAAAACATATTTTAAATTTTTGTTTAAAGTATTCTCTACAGATAGGCGTTACGGCAACAAAATTAAAACTGCATCCGATAAAATTAAAATGACATGGAGTATAATTAATAGTGAAAGGGCAGGTCAAACCACGGAACTCAGTTTCAATTGAATATTAACAATAATTTAACTCAATCTGATCAAGAAGTTGCTATGGCTTTTGAGAAACGTTTTACTGATGTTCCTTTTTGACAACAAAATCATTAAATTCTTCTCCTACTTTGTGAATCATTGCTTAAAACAAATAAAGCCTTGTTCAAATACTTTTAATTCATAGTGGCAAAGATATCGTTAAATATTTTAAAACTATTGATGTTAAGAAAACAGAAGACTTATGGGTTTCCGTTAAAGTTATTGCATCTATAATAGATACCTTAACACCTTATCTAGCCAATTTTAATACAAGCGTCGAGATCTGGTGTGTTCTGATCTAATGAAACATAGTAAAGTCATACAACTGTTAAAATCTGAGCAGTACATGAACCCGCTACTTTCACCACACTACCAACATTAAGTAAAATTTTGAAAAATATTTTAGATCGGATGTAAAAAAATATAAATAAATTGCTTCATAAAAAATCAATTTGGTTTTACAAGGGTCGCTCGACTACCAACGCCGAGAGTCTAACTTATAAAACATATTTTGTGCATGGGAGAATTCAGAGGATGCTTTGGGTGTGTTTGTGACCTTTCCAGGGTCTTCAACTGTGTTCACCATGAGACATTAATCAGGAAGCTACAGTACTATGGTGTCAAGAACACAGCGATTAAACTTATTATCTACAGTACTATGGTGTCAAGAACACAGCGATTAAACTTATTATTTCATGTATTATTACTTAATAATAGAATGCAGAAAGTTATTATCAATGGTAAAAGTTCTTCCGGTCGTCCGTAATGATGGGTGTCCTTCAGGGCTCGATTCTTGGCCCATTTCTATTTTTAGTGTATATTAATGACTTACCTTCCTTATAGGGGATAATCATGATATAGTATTATTTGCTGATGATACTTATGATTTTAAACTTAAACGTCTATTTAATGATTTCTTATATTTGCAGGCACTACACATTGAATAAAACTATTTTTACGGATTATATCGCGTTTAATTTTACTATTTTGATCATAATAATTAAACGTCTATCATTTAAATATGACGAAGTGAATAATGCAAAATCAAAATTAGTGCATTGATTTAAATGCATTTGAAAAAAATCTGCATTTGAACGGCAATAAATCTAAATGTATTAAATTTACAACAACGAATGTTAAAAATCTGAATACCAATGTGTTTTAAATGGGGAAGAACTGAGCCCTGTTGAATCTTCTGTTTTCTTGGCATCACTCGACGCACAGCTTCAGTAGGGCCCCATATATCAAACTAGCAGACTGAGCTCTGCAGCATGCTGTAAAAAGATTAGAGATCTCATAGTGTCAAGACAGCTAGATTAGTTTATTTCAGTTATTTCCATAGCATAATGTCGATGAAATGCGGCTGATTTAGAAACTATTTTGTTTTGCAGAAGGGCCATAAGAGCTATTTACAACCTTAAGCCGAGAGAGTCTTTAGGGAAAAATTTAAAAGAAATAAATATATTAACTTTGGCCTCACTATATACGAAAATTTAATGTATGTTCACAAAAACAAAAGATAGTTTTAGTAAAAAAGTGATATACACTTTGTAAACACTAATAACAAGCACAAGCTGGTGATACCAGTCTCCCGACTCCACAGGTCAGTAATTCATTCTTGGGGCAATGTATACGCTATTACTACAAAGTCCCAGAAAATATACAAAGGTATCTCTATTACCAAGTTTAAATATTTAATTAAACAAAAACTGTATAAAAGGTTATAATATAAATGAATACATGGTTGATAATAACCCTGAGAATGGTGGTCGCTTCAAGCTGTTTCTAAAATAAATTTTGTAAATAGTTTGTAATCATTTATATTATAAAATTTATTTTTATAAAAGTCCCGCTGGGTTTCTTGCTGGTTCTTCCCAGGACAGAGATTTTTTTCAGTGGTAGTGAAATAAAATATGACTTTCAATAAGAATTACTTGTAATCAATATTGAATAAAAATTATTCTATTCTATTCTCTGCAGTGGACTTGTAATGGGCTGCTTGTATATATAGAGGTCAGTGGCTGTAGTGATAGTTATTGTGATTGGATTTAAAACTAGGGCGCCTCAGTCAGTGTTAAATACTAAGCTGCAGTGGTCAATTACAGTCAGGTGAGCTGTTGATTCGTTTGTCACTGAAATATTTAAAAAAATCAGTCTTGTATTTCAATTTTGATGTTATTAAAATTTTCTCTATACGATATTTTGATGTTAGTTTACCATTGAAAATGATATTGAATATAATAATTATTATTTCACGATTTTAACATGCTTTACAAATGGATAAAATAAAAATATATGCCTCATTCTGATTTTAATAATTTAAAGCGCTGGGAAATATACACGCGCATAATTTACGCAAACGAAGTCCATTGCATGTTAAAGAGGCATAAAATATGAAATAATATAATGTCCTGTACTTTACCCGCGTGTATTTCAGATATGAATTTAGTTGAATACGCGGAGAACTTAAATTGTCTTTGTGATCAAATTCATATTTTGTTGGATAGTTGGTTTTAGAAACTACATGACCCACAGCCAATATTGGACTTTTCAAAATATGGCACAAACTGACACATGGTCATGAGGTCTTTCTGGTCTTTCCCAGTCGTCGTTTGTTTCGGCACCTGATAAAATGTGGGATGGGTGTTCTTACGCATAATACACACACCATAATAAATAAAGGAAGTTTCACAATTGTTGTCCACGAAAAAACGTGAGGCGGTGATAGGTAGTTGATCTCATATTATGGTTCAAAAACAGTAAAGGAAATAGATTTGGATAAAAAAATGTAGGTTCCAAATCCTGTCTGATCAAACTGACCTCAGTGTGTTACTTCGCTATTAAGCCTACCTGAATGACGTCGGGCAGTTATGAATGTCCGTCCTTTTTGGCGCTTTTATAACGAATTTGAATAAAGGATTCATTTCGGCAAACTTACACGTCTAAGTAACATGAGTTTCAATCTTTCATATTGCTTTGTACATATATGAGTTTGATATTTATTTTGATGTGAAAACTTCTTTAGCATCGTTGTGATTTGAATCTCAGTGAAACTAAAAAGCGACACTAAAAAGAGACAAATATAAAAATCTATATGAAAGAATGGTTTAGAATCTATACTATTATAATAAATAGGAAGAGGTTTTTTTTTTGTTTTAACTCGCTAATGTCTGTAACTACCATTCCGAATTGATAAATTCGTTTTGGATATGATAGCCACGTTCATGAGGAATGGTATAGGCTAAGCATTAAGATACACCTCTCAGCTAGCCTTAAATATTGATTTTGTTATGCAAGTCAGGCAGCTCTCCCAGACTTCTTTATTCGCGTGCGCTGGCGTAATGGTTAGTAATACGTAAAACTATGTTCTACAAAATATAGATCATTCCTCCATCTAAAAAAACTTCAGAATATAAGCCTATTTTATATACATAGGCCACGATAATGTGTTTTGTGACAAAATATTTTGAAATTAAAGTGATTTATGAGCGTTATTATGAGGCATGGCATGTTAATCACCAAAACGAAAGTTACTTCATCATCAAGACAATTTATGGAGATAAACATTGCTGTTTATAGCATATTATTTGGACGCATAGTTTAAGAGATAATGAAAATTTTAAATAATTCCTCTGCTCGGCGCGCGAACAACGCCTACCCAGCCGATGAGAACCGAGAGATATAATTATACCGCGGGGAACAGCTAGTTCAGTATAAAGTGTTTCCTGTTATCTCGATCTCTGTGTGCGTACATGCTTTAATAATAGTTAATATAACTTTATCTGTTAAAATAAAAATAAAAATTACAAATTTATTATCAAATAAATAAAATTAATTATATTGAATAAAATATCACACGATTTCATATATTTATATTTAGTCGTTAGTGTTTAGTGTTTAGGCCATCTAGTGTCTATGTTACAAACCTTTTGAGGGTCAATCAATTTTTCTTCGATAAAATTATTTTACCTACAGAATGAACTACTACGTCGCTATTACAAAGCAATTTTAGTCGAAAAAAAAAAAAATTGTTTTGATTAAATACACAAAAAATTAGGCTCTACATCATATACTAAGTCTTTAATGGTAACCAATTCCACAAAGAAGTCATTGCGATTTTCACAACCATATATTAAACATGATTTATGATGCGTTATATAATAAGACGTATATTAGAAGTGGAAAAATGTTCATTCGTAGTGTTTAGTGGCGGTATATCATACCTACTGTGGTCCCGTGGGAATAGTGAGATGAACAACTGAGAGATGCGCAACAACGACTTCCTAATGACAACTAGAAAAAAAAACTTGGATTACTGTGGATTTACTCGATTGCCAATCGAGGTAAATCCACAATATTACACAACAAATATTCCGCTATGTGGCAATCTATGGAAGAGCCTACGTTCAGCTGTGGACATTAATAGGCTGTAATAAATTAATGAATGGTCTAGATTATAAAATATCCACTTCAGGTTCCAGGTTCTAGACACATATTAAAATAAGATTTTGGAGGCGATGAGATTTTTCTATATAGCACATCATTTCTACGTACTGTGTATGGGAGATTGGGGAGTACGGACAACAAAAAGCTTAAAAGCCTCCTGAAGATGCTTTTCTTCATCTTTATTAAGATAAACGTTTCGCACAAGGAATTTCTCCGTTGAGTGAAACGTTTTATATATAAATAACATATGAATAAACATCCAGACCCGAGCTATTGTTTGTAAGCCGTACAAATACTTGTTCTCTAGCGGCTTGAATTTTGGTCTTGCTATATATGTTTCTCACAAACAGAATTAGCGATTTGGTTGAAATTTTGTGTTTAGTTATAAATTTACTTTCCATATTAATATACTTAGTTAGGTATCATACTTGAGTTTTAATCTAACGCCTAGGTACCATAAATTATTTCAGAGAAAGTATTTCACTTTGCAACAGAATTCGTAGAGGATATACTATGGTAATTTCATATTACATTTATATAAATCTTATGTTATATATTTCACTTTATAAAAGTTAACAAGTGCGTAAAATAAATAAAATAATAAATAAGTACGCTCGTACTTATTCCTTAACACAATTATGAGAAGTTGAGTGTTTAAAGAAGGAGAATATTCGAAGAGCGCACCTGCAGTGTCACCTGTATTTCTCACGGCACATGCGAGAACTTTATTTACTCTTCCGCTCTGAAAATTCATAATTATCAATTATATCGTGTGAATAAATTTAGTTTTGATTTATTTTCAATTTAATTTAAACGGTAAAAACAATTACACTAATTAAAGAATAACTCACAGAACTTCAGGCATTTCGACAAAATTGCTGTCCATTCATCCACAAAACCAGTTTGCACTTAGTGTTTATATAGTAGTAGTAGAGGAGATCGTTGAGTGCGGTGATGACACCAAACAGTTTATGTTCGCTAAACAACAAAATTAGTAGTTATTCGGTACAAAAATCATATCGCACTTTTGATGGAGGGTCAATTTTCTCATAGAATTTTTACACACTTGTTGATATGCTTGCCGTACTTCCGTGGATTATTACTGGTAACTATAAATGTGATTGATATATGGCTGTTTATTATAAAAGTTTAAAAAATACTTTTACGTTTTTATAAAACTTAAATATATTTGTATATACAGTTATATCAGAGATGCTCAAGATAGTTTTGGCAATCTAAAGACTAAGGTCAACAGTAGTCTGATGGGCTGTAACAATGACGATGATGTTGCAGATTTGTTTATACTTAACAATGTATATGTCGCAGTAATTGGCAACTTTCAGTTAACAACCTAGCAATTTTGGGGTTCCATACACGAAGGGTAACTAAATATATAAAAAAAATAATATATAGAAGAATTATTCAACTTCATATACAACGGGACCGGTAGCTAATATGAGTTTAGTCTCGCCATTGATAAATAATAATTTATAATGTAAACAAATAAAAGGAATACATACGACAATTAACATCAAATCTATAAACCCACTTAAAAGTTTTTAATATAAATAAAACACGTGTTTGTAGATTCATATATATTCAATAACTACGTTGAATATTGTGTCAGTAATTCTCACGAAAACGAGAGACAATTACTAACTGAGATTGTCGCTTTGGGTGTCAGTGTGCGCGTGCATCGTAAAATCTCATCATTTTAAAACGCGCCCAATATAACTTCAAAATAAAGGCTCCCCCTACTAGAAATGTGTTTTACGATGATACGGACCCTTCATGCGCTAGTCCGACTCGCACTTGGCAGTGTTACTAAACGGCACCGTTTAACTAAGCCTGAATGATATTCAGCATAGTCATGCGTTTCAGCCGATGCGTCTGTTGCAACATTTCATGCCTTAAATTAAACTAATTTTACAGATTTTATCCCGTTTAATTTAACTTTTAATTCGGTCAGTTGGGTGCTATGAAGTGGGTGGGACTGGATGTTTGACGTCCCGATGTCATAGTTAGCCCAGCTGCCTTCAGTTTTGAATATTAATTTGCTGTTCCGTCTACGCAGAATGACCTTATAGTATCTCGAAGTCTTGCAGTGGTATGCTTGGGTTTGGATTTAATTTTATTAATTATAGGATACCAAGCAGATGACAGCACCCATCCATCTTCTCTATTGAAGTGGGTATTTTTAATTTCAATAGCCTCGCGAAATCATCCTTGGTAGGAATCGGTGTTCCTTTGTGATTTGTGGTCTATCAAATCTAATGTAATATGGAGGGGACGATCTTGAACATGTTCACAGACTGCAGACTTCGGAACGTCAATGCTTCAAGTCAGCTATATGTATTTCTCTTACGCGAGTTTTATAGATATTTTGTTTGTCTATGTTAGAGAAACCATATTCACAATCCAGCTTGTACACTCCTGCATCTTGTAGAGGTGTGTCTTGAGAGTATGACATGATGGATGTTAAATTTACTAATCTTCTTCAGCGGCAATGTGTTTAATGGAGCTCTTCAAGATGTAATGCCTTGTCTGTAGCTCCTCTGACCTAGGGTAGTACAGCAGGCACACAGCTCGAATGTGCCGGTTTCACTCGGTCACTGTGACGTAAACGCGGGACCCGAAGCTTGTTGTCTTGCAATGCTTGCTCGACGTACTGAAGCTCAGCAGTCAGATGTTTCTGTCACAGATCCTCATTATCTCTGAAGCAAAAATTTTCCACAGTGCTTCTTTAACTTGATGAATAATAGTGAGATTCACCATTTAAATATCGGTTAGTATGGTCTTTTCCTATACACAGTGTGACCAATAGTGTTATCAGGTTTCGGATGACTAAAACATCTAGACTAAAGAATTGTTTCCTCTTACTCCATTAGATTGTATTTTAGGTTTATAGAATTAAGGTGGTCTAAAAGCAAGTTACTTTGTCACATGGTAAATGAAAGTGTCGTCTACGTACCGCCTTAAGAATCTTTGATTTGGGCAGTGAAGGGCTTTCTCAAGTCCTCCATGAATATGTTCAGACTACAGGAGATACAAGTGAGTCCATCGCACACAATCTACTTGCTTGTAAACTTTTCCTTCCACAATAGATAGCCAAATGAGGAGGCAGTGTGAATAATACCGCATATTCTGTGGGTATGTTGTTATCTTCTGCTGCCTAGTTATAATTTGATGCAGTCTTCAATAGTGCGCGCTACACTTAATGCCTGGTATAGCATTGCTAGTCCACTAGCGCCTTCTAGTATCAATAGGAGAACTAGGAGTCAAGTCCTTCTAGAAATTTCCATGGAAGAACTTTCTAGAACTATCGACACCTAGTCGGTCGGGACCGGTATGTACTCGAACATTCTAGATGTTTCTACAGTAGAAGGTTCTGGAACTATCTGAGGCCCTATAAAATGGTATAGACCGCGACCTGGGCAATGTTGAATTGACGATACAAGTGAATACTTCGAACAACTGCGAACTAAGTGATCAGTAGTACAATTGTGTTGTGTGTTATGGTGTGGTTTTAAGTTGTAATTAGTGTTCTGTAATTAAAGTGTCAATTTGGTATTCACTCGGCAGTTTTAAATTATCTTGACCCCAAGCTCGTAACAATAGGTAAGCATGTGAATAGTGACTGAACATCAAACGGACCCATAGTTTCATTATCAACGAGATGTAGGTCTTTTATCTCACTAACAAAATGTTAGATCCTTTGTGTGCTCTGGTATGTCCTCAGTGGTGACAGTATTTTGCTCAAGTGTCAAGCCAACTTATAAGTTGGTGAATCGATCTGGCTCACTGTGGGATATAGTGGCGTTTGGTTTGTGTATTATTTAAAAGGATAGGCTGTTAACTGAAGGCTAATTCTAAGCCTGGTTTGCGACATACACTCTATAAAATATCGGTATGCGTGTGTTTGTAATTCTTCTCCTCCTAAACAGCTTGACCGATTTTGATTAAATTTTATGAGTATTTATGGCGTGACTATAATAGTTCTTGTATATGTAGCCACGAGGAAGGTTGCACTGTTTAAAATCCGTCATATGCAAAGCCGAGACGGATCACAAGTACACTGTAAATAAATAATAATTTAAAATAAATAAATTGTACAACCATTCCAATATAAATTATTGAATAACTCTAAAACTATTTGTCAGATCTTGATCAAATTTATATGGGACCACAAGCACCAGCTTCCAAAGAGTCATCGAAATCAGTTCACCCAGAAAAAGTTATGAGGTAACACACATAAAAAAACATACAGTCAATTAGTACCTCCTCCTTTTGAGTCGGTGAAAACAAAACAAGGTTTGTTAATATTTTGACGAAGAATGTCAGGAAATATATCCATAGACTTAGAATATACTAGCGTAAGTATATTCTAAGTCTATAAACTATCCACTACAAAAAAAACATAATTTCTTTTACAAATAACCAAAGAATTCTCTGACATGACGACGTCAGAAATGAAGACAATTGTTACAAAACCAGACGGCGAAAATGAACTCAAATATTAATCGCAACTGTACACAGGAAAAGCGAAATGTGGAACGCGATGCTGTCTTAAAATGCTAAGGCACGTTTCTTGAGATACGTATAATGGCTCGTAAGTATAAACAGGTTTACTGCAAATATTATGTGAACAATTCATTGTATGAAGATGATTCTGGGCACCTCACTTTCAGCTGAGCCATATTTATTTACCTCTTTATTCTCATTCTTCTATAAATATAAACAGTTGGGACTAATTACATAGTTCCAGCTAAATTCAGCAGCTCTATAGGATAGTGAAAGTCATGAAAACCTAATTGTATCAGAATTTGTAGCTAATTTGTTGTAATTAGTTGCCAAAATCGATTTTGTTGCTCCAACGGTTTGAAATTGATTTTCTGCTATCTTTACATTTAAAACTTTCAATCATACCCACCAGTGGATAAAACAGGATAATTTGTTGCTAATTAGTTGCTGAAATATAATGCAAAATAATTTAAATTAAAAAAAATTACAAATCAAGTTATGTTTTACACCTACAACAACATGGAAATCGGTCGATAAGCTGCATCAAGTAATAGGTTACAAATTAAGTAATACATGCTGCCTATACCAGGAGATTTAAAAACGACAGTAGATATTTTATTTTGTTGCTGGCTCTTTATGACATGTTTTCCTTAGCTGAACAACAACAAAATATCTACTGTCGATTTTCAAATCTCCTGTACGGCAGCATGTACACATTTAATTTGTAACCTATTACTTGATGCAGCTTATCGACCGATATTATGTTGTTGTAGGCTGTCTAGGGTTATTGATCTGCATTGATCAGCAGCAAAATACTCATTAATTTGGAACTTCAGCCAGTATTAAAACATAACTTGATTTTAGTATTTTTTTAAAAAATTGTTGATTTTTAAATTATTTTGCATTTGTTTCAGCAACCAATGCAACTAATTATCCGTTTTATCCGCTACGGTAGGGTTGATTAAGTTTAAATGTAAAGATAGCAGAAATCAATTTCCTCAAAACCGGTTGACAACAAATCTGATTGGCAACTAATTAGCAACAAATTAGCTACAAATTCGAGGATACAATTTAGGTTTCTGCTGACTTTTCACTGCTATCTTTATAAACTGCTGAATTGAGCTGAATTAGTAGTTAGTCTAACCGTTTATATTATAGAGAAGAATGAGAAGAATAAAGAGATAAATAAATATGCGGCTCAGCTGTTGGTAAGTGACAGTGCCAGGATCATCTCTCCTACAACCGTTGTTCACATAATATTTGCAGCTAAACTTGTTTATGCTTGACCTATACACGTATCTCAAAAAGCGTGCCTTAGTACCACCAAAGATGGCATCGCGCCCCATTTCTTTCCCGTGTACAGTTGCGATTAATATTGAGCTTCATTTTCGCCGTCTGGTTTAGGTAACAATTCGTCTTCATTTGACGTCGTCATGTCAGAAAATTCTTTGAGTTATTTCAGTAAAAGTTATGTTTTCTTTTGCATGATATTCGTTTCTGACTCTTTTCTGTCAAAAATATTAAACAAATCTTGTTTTGTTTTCACCGACTAAAGGAGGTACTCATTCGACTGTATGTTTTATGTGTTGCCTCATAACTTTGGGTGGACCGATTTCGTGACTCTTTTTTTGAGAGCGGTGCTTTGTGGTCCCATATAAATTTGATCAGATCTGACAAATAGTTTTAGAGTTATTCTTAATAATTTATATTGAAGTCAGTTGTTTAATTTTATTTATTTTGGTGTTTATTTACACAGGTGCTTGTGATCCGTCTCGGCTTGCGCAATGTTCTGGATTTTAAAACAGTGCCACCTTCCTCGTGTACATATAGCCAGAACTATTATGGTCACGCCATAAATACTCCATAACAATTTAATCAAAATCGGTCAAGCCGTTGGGAGAAGAATTACAAACACGCATGCCGGATGTTTATAGAGTGTATGTCGCAGTGGCAAGCAGATTATTTTCGGTTAACAGCTATCCTTTTCAAATAATACAACCAAACGCTCCACTATATCCACGGTGGTGGATCGATTCACCAACATAGGTTGACGACGCCACAAAATACTGTCACCACTGAGAGGACATACCAGAGCACACAAGGATTCATAACATTTTGTTGGTGAGATAAAGACCACATCTCCTGATAATGAAACTATGGTCCGTTTTGATGTTCAGTCACTATTCACGTGCACCTATTGTTACGAGCGGTCAAGATAATTAAAACTGTGATGGTTACAAAATTGACACTTTAATTACAGAACACTAATTACAACTAAACCACTAATAACATAACACAATTATACTACTGATCACTTTGGATTCGCAGTTGTTCAGTATTCACTTGTATCGTCAATTCAACATTGGTCGCGGTCTGCCAGCTGCCTAGGGCCTCAGATGGTTCAAACCTTCTACTGTAGAAACATCTAGAATGTTCGGTACATACCGGTCCCGACCGACTGGGTGTCGATAGTTCAAAAGTTCTTCCATGGAGCTGAAGATCTTGGCTCTCCTGGTTCTCCCGATAGAAACTGGTGGTAACTAGTGTCATATGAGGCAAGTGTAGCGCGCACTGTTGAGACTGCATCTCATTATAACTAGGCAGCTAGAGATAACAACATACTACAGAGATATGCTGTATTATTCTCTCATCTGGCTATCTGTTGTGGAAGGAAAGTTCTACAAGTAAGTGACAGTGTGGCGATGGACTCCCTTATATCTCGTAGTCATAGCATATTCATGGAGGACTTTGAGGAAAGCCTTTCTTACAGCTCCTGTAAATCCAAGATTCTACAAGCGGTACGTAGACGATACTTTCAATTTTACCATCTAAAAGAACTGCGTTTTTAGACCACCAATTCATAAACTCTAAAATACATTTCCCAATGGAGTAAGAGGCAAACAATTCTTCAGCTTTCCTAGATGTTTTAGTCATCCGAATCTGTAACTAGCTATTGGTCCACATGTATGGGAAAAGACCCATACCAACCGATATTTAAATGGTGAATCACCATTATCTATCTGATTAGCTGATGGGAAAATCTTTGTTTCAGAGACCGCAAAACATCTGTGCCGAGCTTCGTACGTCGAGCAAGTATTGCACAACAAGCTTCGGGTCCGCGCTACCACGTCACAGTGACCGGTGAAACCGGCCATTCGAGTGTGCCTGCTTTACTCTATGTCAGAGAGGTCACGGAGACAGGTTGGCTACATCTTGAAGCGAGCTTCCATTAAAACATACTTCAAGCCGCCGAAGAAGATTGGTAAATTTTAACATAGTGAGGAGGCCTTTATTTTTGAACTATTGCGACTAGATGAAAATGCTCTTTAAATTAAATATTGTTTTCTTTTCATTCGGGTTTGATACCTGATGGGTTGCTTTGTCCCGTATTCTCTAACCAAATTTCTGTTTCTTCAATGGGTTTCAACCCACTGTCGTTTGCGTTTGCGTGCAAAATACGAGTACTAAATGAAAGTAGTTTATCGTGAGCATGTAATCGTTTCTCAGTCATTCAGCGCTGTACGCCGCAGATAGAAGCGATTCAGCAGACATAGCACGCTATAACGGCCTTATACAATCTTACGATACTATACGCGGCTGATAGAAGCGGAACTGTATAAGTGTTAAATCATCCAGCAAAACGCGAATGGAGCTGAATAAATGTCTTGAAGATGAAAAAAATATGTGATTTGATCAGATCCTGAGTTGGGCCGAAAATGAGTTATTGACCGCTGGCGGTTACTCTTGGTTCCTACTGTTTTATTGGGTTTGGGGCGAATTTTGATACGTAAAAGTGATTTTACGTATTAAATAACAGCGCGTCTAAACTATTAGTGGAAACAACGTAACAAGAGCCTCACATTTAATATACAATCAAGTTATTTGTCCGCTTAGGAACCTTAAGAACTTTAGATACTGCCATCATCGACTGTCTGCTGGCTTAACTGTCGTCGACATTTCTCAAAACTCCGTAATGTGATGCATCAACATATCAGGGGAAGTTTTGAACAAATTATTATGAACTACTAGCTCCATGGAGACGTTGTTCTGCCCTCTCCGACGACCCTTTGTCCTATAAAAAAATCCTTAAATTCGTAATAAAAATGATGGTCTGTCAGGATAAAATTATCCTATCTCAAGTTGGACCAATTTTTTGGTGTCCAAAATTTCATGATCAGTTCAGTAGCTTAAGAGTTCATCGCGGACTAACAATGTGACACATGTTTTTGTTATAAAGATAATATCTTGTGATAACACTGGCAAAGGACAACCAACAATAGCCATTCGCCATTATCAAAGAAAAATAATTACCTCATTCTCCGATGACATTTATATTAAACATGTATTTAAATTACAACAAACGATATTTTCCTGGACAACCGACAATAGCCATTCGCCATAACCAAAGAAAAAAGAATGAATTAACATATTTAATATGAATGACTTATAAGTCATTCATAAAATATATATTAAATTACAACCAAAGAGATTTAAATATATATACCATAAAGCGGACATAGGGAACATTTGCATACAAAACTTTGAGCTCGCGTGTGTGTCGCCCTCTAGCTAAACATAGCAAAACTACGCTGAATATTTATTAGCAAAACATTTCAGCTATTCCCAGTAAGACGCTAATAAATGTAAGGTAAAACCCGTTTTAGGAATGGCACCGTTTCGACATCAAAGTATCGATAATGTTGTTGAAGGTTACTAAGTTTGTAATGTTTTACGATATAATAATAGGTATTCCCTATTATTATATCGTATAAAATATAATGTATGCTTTTTGTATAAATCTATTTATTATAACTCCCATAACACCAAAAAAATCATATAAACTTTATAATTCCTGAAAAACGTTATAATAAATAAATTTCATGAAAAAATATTTAATTTCAATAACTAAAAATCAATTCACAGTGCCTCTTGGCTGACGTCACTAGGTCTATTAGACGCTAAAAATAATACGTCGGTGGACGTCGAGGCACATCGCGAAACGTCAAATCCGATAAGAGAAGCCTCCATGTTTTTCAAATTCGTTTCTTTTACAAAAATACTTTAAATCTAACATATTTTGGAAGCACTGAACTTAAAAGTCGTTACTCGATAAATCGTTATACAAATTCACAAGTTTGCGCGTTTACCGCTAGAAAGAACACCTGTCATCTAATTTCAGAGCACTTCCTTCTTGCCGCAGCCAGTAGCGGAATCTTGACGTTGACATATCAAATGACCTGCAGCGCATGGTCTTGGAAAGAGGTGGCTAATAAACTTGGCGTACTCAGTAGAGCAGGACAGTATTTCATGCCTGCACACCGTTTGCAACTTTACAAGCGCAGGTTTGGCCTCGCGGAATACTGTTCTCATCTCTGGGCCGGGCTCACCAGTGCGAGCTCGGACCATGACCACATATAGAGCAGAGGGCTGGAATCGTTGACGACCGAGTTCTCTTTGATTAGCTCGATTCACTGGTGCTGCGTAGATATGTTGCATCTCTTTGCATTTTCTATCATATATAACACAGAGTGTTCTGAAATTATTCGGATTAATTCAGCCACCAAATATCGAGCATATCGAATATAGCGAATACATTCATTATTTATCCTTCTATTATGAGGGAAGCAATTTCGGAAGACATGTTAACGTTGGTCTCCGCCTATCTATATTGAATCGCTATAGCTAGTGATGTTGAACAGTGAGCAGTGTTATTCTAACAAAAGCTTTGTCAATAATGGTGTTACATTGTAAATATCTTATCTAAATTATTTGCTAAAAATTATGTGATAATATGCTGATATATGTCAAATCATATTTTTTATTCTTATTCTTAAAGTTATTTCAATGTTATACATTTATTTAATGCATTTTATTACAGTAATGATAAGTGACACATGAACTGGCAGTTCACCTGAAGAAGGCTACAGATGCATTGTCAACTCTGAGAACCAGGCTGGATATAACATGTAATTAACTCTGTTCCATTCAGACTGGAACATACCAGTCCAGGCATTGTAATGTGGCACAGAAATAGGTAAGAAGGTGGTTCCTCTCAGACGTATTCCTAAGGCAGAAAGTACATGTACAGAACAGCATTGACACTAATATAAAGTGGAAAAGGCTATATAGATTACAGATTTTTGTTTACATACATTAAAATATAAAATATTTTACTATAATAAAAAACAACCAAATAATTACCTCTAATATCACACATCCTACTCTCCGTGGTATAATGTCAAGAACGCTGGCCACGTTTCATCGCTGAATGGCTATACTTAGCCCTCAAGCGAGAAAACAATCAGTCTTGTTGTTAATCTCATAAAACCTAGGTATTTCTACTGACCATACAAACCTACTCTTGTCTTAATCATTGCTATTTTTTGCAACGTGGTAATAAAATTTAATTTTATTATTACAACATATGGAAAGGTATTGTTTTAAATACCATGCTTTGATTTTAAACATGGAAGTTACACTGATGTGTTTAAATATCGTTAATTGTTTAATGTGTTTCAATTACCACAAATACTCACAGATTATATTCGCATTTATGTTTGAGGAAACCACATTACTCAGTGCATATTAATCATAACATAGATTACATTAAATGAACATTCACTAATAAATATTTAAAGCCTTCAATAATCGAATAAAATTACTATTTTTTCATGTTTCACGATATCGGTGACGTTCTGATGAAACATGCAAGTAGTCGGTGCATGCAGGTGGCTAGGGACCGTCATTCCCTCCCAACAGGTTCCTGATAGCCGGGGTTTGGTCGTACGTGAATCAAGAGGAACAGTTGTCTCCGTTTTATTTTCTCGCCTAGCAGAACACAGAAGCATGCCACAAATAGCAGCATGATGCTGCTTTATGCTGGATTCTGTGCGAGCGTGGTCCTTCCCCGGTCAAGTCAACCTTCGTTTGCAGCCATATTACAATACAACGTGACTCTACTACGTTAAAGATTTGTTAGATAACGACGAACTATCGTTAAGCGGTACAAAAGATCTTGAAGTTAAACAAGACTAAAAGTGATTGTAATTGCCGACTTTTACGTGGTAGAGCCATGTTGCAGCTATATTAATAGTATAATTGTAGCACGAATGGTCCGCTCGACCGAGGTTATCTGAGCTCTGGCGTAAAATAGCAGCAATGCTGCTGTATGGTGAGTGTAGAGAACAAGACCTTTTTTACTGGAAAGAGGCATTCTATCTTAGTCCTCACGGCTGACAACGCATCTGCATTTCATTGGCAAACGAAGATAGATGTAGATGTCTATGTGCCACAGCAACCACTTACCATCAGGTGGACGGTGTGCTCGTTTGTCACCCTATTCTATAAAACAAAACTAGGTAAGTGATTATTTTATTAATATTTTACAAAAATCTCATATATTAGGTATCAGTATTATTATTCTAGATTTACTGAAATTCAGATTCTACCCAAAATTATTAATATTTCTTCTTAGTTGCAAATATTTATAGAATAAACAATAATTTAAAGTCACTTATGTTCATATTATATCAACACGGAAGTTTATTCTAAGGTACAGAGACAGGAAGTACATTAAAGTAAAAAGTAAGCAGAAAAACACTAGACTTTAATTAAACATCTTACGTCAAATGGTTTATGGAAACACAGAACACAATTACATGGAAAAGCTTCTGTGACAGACCGACGGTGTTACCATAATGTAGCTTTAGTGTTAGAATTACTAAAATTAACACAAATAGTAGAACACTTATTGAACCCAAACATAAATAATAATTACCACATTTGTAAAAGTTTAAGAGCGGAGATTTAAAATGCATGAATGAGACGAATTACAAACATAAATAAACACACAGTAAAGTTATCCTAGAACGTTATATGAAATGAAATTTAGAACGACTGACAATGCCCATAGGACCACAACTGAGCGTACCTAGTTCTTTTCTTATAAGTGGAAAACTGTAAACTAATTTTGCTTGAATTTCATTTGAAACAAATACAATTTATCGTGAGTGGCATAGCGGTTGGAGTGGATGGCTCATAGGCCGCAGACTCGTGTTTTGTCGGTCCATATATTCCTAAAGGAAACATACTGAGTGTTTTTTATTGCACCTATAACGCGAAGCGTTATTAAATGATGTATTACTCTACGTCAAGGTTAAGCAATTTTGTGGTCTTAAATGCTTCTATCATAACCGTATTGCACTTATACGATAATAAGAGTAGCTGTATATCAAAACATAATTAATCCATCTTCTATTTTCTAAAGGATCATTTATATTGCTACTTTGATAAAAACGGTTTGAAAAAAATTTGTGGACGTCCGGATGTTGATTGTTTGGTCACGATAACTCCCAAAAAATTGACGTATCGAGACCGGTTTTTATTAGCTTCAGAATTACGTCAACTGGTTCTCTATTTCATATCAATAGCCAGCCTGGTACGCGTCGTTTGTTAATAAAATGATTTTTAAGTTTTATAATTTTATTGCTATTAAAATTTAAATGCGCTTTCATTTTCTTCTTTAGCCTTGATAAAGAAAAAGGCCAAATGTACTTACAGCCTATATCGATTTTTATACTTTGTATAATCGATTTATTTTGTATTTATTTTTTTCATTAAATTAAATGAAACGTGTAGGCGTGCACTTTTGGTTTTTCAAATTGTTTGAAGTTTCTCACACACATGTCTCTTCCACATATATCTAAACATCCATGCTCGTCGGCTATAATCGATCCATTACAGCCTATCAAAAGCCCTGCTGAATATAGGCCTCCCCATAGATTGCTTCACATATATTTTCCTCTGTCGCCTCTTACCATACGATGATATGGGTTCTGGATTCTCTCACGTCGACAATACACGGCGGTCATCGGTTATAGGTTCAATATATCACCAAGTGGTCGATAAACTTCCGTCCAGTGCATACTCTGCTGCCATTGCTATTGTCGACTCTTCTACTACTTCTACAGAATAATTTTCTTTCCTTATCCCTTTATAATCATCCCAGTACTTCGTCTGTAACCTTGCCCGATGTAAAGCTCAGTTCAGACTACGCTATACCATTCTGCTATATAGTATAGCATAATGCTTTGTAATCAATACTAAATAATATATAACATAGCGTGAACGTGTCACAATAATTGTTCCTGAGCAGTATTGTTGTGCTATAATATTTGCTATATTATATATACTGCAGCGTAGTCTGAACTGAGCCTTAAGCTAAGACATTACATCGAGCACTGGTAGGTACAGTGAGTACTTCTGTGTATTCTCATAACTGTGATTCAAAGCATAAAACCTTTTCAACCGACTTTAAAGGAGGAGGTTCTCAATTCGACTGTATTTTTTAAGGTTTACCTCAGAACTTTTCTGGGTGAACTGATTTTGTTGGTGATTTTTTTTTTGGTGCTTCACATGTGCTCCATATAAATTTGTTTAAGATCTGATCAGTAGTTTTTGAGTTATCCTTAATAATGCGTATTTAATTGACTTCGACTACATTGATGATGTTCTCATTTTATTTATATTGAAGTCGGTTGTACAAAATTTCTAATTTTACCACTTTTACGATGTTAGTTACTTCCAAAATATCAATAGTAATTATTCTGGCTTTCACCCTTCAGCCCTGAACACAGCATTGCAAGGACTGCTGCTGGTTGATAGTTCAAATAGGAGGAGGTGGTACCTACCAGGTGGACTCACAAGCAGAAAAGCCGTCCTGGAAAGTACTAGTGTAAATTAAATCGTGGACACCATTTGACCTTTTAAAACAATATTTTATCAAAATGCACTATAGTGAAGAAAATAATCGTAAGATGCACTTTGTGTGCAAGTACTTCAAACACCAAACCAAAAAACATTTAAGTATATATGAGTTTCATCAACAAAAGTTGATGAAACTTCATCAAAACATCACTAAGGACGAATTTAAATGTTATGTAGATAATTTTAACAAATGTTTTAATTTACAACACTTGCATACTTTTAAATGGGGTTTAAGATTGTAATTAAAAATTTATAATTATTATTATCCTTAATCTGACAGATAACATACAAACATAACAAGCATAGAGGGAATCCTAAAATAAGAACACAATTCTTGTAGTTGAACTCTTTATGGATATGACGTTATACGTTATACAAATAAGATAGCTATACTATTCTCACCTTCTTTCTGTTCCATAGAACACCTCTATTGATGTGCCATTAGATAAAAAAGACGTTGTCGATACATTCATTTAGTCTATAACTTAGTAAAATTAAGGATTTTGATTAATCCCGTTCGTAATACTTAAATAAATCAATGAACGTTAATAGAAGCTTCATCTGACATCTTACAACAAAAACGTAGTCGAATAATCGGAATTTCGCACTATCGCAAAGTCGCAATCGCAAGCGCTTAGCAGTTGGTTGGATCCTGTTTCAGCACCTAACCAATGCCCTAAACGAAAACTTACCCCTAGAAAAGTGATGGTCAATGTTTGGTGGTCTAGCGCCGGTGTGATTCATCACAGCTTCTTACCTAACGAGATGAGTGAGTGAATGTGAGTGAATTTGTTGCCTCCCGTCCAGCTGATTTCTTCAATAAGGGCATCAATAAACTGCCACTACTTTGGCAAAGATGCATAGACTGCATGGGTGATTACTTTGATTAACAGAAATAAAAAAATATAGAAAAAGAATACCTTAACATATTTCATAAAAAACGGCAATTTCATAAGTCGTGAGACCTAATACCATACCAAATATGAGGGTAAGTACACTCATCTTCCGATTTACTAAAAAATTACATTTCTATTGTAGTAACATTATGTGTGACGTTATTTCACAAGACATGTCTTAATCTATAGTGATTTCGTTGGCAATGTTATCAACAATCGACATCGATATACTCGTTATGTTTGGTTTTTTTTTTATACTTTATTATATGTCTAAAGATATAAAGAAAATAGGACTAAACTTATTATTATTACATTGCAAATATTCATGTCGTAGTCTTTAAAAACTAATAGTCAGCCAGGTATGAATATTAAGTCTTGACAGTCACACGGTATATAAGCTAGTTGGATCCCATTTGTAATCTCAATTTTATAGGCTGATTTACCGCTTGCTTAGCGGAAAATAAAACTATCGAGAAATCTATATCTGTTTGGGTGAGAATGTTTTGAAATCATGTAGTGAAGGCAGGATTGATAATGCCGTGTAACGGTGGCATAACAGAATCCACTACATCCTACCAAAGAATATATATTGTTACGTAGTAGCTCTTAGACCCCATACCATCCCGTGGGTGTCGTAAAAGGCGAAAGAGAGAAATGAAAGAGGATATTGGCAGCAGTATCTTCCTGACAACAACTGAAAGTAATAAAAAATTGCGATTGCCAACCCACTTGGTTAGAGAAGAAACTTTGACAAGTATTCCAGCAGAGAAGAAAACGGCTAATACGTTCATGAATTTATTGGTAGTTGTGATAGAGCCAGAAAAGATGAGACAGACTGCGGTCATGTCGCGGTTGTTAATACTATCGTAGCAATGGCCTCTGTGTACGTTCTGTGAAGCAAACTCAGGTGTCGATTAGACAAACACATTTAAATAAAATATTTCAAACGGGTAGGTACATGGTTACATGTTTATAGTTATTATTCCTATTGCAACCCATAATTCTAAAAGCCAATAATACTAAGTCTACGAATAATTTGCAGAAATATACAACTGAAGATAAATAGATTTCATTGTGACCTTTTCACGATATTTTAATACCACGATAGTGGGAACTCCGATTATTCGACTACGTTTTTGTTGTAAGATATCAGAGGAAGCTTCTACTAACGTTCATTAATTTTATTTACGAACCGGACTAATCAAAATCTTTAATTTTACTAAGTCATAGACTAAATGAATTTATCGATAACTTTTTTGTTTCACTAATGGCATATACATAGAGGTGTCTATGGAATGAAAAAAACTAAAACTTTGTAAAATAAAGGAAGAAGATAACATAGCTATCTTATTTTGTACCACGTAAAACTTCACACATAACCATAAAGGGTTCAACTACAAGAATTGTGTTCTTATTTTAGGATTCTTTCTATGCTAGTAAATACTCTGAGGTGCTTCACAAATATTACTATAGATCTGACCTAATGGTAAGTGGTGCAGTGTTAGCTTAGCAAAAACCTATTACTCTTGCTTCGCCCACATTGTAATCACATGGAAAAACAGTTGCTGGCAGTTATTCTACTCCTTGCTGTATGCATTATGAACGAGCAACCACTAGTCTTCGGTAATTATTGCATCTTAAATCCCTTACTTATGATTTTATTCTGATTTGAGGTGGCTTCGATATCTCTGCAAAGAAACATGTCCTTAGATATCAGACAGAAAGCGTAAACTTATACGAAACCATAACTGTTGATATTGCTTGCGTAGAGCCTTTATGAAGAGCGTAATGTTGGCGATGCGGGTGTGGTCTATTTACAAAATTGCGAAATGCTCTCGGCTAAGGCTGGGTAAATATCAAAATATTTATCGTGCAATTTGTGAAATAAATTAACTATTTTTTAACAGAATAAGGGTGACAAAAGAGCACAAAGTCTCCATTATATGAATGGATGATGTGGCCTAATCTATCTTTGACTGAGACTCAAAATGTAGACGTGTTATCAACTTTGAGGACTAAAATGTCTCGATACCATTAAAAAGCGCCTTCGATTCTCTACACTCATCATACAAAACACAGCAGCATTAAGGTGCTACTTTACGTTAGTATAAACACCTCATAATAAAATATTTAACAAAACTATAATTTGTAGAAATAACATTATCATGTAACTAATTGTACATCATTGCTTCCGCCACGCATTGGACAAAATCTCACACAGGTTAATGCTGCAAAGATTAAAGCGCTAGCTTTACGTGCGTTCATTATTAAAGGAACAATTTGAAGAAAGTTAAAACTGGTTAATTTGATGTTGGCATTAACACTTAAGGAGTCGCTAATGGGTCCAACAGACCCATTAGCGACTTATCTATTAACTATTAAAATTCGACGTTTGCAAAGTTTCCGGTCTTGGTACCTTTCAACGATAGTATACCACATCAAATGACGATGTTCGTAGTCAGTTAGTTTAAGTAGAGTCAGAATGCTGGAAAGTGTGATTTTACTTCAAAGACGATATTGTATGTTATTATGTTTTTAAATTTTCTATATGATTGATCCTCTTTATTTCGGTACAAGTAAATACATAATTGTGTAAGAAAACACAGAAGTTTTGTTTGAAATAAGTAATTATAGAATTATAACGATAAGCCTAAAACTTGTCACAAACTATGGACAAATTTAGTATATTTTTGTAACAGCTTTTGTGGTATAAAACAATAAATATTAGTATTTGATTCAATAATATTTTCGTTACACATATCAATTCTTATTAGAAAGTGAACATTTACGTTTATAAAGCAGTTTTGGAATAAACATGATATTATACTAGGTCCAGTGGACCCGGTAGCAATACTTGTGTTATAAAATTAGGACGCGACTCCTAGCGTTAAGTATATCTTTCCTTCAATAAAAAAAATTAGTTTGTATTTAACGCTTTTGGCGACAATTTCCTCAACGCGACATTTTCGCACTCGTAAGTGTTGGTTTTATATTTTTGTTAGTTTTCATCCATTCGAAAAAGCAAACCCAAATCCTGAAGCGGTAATGGGAATAGAATTACTAGTGCTAGGTCTCAGCACTGCAATTCATCCCATGTCCAGCATAATGAGTAATATTGGTTTATTTCATCAAATAAATATGTGAATAATAAGGAAAATAAATCCCATCTTCTGTCAAATTGTTGCATAAAGGCAGAGTCACGCGTTACAATCTAAATGAAGATAAGTTGGATGATTTGTGTCGTAATTTATTATGCTCTTATAGAAAATTGTTTCTTTTTGATAGGTTTTAAATAATTATAACGTTATGAAAATTAGGCCTAGTTTAAATGGTAACATTCGTTGCTCTTCAAACTGACACATAATAATTCTTGTATAAAATGAATCTACAAATAAAAATAACGTTTATTTTTTAAAATTACCTGGTGGTAATCCTAATATGTTTATTAGGATCTTCTCCAGAGGTTTAACATATATGATTTTACATAGACAAACATCCAGACCCGGAACTATTATTTGTAAGCAGTACAAACACTTGTGCCATGCGGGATTTGAACCCGCGGCTCTGTAGCGCCGCAATACCTTGTTATATCAAGTATGTTTCACCGTTTATTTAAGTTTTATTACATAACTTAAATAAACGGTGAAGCCGTAGAATTACGCGTTACTTAGCGATAATTCATTACATTAAAATGTTAAAATATTAAATATCTGAGCGCCGCGTAAAAACGCGTTTTTTCTTTAGCTTTTTTAAAAATCAATTAGATTCTAAAATAATTAACCAAAAATAATGTTTAACTGTGCAAGTGTGGTTTTATTTTATATCTTATTATAAAGAACATTTTAAACCTTTCATATTCATAACAAATGTAATGCATGTAACGCGTTACTTTGGACGCTAACGGTTTCTTTGAATTTTAACACTTGTGACGTATTAGGGATTAGGGGATAACCAAATCATATGCAGTGTAAACAATTTGATATTTTTTTTCAATATGTGTGATCTAATAATATTTAGTGACGTGATCATTCATTTTAAAAATCGGATTCCTCTGATACCTCACGTTGGCTGTTGTATTTATGTAATTTTAACGCACCAATAGATTCTCGAAAACTAGAAGCGAGGAAAGTTTTAGTTTATGATCACATTTTCCTATCGCTTCTGTTTATGTTTTGAAACTTGTTATTTTAGTTTATAGATGGAGCTTAGAAGGCACGCGCGCTTGTAATTAGCGTCTTAATTATTAAACAGCGCACGTCCGCACGTAGTTGTGAGCAGCGGTATATACACATCCTTTGAAGCATATAGTTTTCATTGGGCCAAATTAGGTGTAGTAATTTAATTATGCTATCAAATATTTCATAATTATATGGAAGAAGTTGCTATCCCCCCAGCTTTTTCTGAGTAATCAATTTTGTTACGCTAAGACAGTGCGACTTACCATCTAGGGCTTCGTCACGACTTACCACCAGGTGCGATTGTGGTCAAAATTTATAATAAGTAAAAAAGTGCTCAAAGGATCAAAACATTAATTTTTAATAAAAAATAAAAATCTAAAGCTACAAAGAACTAAATACCTTCTAAAATCAGAGCTTCATTACTTCTGTATACTAAGTCTTAGCACCGACTTCTGCAGTAATTACGTAGAAATTATTTTATTCTCTTTAGTTTTCTGAACTCGGATTTTATTTCTAATTAAAATATCCAATTTTCTGAGCAGTGACGGTACGCCAAAGCAAAGCGACCAGTTCCTCAAGTAAAAAATATATCAGAAGACAAGAAAAGTTGCAACACGGAATACACTCGTTAAGTTGTTGTTTACTGTACAACGAAACTAGTGGGGATGCTTGTTGTTGATGTTGTTGCTAATTGTTCTTTTGCGGGTTTTATCGATCTTTTGTTTGCCTATATATGAGAAATAACATTCAATTGAAGCTATACAGTCTTTGTGTGTCTTCGAAATGCCCATTTTTTTTATTAATTGAGGATAGATGTAGATATCATTGATCATGTAATAATTAATTGTGTGCTCGTTTGTCACCCTTATTCTATAAAATATTAATTGTATATCTTCTTGTCTTCTTCATTGTGGTTGCAATACAGCTGGACAAAAGGCTTCTATTGTCTTAGGAATTAAAACATATAAGACATAAAACGATTGATAACGGGAACATGCAATAGTTTGCCTGCCAAGCAAAGCGACGAGCTGTCGTTTCATCATCATCATCATCAGTACATACCTTCACAAGTCCACTGCTGAACATAGGCCTCCCCCAAGGAATGCTACAAAGCACGGTACTGAGCCACCTGCATCCATCGACATCCTGCATGTCTTACCAGGTCGTCCTCCACCATCTGAGTTGGGGTCGCCTACACTTTAACCTACCGATGAAACTCTATCAGGCTGAATCGATCAAAACTTTTTCCCCATCGATTGTCGAGTATTCGAGCTACATGGCCGGCCCATTGCCACTTCAGCTCTAATCCGCTGTGCTATGTTGGTCACTCTGGTTCTTATGCGGATACCCTCATTTCTAAGTTTACCACGCAAAGAAACCCCGAGCATAGCCCTCGCTGAGCGACCTTGAGCGTCCTCATACGGCCAGCAGTGAAGGACCACGTCGCAGATCCATAAGTCATCACTGGCAACACGCACTGGTTGTACAATCTCGTTTTCAGGTTTTGAGGTATACTTGACGAGAAGATGTGTCGTAATTTCCCGAACGCTGCCCAGCCGAGTTGAATCCGTCGATTGACCTCTCGGTCGAAGTTGGACTTACCTAGTCGGACTATTCGTCCCAGATAAACATACTCGTCAACAAATTCGAGCTTAGTGCTCCCAACAACTACCAGCCTAGGTGTGACATGGACATTACACATGATCTTTGTTTTGTCCATGTTCATCTTAAGACCTATCCGTTGGGGGACACTATTGAGGTCATTGAGCATAGTGCTAAGGTCTTCCAGCGATTCTGCTATAAGTACTATATCGTCGGCAAATCAAAGTTGAGTGATGTACTCGCCATTAATGTTAATACCGTATTCTTTCCAGTCCAGTAGCTTGAAAACGTCTTCCAATGCAGCGGTGAAGAGTTTCGGGGATATAACGTCACCCAGTTCTACACCTCTTTGTAGGTGTATAGGTTTCGTACTCTAATTCTGTACTCGGATAGCCATCGTAGCCCTACTGTACAAACACTTCAGCACTTCGATATACCGACAGTCAACTTAGCACTGCTGAAGGGACTGTAGCACCGCTTAAATTTCGACGGAATCAAAGGGTTTCTCATAGTCCACATACGCAAAGCAAAAAGGCAGATTGTACTCTTTGGTATTCTGTACAATTTGCCGAAGGGTATATATGTAGTCTATTTTACTAAAGCCTTTTCGGAAAGTGGCTTGTTCGGGAGGCTGGAAGTCGTCGAGTCTACGTGCGAGACGATTCATTATGACTCTCGAAAACAGCACGTAGACGCGGCTCAGAAGGGAAATCGGTCTGTAGTTCTTCAAGGGCCACCGCACTTATGCTACATGCCTCCGGAGTAGTCCCATCACGGACGGAATTAAAGAGCTTCTGAAGGACTTCAAGTACCGGTTTTCAACCACTTTCAGAAGCTCCCCTATAATTCCCATAGCACATAGAACCTCTCAATCTCACTCAAAATCTCAGGTGTCCCAGAAATGATGTTGCCACACTCGGTCTTCTGCTTTGACAGTTGGCTCTTTCTAGAAGACAATCCCTGGCAAAGACTTTGGAGCCTTGGTTCCGCTCGATCGCTTCTTCAATACGAGCTGTTTCGAAGTTGCTTAAGTCCCGCCGCATGCATTTGGAGATCTGTTTGTTCAGTTGCCTGTATGCTATCAAATCTGTTGAAGACTGCAGCTTCATTTTCCATATAGCAGCCATAAGATTAAAATTGTGATCGGAGAGTTTTATTGTTCTTCTGCGGCGGGTCTTGCAGAACTTAGCTCCGACCGCACGAACAGTTTCCACGCGCTTTTTATTCATATCGTCCACTGCATTGCAGTCTTCTAGGCACTAAAGACGGTTTTGTCGAAACTCGAGCTGAAATGTTTTGGGACTTTGGATTAGAGCACGAGGTGGACGGAGCGTTGACTTCATTAGACGTGACCTCTCCAACTTAACGTTTAGGTTCAGTGTACCTCTCACCATTCGGTGATTAAAACCCTCTTAGAAAAGAGAGGCAGCCTGTGCCCAGGAAGTATATAGGCTGTAACTTTACGTTTTACTTTTAACAGAAATCAATTATAAACAACCGTATTTGGCTGCACCCAGTTGTAGCTGGTGAAACCTAGTTGCATCCGCACTTCGGCTTTTAGCCGTAAAAAATTATTTGGGAGTAAATTTGAAAGATTATTTTAATCTTAATTATGTTTTTAAGAATGAAAGCACGACTAAACAAGAAATACCTATGTCATCATTGAGAATAGCTAACCTTGAGAAATGTATTGATTAATTTTGTATATTAATAAAGCTTGAATTTAAAAGGATCAAGTAATGGTTTGCAATTTTTTTATATAGAATAAGGGTGACAAACGAGCACACAGTCCACCTGATGGTAAGTGGTTACTGCGGCCCATAGACATCTACATCTATCTTCGTTTGCGAATTTAATTGCAGATGCGTTGTCAGCCGTGAGGACTAAGATGAAATGCCTCTTTTCCAGTAAAAAGGGTCTCCGGTTCTCTACACTCACCATACGAAACACAGCAGCATTAAGCTGCTATTTTACGCTGGTATTCTGTGAGAGCGTGGTCCTTCCCCGGTCGAGCCGACCCATTCGTGCTACAACTATACTATTAATATAGCTGCAGCATGGCTCTACCACGTAAAAAATTCACAAATTCACTTTCATATCAATTAAAGGCTAAGAAATGAATTAGTCAAAAGGTTAAAGGCCTGCCGTTATATAAATTAATATACCTACCTATAGTACCTATACAAATTTTTCATTCTTTTAGAATAAAAAAAAATTATATTGTAAAGGAAACAAATGAATCGAGCTCGTACCTATACTAAATGTTGCACTCAACCGTGTTGAAACACAGTATATGTTCTATCTTTTGTTCGTTTGAAAGAGTTAATATGAATAAATCTTTTATACGTCAGTGAATATGGACGATTGTAGAAAGAATTGTTTGCCTTTTAAAATGTCATGTTTAGTCGCTTAAATTGTATCATATAAATATATCCCCAGGTTTGAGAAACTTGGAAAACTTAGAGGCAATGATAGGATATTCGACGGCATGAATTTGGTCCCGTATGAGAGAGGTGCCGCGGAGAGGCGGTGTAAGAAAATTCACTACCCAATATGGTCCCGTGGGTGTCGTCAGCAGCATATTTTTGATGACAAATAAAAAAAATAAAAAACTGCAGTTTCCAACTCGCTTGTTAAGCGTCGCTACAATTGAAAATATCACACAATCATACAATATACGGGGGAATCTTTTGTACAGCGATGGACTTATGATGGGCCTGTGATGAAGATGAGAGTGGTAAATCTCTTGTGTGAGGTGAGACTCTATGTGCATAGACACTTTGGCGACATCTCATCCCGGGAGTACCTCGCTTAGACTGGGTCACATCACTTTTTCACGATCAGTTTTTGGATGTACGTCAGTTCAACTGAGAAGTTTAACTGACAGTATGCCCGAAAAAATCCGTGGGTTGTCGTGAGTTTAAAATTTCAACTTAAGCTTTCACACTCACGGTCAGTTTTTGGATGTACACCAGTTAAACTGATCAGTTTAACTGACGTACATACACGTGTTCGACCATAAGTGTTCCTTGTTGTGTAACTACGGAACCCTAAAAATTATTAATTATTTATCCATTCTGACTTCTGTACTTATTTATAACAATATAACCAAGGCTATAACCATTGCAGACTTCTAAAAGATGCAGGAAGTCGATGGATGCAAATGGCAGAGGACCCTGCTTTGTGGTATTCCTTGGGGGAGGCCCATATTTAGCAGAGGACTTGTGAATAGCTGTAATGATGAATGATGAACGAAAGCTACCTTTTATATTAAAATCTACAAAAGAAATCCCTCTCTTTCCCTCTTAATTTTTTTTATATAATAAGGGTGACAAACGAGCACACACTCCACCTGATGCTATATGATAGACAACTACATCTATCCTCGATTAAAAAACAAAATGCAGATGCGTTGTCACCCCTGAGGACTAAGATGGAGTGCCTCATTTCCAGTAAAACGGATATCCGGTTCTCTACACTCACCATACAAAACACAACAGCATTAAGCTGCTATTTCGCTAGTATTCTGTGAGAGCGAGATGCTTTCCCCGTCGAGCCCACCCATTCGTGCTACAACCATAATATAGCTACAGCGTGGATCTACAACGTGTAACAAATGTTTTATCACTAGTAAAAATATGTCTCGTTAGTTATATGCAATGACCGTAGGTTCGTTCTTCGTATCATCGCTACCTGAATAATAAACCTATAGGTTTATAACAAATCTATTACTTAAAAGTTTATTATTTACTTAAAGGCTCATAATTGAGTTTGCAATGTTTTGCGTTTATTTATTTCTGGTAAATATAACCAAGATAATCATATTGCAAGCATGATTTTTTAATAATGTTCAAAGTAAGTCAAATTAAGATTAACTAAATCAAACTCATGTGAAGTTCCAATCCAGTTATCGCTGATTTTAGACTGAAAATTAACTTCTTAATCTCTCTGATATCTGCTTTGCACTAGAAGGGTGGCCAGGCATGAGGAGAGGCCCACTTTCCCCAGCTAAAAAGCAAGTGTGTTTATTTTCTCCATTGGTTTTATGACTGATGTTCCTTATACCCTTTACTGGGGCATGTAAAATAAGACAAATATATGAATTAAATGCTAACTGGTTCAAGTCAAATCAACACAACACTTTACCTTGCTTACTCGTTGTAATAATGTCTAAAGCAGCGGGTGCCCAAAAAAGTGCTTAAAGCCCTAAGGTTGCAGCACTGGATTTTAGTACGTTAATCAGAGATTCCTCATGCCTGGGACTCATTGGGCGATCGTGTCATCACCGCGCTGTCGTACTCATTACAGCGTTAGTCCATTTGATATTGTTGACGAAGCCACGCTACAGCTATATAATGGCTGAAGCGCGAACAGTTCGGCTTGACCGCGGAAGGACGAAGCTTTTGCAGAATTTCAATCTAAAATAGCAGTTTAATGCTAGTGTTTCGTATGGTTAGTGTATAGAATTACAAGCCCTTTTTGCTCGTACGTTCTATCTTAGTCCTCAGTGGTGACAACGCATCCACATTTTGATTCTTATCCGAGTAAAGTTGTAGGGTAGAGTAAAGTTGTACTATGGGCCACATCCACTTACCAACAGGTGGACGGTGTGTTTATTTGTCGCCATATGCTTATATAAATATAGATTGTTCATAGCAATTGAGGACATCAATTTTGAAATATTTATTTAGAAAAATGTTTATTAAACACAAAATAAAACATATGCTAAAGATTCTGCCCATTTATACCCCGTCACTTTTTATTATTAATTCGTCTGTATTAAGGTAGTCGCACTCTTAAAGGAATTATCTGTGTCATACAGACAGATAGTCAGATAACTACCGCGGCAGAACCATAAGTGTTCTGTTTTGCTAAAATTGGCACGAAACATTTCCTATATGGGTTCAGTTAACGATACCAGTGACTAAACCATTAATCAGCCTCCCTAAATAGACTGTGTGTGAAAAAGTGAGTTATACGTCAAAGCGCATTTTTAAGTATGTCAACACAATAGACTCTGTGAAGTGAGTCGTGGTAATTCGGTATGTCAACTTTTATCAAAGTGTCGTTTTTAAAAATGTTTGCTTTATATATACTGAGTGTTACAAAACTACCCGTAAAGCCAAAAGGAGGTTAAATGGGGCCTTATAACGAGTCCATTCACAATATTTAAGAACCGTAGTAACGCTGTATAACATACATCAAAAAAATAAAAAAATATTATTACACTGATGTGCAAACCCCATTTCAGTAAAATTAAAGAGTAAACTACGCAGAATGTACCTATATTTCTACCTAATTCGCGGAACGACAAAAATTTTAAAAGACCTAACCTAACGAAACAACCTAAACGAACACTTACTTTTTCATAATAAACGTCAAATTTACAGAAACGGCTCAAAGTGTGCTCCGCCTTGCTCAATACACAACCTCGCTCGTCGGGGTATGGGTTGTGTGGCATTTCGCACCATTGTCGGTGTTATTGATGCGAAAACCGATCTAACACGCTGTTCCATCTCGGCAACCGTTGGGCAATCGGCGACATACTCTCTGTCCTTCACATAACCCCTAAAAAGAAGTCCCAGGGTGTGAGGTCCGGAGAACGAGCAGGCCATAGCACCGGTCCCCCGCGGCCGATCCATCCTCGCGGAAAGCGAACATTAAGATGTTCTCGTACGTTTCGAGCAAAATGTACCGGAGCTCCATCACGCTGAAACACCATGTTTCTTTGGGTCTCAAAGTAATCCCAGTCAGCCACAGGAAAGTCGTCAATCGCCTCTTCGAATTCCTTTTGTAAAAACGTTAGATAGTTGCTACCGTTCAGACGTGATGGCATAATGACGGGACCGATGACATAAAGGCCAGCCCACACATTCAGCCGCCACTGGTGTTGGAATCTGCCCTGCCGTGAAGCATGTGGATTCACGCGAGCCTAAACGTAATCGTTATGCATATTTGAAAGTCCTGGCCTCGTGAATGTTGCCTCGTCCGTCCAAGGAACATAGTTTACGTAATTAGGGTTTTCCTCTAACTGCCTGAGGTACCACTCACAGAAGTTCCTCCTGGGTGCAAAATCGGAGGGTATCAGCTCCTGTGTACGGCGATAATGATAAGGGTGATGATTGTCGTCACGAAGAATTCGTCAAACTGCAGAATGGTTTATACCGAATCTTGTTCCGGCTCGCCTCGTACTTGTGGTCGGCTCTTCTTCAAAATGCTCTAACACTAATTCAACCTGCCTGGCGTCGACTGTGCTTGGACGTCTACTTCCAGTAGACCGATGAAAAGAGCCGGTGGAATGTAGTCGTCTTGACATGTTCAGAAAACACTGGTACGAAGGCAGCCGTCGCTGTTTAGTGGGCGGTCTAACATCGATAAATCGTTGCCAATACAGTTCGCGAGCACGATTTAAATTGCTATCTTCATGGCCTACGCATAACATCATATCGTAATATTCCGAGTTGGAAGGCATCGTTATTTTGCAAAAAAATGTTGAAAAAAAACTCGAAACAGTTGTAGGATATCGATTAGAAGATTTGAAATTGACAACATATTTTTTTTCCAACTTGACATTTTTTGAACCCAGTACTTGAGTATAATGACATTCTTGTATTGAGGTAGCAAACATTTATGAATGAAAAATAGAAAAACTATTAAAGTAGACAATTATTAGGTAAAAAAGGTACGTAGGCCTTTCTGTTAAATAATCTGGTTCCCTGACATGACAGCTTACTAGGGTTGACAAAATTATTGGCTTTGATAATTAAATATATTTTTACGGGGTATGTTGTAACACGTTGTATATGAGGTTAATAATAAAAATTAAAATATTAAACACTAAAGTATTAAAGTATAAAACGAGCATGTATCCGTAGGTATATGGTTCTGAAGGAGGTGAGAGAGGTGTATCAGGATCAGGATCCAAATGGGAGTCCGTAGTCTATGCCTGTTCCTCTGAGTGACAGACGTGATTGTTTATGTTTATCTATGTTTGAAATATTAAATAACATTAAATTAACATGTTTACTACATAAATGATGACTTCATAGATGAGGCTGAAGTGTTTGCTAAATTTGTCAAACAAAGAAAAAGTATTAATTAAAACGTAGTGATTATATACTCTTTGGTAATAATAATTCTTAAATTGACATTGTACTTTTAGGTAAGATGATTTAACTTAATACATGTTATTGTTTACAGTAAGCAAACACAAACATTGTTTTCGCTTATTTTGCTTTATGTGATCGTAAATATGATCGAAAGGAAAAATGGTCTTTGCATCGTAGGACGTACATAGGTTTAATAACTGTTATTTACTTTGTATAAATTGACAGAGTAGCCCACGCACAAACTGGCTAATTATTAAAAATAAATCAAACTTTATCAAGATAGACTCTCTTTAGTAAGGCAATAGCCAACGTAAGGATATTTTATAAACAAACCCGTGACGTTAGCATTTGACAACTTAGCAAACAACGTAATATGGTTTTCAGCATAGCTTATAAGAATTATCGTGACGTAGCACTTTGTTCTGATACCCATCACCAAAGAGTATATAATAACTACGTTTTATCTATCTATTTTGCTGCCGATAATAGTAAAGGGGGGGGGGGCTGAGGTACACGAAGCTGATGTAATACATGTAGTTAACTAATTATTGAAGTATTTATATTTTATATAGATAAAGGAAAGAGTTTCTTTTTGTATGGAGAATGGGCCCACCAAAAACTGTGATGACTCGTAATGAAATGTATGTAGATTTATTCCTTATAGTCTCTAGATTACTATAGTAATATTAGTTGAACCATATATAAAGGGAATACTGACTGTGTAATAGTTTTTTATTGATATCCTATGTTATAATAGTGCACTGTAATTATAAAAAGTATAAAAAAGTTGTAGGTTCTTCGAATTCTTAAGTACTACTTGGTGGTTGGAATTTTTAACAGTACCGGAGTAAACAGTATGAATATACAGACGCGGTGATGTATTGATTCTTAACTGTATTTATTATTTATTGTGGTGTATTGAATACTAAGCACAGAATACATTACAAATGTATTCAAGTGAAGCAAAAAGTAAGCCAAAACTATGCTCAACTAATTCTAAAAACAAGCACACATATACTTATTTATCTAATATCATTTGCAACCAGTAACACGGTTTTAGGTGCATGTGTGCGGCCAACAGTGAACCTTTAAGGGGTGTTTTGCGAGTTTTACCTGTACAGCGATTGAGAAAATAAATAGCACGTAAGATGTTTTGAACTGGTCGTGTTAGGATAAAAAAACTCTGTATTGTCACTGTATTTGTTATTGTAAAATCATCACATTCTTAAAGCAGTATTAAAAGTGACACATACCAACAGGTGCAGTGTCAGGACATTGTTATTAATATGTATTGATTGAAATAACATGTTTACATTCCAACCACCATTAAAACCACAATGACTGGATAGTAACATATCCGATTTTTACGATATTAACCACGAAAAATAAATAGCATGTAAGGTGTTTTGAACTATTTGTTTTAGGATAAAAAGAAAAACTGTATTGTCATTGCATTTTCATTGTTTATTATTGTAAAATCATCATATTCTTAAAGCAGTCTATTATAAGTATCACAGGCCGCGGGGCGCAATGCCAGGACATTCATTTAATATGTGTTGATTGATTAGCACGTTTACATCCAACCACAATTGAAGCTAAAATGTAAAATTCTCGAGTAGCAGTCTCGTACCGGTAAGCTCAGTGTGGGGCGGCTACCCTCTAGATGGAGTGACGACCTGGTAAGACATTCAAAAAGTCGATGGATGCAGGTGGCTCAGGACCGTGCTTTGTATAATTCCTTGTGGGAGGCCTATGTTCAGAAGTGGACTTGTGTAGGGCTGTAATGATGAAGAAGTTTTAAACTAGTTGTGTACGGATACGGCTCGACCGGGGTAGGACACGCTCTGACTGAAAACGCTACCAGCGTAAAATAGTAGCTTAATACACCTGTGTTTCGTATGGTGAATGTAGAGAACCGGAATCCTTTTTTACTGGAAACAAAGCACTCCATCTTAGTCCTCAGGGGTGACAATGCATCTGCATTTTGATTCTTAAACGAGGATAAATGTAGATGTCTATGAGCCACAGCATCTACTTACCATCAGGTGGACCGTGCGCTCGTTTGTCACACTTATTCTATAAAAAAAAAACCAAAGGAGATTGTCAATTGAAAGAGATACGAAAAGGTACCAGAGCATCTATTCAACTTGCTCGGCGTTTACTTATAAATTAGGCGCTTTATTTATAATAAGGCGCATGGTAGAAACAGGTCAAGTAAGTAACAATAATTACAAGTTTTATTGATTATTATTCGCCATCATTACAACAATTCACTGCTGAACATAGGTCTTCCCTAAATTAAATATATAATGTAAAATATTGTATAGCCTTTCCGTCAACTGCCATCGCGTTTCGTCCCGTATGGTGTCGTAAAAGTCGTAACAGAGTAAAATAAAGATACCAGGAGATAAACAGCAACATCTCCCTATAGAATACCACAAAAAGCTTTGCGTTGCCACAAGCGTAGCAACTGTGGCAAAAACTACCATATAGTAATGATGCATATTTATATTACTATATAAATAGGCATCATTACTACTTCTGTATAAATTATTCCAATCATTGTGAGGTTCATTTAAGTGGTATTCACAAATACGAGCGCACAGTGGCACATAAAATGAGTTATCAATCATCAATTTTTCTTTTAGTAGTTTAGGTATTAAGAATCTAGATAAATGATTACATAACTTAAAAATACAGTGACGGGAAGTAGAAGCAGCACGCTTATAACTAGCCACAGAATAGAATAGAATCATTTTTATTCAATATAGATTACAATTCATAATACTTATTAAAATTCATTTTTTACTTTTACCACTGGTTCGCAAAAAAACCTCTGTCGTGGGAAGAACCAGCAAGAAACCCAGCGAGACCTTTTTTTTAAAAAAAAAAACACATTTTACAATATAATATTTTCATACAATTGTTTTGAAAACATTTAGAAACAGCATGGTAGCGATCACCTCATCCCCAGGGGTTATTATCAGTCATGTACTCTCTAGTAGTATAATAACCCTTACTAGACAATTTTGCTTAAGAAATAATTTAAACCTTTTGATAGAAAAGGTCTGCATATTATTATAGTAATTGTTGATGCCGCTCTGGAAATGGCAGGAGTTACAGTTACAGGCATAAGGGGTGGTTGTGGGATGTTACCGATGTCTTCAATATTCATGCATTGTAATTCCATATCCCTGTTATCATTTGTGTCTCCATACAGTTGTAGAAGCTCTCGTCCGACAAGATTGCAGACTCATTCTAAATGATCCACCTGAAAAGTGTTTTTTTTTCATCAACTAACCGAACAGACTATAGTTTTACAGTGTCTACCACCTAAATAATAATATTTATTAATATTTTATTTATTTCAATCATTATTACTAATAAACAGTCTTAATGCCTCTTAAATTATATATAAATAGCATGTACTTGTTTCCCTTCATAATACTTTTGTAGTAAACCAGATTCCACTAAGGTAAAAAGAAATAAAAATACATCAAATCAGAAAGGTAAACAAGTGACGTAGTTATTTTAGAATTATAACATTATTTGACTAAGTACAAGTTTTTAGAAGTTTTATTTACACTAAATTCATTTAAGGTAAAAAATATTACTTGTGTATTAAGTACAAAGGCATACAAATATGGGGTAAGGTAAGGAACAAGTAGCATCTATCTAATAACAACTAAAGAAAAAAAAACTGTGGTTATCGAATATCTCCCCTATAAGGCAATCTGTGGGGGAGGTCTATGTTCAGCAGTAGACTTTGATAGGCTGTAAAATTAAAAATAACCTGGTGGTGAATAGCCAAATTGTTTGTAGTGCGAGGTGTATGATATTACAAACATCAATCTGTGTGTCAAAGCGATTATGCCAACTCCTCCGGGTAAGCCTATTTCAGGCAGGGGATCACTTACAGGCTGTTAAACTAAAGTAAGTACCTGGTGTGATGGTATCCACTGCAAAATAATTCTCTTTCTGCTGAGTTAATTGGCACAGCCCGTGTGTGGTGAGCTCTTAAAATTGAAGATCCACATGGAATACAAATCTTCTAATGGAATGAGCAATTTCAATACTTTCTTGCAATATTCTTAGGTAGTTACAACAAACTGCATCAAGTAGGTGTAACTGAAAAAATTGGGAATGCAAATAAAAATAAAGAAGTAAAGAAATATTAAATTCAGAAAGAATGTACATTACCTACAATCAACAAAATAAAATAAAAATAATGTAAACAAAATTCTTGCTTCCCTGATGGAGTTTAAATATAATAAACATAAATAGTAGATGTATTTAATCAAATATTAACACTAATGTGTATTCCTAATAACATCCATTTATTTTTATGTTATCTATATCTATAAATATTAAATTCAGAAGGAATGTGTGTACATTCCTTCTGAATTTAAGCAGCGTCTTCCTATTAACAACTACCAATAAAAAAAACTGAGGTTGCCGACTCGTCTACTAAGCATGGCAACTATAGCAAGTATCCTCCTTTGAGGAAATCTGAAGGAAGGTCTATGTTCAGCAATGGGCTTTTGATAGGATGTAACGGTTGTGGACATAGTTACTCTGACAGACACTTTTAACATAGATTTGTGTATATTTTGTGTGATTTTATTTTATCTATTAATTAAATTAGATTTTACCAATAACATAACACTTCAATACTTTGACACTTTTAAACTTTTAGCATACTAATAAGAATTGTGTTTGTCATTTGTTTTAGGTAATTCAACATAAATTATAGATTTTCCAACATTCTAGGAGCAAAAGTAAACTTGTATTATACACTCACATATACTTTTAATTAAACTCGTCAGTTTTCATTTTCGAAAGTCATTGGCTAATTAAATACATAATGTAGAATATTTGACTAACCTGTATAATATAATCCAACACTTGTTGCATTTGATTACACATTGACATATGAATTTGTTAGTAATATGAAGGGATATTTATTAGTATTTTTACAAACTTAAAATAATTAAGTACTAAAACATGTATAGATCGTTAAGTGTCTGTGGGTGTGGGTCGTTTATTATTATTTCAAAAAAATCGTACCATATCTCAATATTCAGTAAAAATAAAATAAAATGTAATACATTATAAACGAAAATTAGTAGTTTTCGTTTCCGTAGTTTAATATTTTTGGACTAGAACTTCGAGAGTGACAAAAATAAGATATATTTCACATAAAAGTTTGAAACTTTAAATCAATTGTAGGTTTTGTACAGTTGAATTCTTCGCATTCCATAAGATAAGATACTCACTTCTTGAGAAATCCACAAATAAAAAAGCTGTCTCGGCTAGTTATTGTCTTCGCACAGTGCGTTGAAATCCACAAATATTATTTAATTGTTTTCAGTGTATGCTGGTCTTCCAGATGCAATTTTCTTAAAATTGCAAATAAGTACAAAAAACAGCAGCGTGACGAATGTCATTGCCTTAAAGTAATACCCGGCCGCCGGCACAGAAATAGATATGATGCTTATATTATGATAATATGGCCGTCGGTTATTACCCAGCACGGAAGTCAATGACAAAATAGCGTTTCGTTCCACGGTGTCTTTGAACCATGTTATATGATATAAACTAACACTTTTAGAAATAGGATAAAAATCTCAGTGGTATCCCTTTTTAGTAATAAATATATAATATACAAATAAGTATAAATATAATATGTATATAATTGTATTATATAGTATAATTAAGTTATCTTTGTAAAAAAAACATTTTTCTTTTAATAGAAACTGCAAAAATGATTCATTACACGCATTTTTTCCCATATTACATTAACCAGAACACGGAATATCAAAACCACTCATTTTTTTTTTAGATTTCTTTATTCCGTTTAGATATTCATAAAATCTATAGGCCATTTATTATAATAAATTGGTAACTTTTTTTGTATGTAATACCATTAAGGGTCGTTAAAATTTCTAGTGGGCCCAAAAACGACTGACTCCTTTTATGAGAATTTATAAAATTTTTTAGTGAAGCCTAATATTTTAAATTGTTTACAGACTACTACGTTACGAACGCTTATAGATGGCTTTTAACAAATTGATTTTAATAATGAAAGTTGTCGACTAGGTGGGCATTTTAAGTGTTCTCAAATATATCGGTGCACTGAAAAATGCTTCTCGAACATGTTACGTCGAACGTTTTCAGTGAATATTCACGTAAGCCTCGTCGTCTTTTAATCAACGCATCGAAGAGATATAAAATTTAAACATATTTCATTTTATAACGTTAAAACTGAAATGCTTTTCAGTACGCATAAATCTATACGAGTAGGCTTCAACCATTTTCATATTTCTCAAATTTTCATTAATGTATAGGTACAAAAATTAAATGTCAAATATAAAATAGGAGACATTTGAACTGCAATCGTCAATTCACCTTCAAAACGTGATTATCACCAATGCTCCTTAGTTACTGATGAAAAAGAATAATTAATACAAAACTATATTGTTAGAGATTCTATGCGAAAAATAAAAATATAGCGGCATATGAAGTCCGCCAACGCACATTAGGACATATTATAACCGTGTTTTGTTAAAATATGAACTAATCCATATCGTCCCGTGGGTGTCGTAAGAGGCAACAGACCGAAACTAAAGCAGGAGATGGGCAGCAGCATCTTTCTAAAAATAACTTAATAAAAAAAACTGCGTTAGCCAAATCTCTATCTGTTCGTAAAGTTTAATCACAATCGGTTCAGCCATTCAGAAGGTTAGCCCGTACTGACGGACAAACGGACAGACGAACAAACAGACAGACAGACAAACAAAAACTTTAATAATGGTAATTTATGTATTTATAACATGCAAATAAACCTCTGAGCTTAATAGAAGTCATACATATATTGCAGACATAGTCATATTTGCAACTCCCACGTTGGGCGACTCACACTAAATGGAGTGACCTAAAGAAACACGTAGGCAGGCAATGGATGCAGGTGACACAGAACTGTACTTTGGGGCAATATATGGAGGTGGCATATGTTCAGCAGTAGACTTGTGATGGGCTGTAATAGTTTGTTATCGGTCTATTTTTTTTACGAATAATTATTTAGTTCTTTTTCCAACAGCATATGTCTTTATAACTCGGCAAACCATAACAGTTAAGAGCAGGGCATTAAGTGTACAACATGTGCCATGTGTAACTTACAAGGCTCATTAACCTACGACAGTCCAAGTTGTGTCGTGAACATTAGTGTCAAGCTGACCGACGCATTGTGTGTACACTGGGAACTTTGACATTTTGACATTATATATGTATTTATATAAATTCTTAAGCTACAATTTAGGTTAATAAAATTATTTATTGATAAAAAACAAAGAAAAAATATAACATAGACGGAAACTATAATAATTTATTTAAAAATTTTAGAATATTACCTATACATGTAAAACTTAAGTACTTAATTGCAATAGATCAATTTAAATCTCTAGAGTTTAAAACATTTCGAACATTTAGCAAAAATATTAGAATTACTGAAAGAAATACGTTGAGCATTTGAGGGTTAACAGTTATTATGGCAAGAGGACGAGAAAATATCTAGTACCACGTATTTTTAACGAGATATTTTCTGAAGACGAATGTAAAAGCAAAGAAATATTTAAAAGAAAGTTGAAAGCGTGGTTGCTGGATACGTGTAATAGTTAATACTGTCTAAATAAAAAAATAGTCTTAACTAATAGTTAAATGTGTAATTATTAATAAGTTTAAATATAATTAAGTATATAAATAACACTGCTAAGTTTAAATTTATCTATTTTTTTTCTATTTTAAGTTTAAAATCCAAGATTAAGTTATTAATTACAGTAGGTACATAGAATGTAGGTGGGTGATGTATTCGCCAACAAACTGCCCTGCAGTTTGGCGAAAGTAGTATAAGAAATAACCGACTGTATTTTTGTGTAATAAACATTTAAAAAAAAAGAGTAGACTTATTTTTATGAGTTTCTAAGATAATGTAGTACTAAGTATACATCATATAAACCGTGGAGTATAATGAGCTAACTGTCACATAGACTCGTTTGCAATGTATTTGTATATTTACTATATGTTGAGGAAAAAGCATTAGGTTTATAAAAACACAAATACAGAATTGTATTTCATTTTCTTGTCCCGTCTCGTGCCACTGTTTACAACTGGTTTAATGAGTTTAAACGTGGTCGCACTAATCTCACCGACGATCTGCGCGAGGGACGGCCTTCTACGGCAACGACTGAAGATAACATCAGTGTTGTGCGGCGTATGATAGAGACTGACAAAAAAGTGACTTATCAGCAGATTTGGACAAGCTTAGGCATCGGTATGAGTCAAGTGCATAAAATCCTCCATGAACATTTGGCGGTCAGGAAGCTGTCTGCTGTCTGTGTGTTTCCTTCCGAGAAGTTGCCAACTAAAACGAAGAGAGGTTGAAGCGTGGGAAGAAAGATGGTGGCCTCGTTCTTCGGAAGGATAGGTCATTACGCAACAATTGTTTTAGAGGATCGTAAAACATTTACTGCAGAGTGGTACACTAACAATTGTTTGCTAGGTTGTTCAGTTTTTGATTTTCTAAGAACTTTCAGTGTTATCCTCGTATTGAAGATGGGCTAGATTAAGAGTACCCTTAACCTACGAGCATGTATGCGTAGGTATATGGATGTAAAGGAGGCGAAAGAGGTGTGTTAAGATCGTGCCAAATGGAAGTCCGTAGTATCTGCCAACCGCTCTTGGTAACAGGCGTGAGTGCTTATGATATGATTAATAAGGTAAAATTGTGACTGTTGGGAACAAGATAGTCTACTTGTGCGTTTTTTCCCGCGTTTTAAAAGGTCTGATGATGATGAAGAATAAGTGCTATAAAAATATAACAGAAGTTGTTAAAACCCATTTTGTCCACCATAATCCGGTAACTGGGGTTTTTAGTACGTTTTTTTCTTGTTTTTGTTACTAACCATGTTCAAAAAACGAGAAGTTTCTATATTCGACGTATTTTTTGTAAGTTTATAGATTTCTCGAAAATGGCAGAACCGATCATAATGATTCTTTTTACTGAATATTTTTAAATTGGCGTATACTATAAACATTGGAAAAAAAGAAACAAATCAAAGGTTGGAAAAATAAAGAAAAATCTTCAACTTTCATGATTTTTTTTTTTCGTTTAGACAACATTCTACTGGCTACTTTGTACTTGTGACTCCTTAGACCACTCAAACCGATAAAAAATAAAGTTTTTGTAAAAAGTAAAACCTAATCGTACTTTTTACTATTTACTACCGTGCTTGTCTTCAAAAGATTTGAAGTTCGACTCCGGAAGCTATTATGTGGAATTTTATATTTTTTAGTTAATGTAGTCGATTTTTACTTTAAATTAATAGTTTTTTTTTTTAGTTTAGAGGGAAACTAAAACAGAAAATAGGCAGCAGCATCTTCCTGAAAATAGCTCAAGATATTAAAAAAACTGCGATTGCCAACCTGCATGCCAAGCGTGGCAACTATTGCAAAATCCAACCTATCAAGGAATTTATCGATGAGAACTATGTTCAACAGTGGACTTTAGGCTGTAAAGGATGGATGGAAAAGTTTATTTTTTTACTTGCTCTTATGTATTTATGTCGATGGAAGATTATATTTATAAATTCTTTTCCCTTCTTCCATATCATCAGTTCTCAATACAAAGATTTTCCAAAAGAAATCTCTTGCGTAGCTGAATTAATTTATATAGCGTAATATCTCTATATATACTAGTATTATACGAGTATATATATTTGAAAGCCAGAATATGTTTGTATTCTTCTCAATCACACAATAACGGCTAAACGGATTTGGTTGAAAATGCGCATAAATAGACTATGTGAATTCGTCAAGGTAAACACATAAATTTAAATATTTTATCACTTTTGTTTCATATAATCGAAAATTTATATCGCTGACTAAAAGTTAGATATTGCGATGCGATGTTTCTGTCATCCCAACTTAGATTAGTGGCTTTCATGAACGAGCTAAAACTTCATCATGGACGGGTAGACTGAATATTGTTTAGTTCTCAATATAAACTGCATAATATTCAGCACTACTTCATTAATTTATACATTACTATTTTAATTACCAGAAAAATTTAAGAGCACATTCAGTCTCTAAAATAGCACACAATAGTAGATATAAGAACAGTTATATAAACAATCCCAAATTCAATTTCAAAATATTCTAAATTGGGTAATAGTACGGTATTTTCTTTACTCATATGGTAATAGCAAAGCGCAGACGGATGAATTTCACTGATAATTCGTGGAATGGTTGTAGGTACCAAGTGCAAATACAGTCTAGTATTGCCAAACACTGTTGTTTTATACTGTGTACTTTAGTCCAAGTTTTCAAATAATATAAGAGCTAATGGCTCGGTTAAATAAAAAAAAAAAATTCACATAAGTTATAGGTACACGATATTGTAAAATCCCTTACATCATTTTCGTATTTCATACATTCAAATTTAGTGTTGTTTTGTTATAAAGTAGCTTTTCGCCCCGCGGTGTTACCTCGCAAGTTTTACGGTGTTACGTCTAGACAGTCATGGCATGAAGCTTAGGGTACACTTATTATGAGCATGAAATCATATGAAAACTTTCTCATATTTCGGAGTGATAATTATCGCAGAATATAGTTAGACTAAGGTCTATCGAGTGCTTAAAACCGCTTTTCCCTTAGTATTGCAGTACATTCATCCTCCTTCAATAAAGCATTTTCTGTTACAGCTTAACGCTTGTGGAATACATTAAAAATTATCATTTTCAGCTTTATGCTAAATTAATTTACGTGGAAGAGCCATGATGCAGCTATTTGGTTGTAGCACGAATAGGTTAGGCTCAACCGTGGGAGGAACATGCTCTCACAGAATACCAGCTTAAAATAGCAGCTTGATGCTGCTGTGTTCCGTATGGGTGAGGGTAGGGAACCAAAGAACCATTTTACTGGAAACAAGGAACATATTTTGGTTCTTATTCGAGAAAAAATGTAGATATTTATGAGCCATAGTATTCATTTACCATCAGGTGGATGATATAACGGGACATCAAAACTACGCGAAAAACTGCAGGCAAAACCATGATTTTTTCGCCACGTTACACGTTCCAATTTTAAGAATAAAAAAATATGATTTTAAATAAGGTTTTCTAGGTTTGCAGGTTTTAGGACTTGTTTTTAAAATCTTGATCGTGAATCGTTAAATCCTGGGCACGTACTAAATTAGTAACTTTGAATTTTTAATAAAAGCGGTATGCGGCATAACAGCTCGGCGCTTTCGCCTTCTTGTATTGGATAAGTAAACACGTTCGCTACTTACTACATAGATTTTATTCTTATTATTACCTTTGGTAAGGTAGAATATAAATAAAAACATTTGATCATGTGTTCACAAAAATCATATATTGACAAAAATAATACCTTTGTATGATACGAATTACAATTTATTCTCATCTCGTTATGTTTTGAGCGATATAAACATAACGTAGACGTTAAGGTGTCCTAGCTCGATTTCTTGGGACATGTTTATTTTAATGCTATCCGACAATAAAAGTAAACCGTTAATGACATGTTCCAGACACGAATACTAATATTATAAATGCGAAAATGTGTTTGTCGGTCCATATTTCACGACGAGGCTAGGTATAGATATTATAATGTAAATATGGGCTGGGAAGTGACATAGATGACCCAATTTCGGTCATACTGGCCAGGACAGTCAACGAAGATCGCTATTACCGCAGAATAGGATTATAGTGCAGGAGTGTACTTGAGTATGGCTAATACTGCACAATTATATTCTCTTTTCTCTCACTTTCATAATCCGATAGGACGGCAAACCGGCACGACCGGACATAGATAAGACGCGGGGCTTTACGTGGTTTCCGTGGCACGGATGTGAAACACCGCCAATTCCCTGACATCGGTCTGCTACTGAGTACGTTATTAAGAGAATTCCTAACAGATAAATCCAATCGCTTATTTCTGGCCCGATCCGAGGTTTAACCAGGCACCATGCGCTCGTTATTCACAGCATAGTTTGCTTTATTTGATGTAGATTTATTTCGAAATGTTACTTGTACTTTCTGAAAATAGTGGGCGCCTATACATAAAACTAATGATAATCAAATGTCTTCATAACCCGCAAATTCGATTTTATAACTGTAAACTACTATGTAGTTCGAAAATGATGAATGGCTAAAAATGAATTCGAAAATGAATGATAGTCATAAACTCAATAGAATATTACTTTTGATCCGATCTATGCAGAATGAACTTACTGTCTTGAAGTCTTGCAGTGGTATGCTTGGGTTTAGATTTAATTTGCTGCTGCTAAGCACGAATGCTGATCGTGTGGTGCCTGGTTAAACCTCGGATCGGGCCAGAAATAAGCGATTGGATTTATCTGTTAGGAATTCTCTTAATAATGTACTCAGTAGCAGACCGATGTCAGGGAATTGGCGGTGTTTCACATCCGTGCCACGGAAACCACGTAAAGCCCCGCGTCTTATCTATGTCCGGTCGTGCCGGTTTGCCGTCCTATCGGATTATGAAAGTGAGAGAAAAGAGAATATAATTGTGCAGTATTAGCCATACTCAAGTATACACTCCTGCACTATAATCCTATTCTGCGGTAATAGCGAATCTTCGTTGACTGTCCTGGCCAGTATGACCGAAATTGGGTCATCTATGTCACTTCCCAGCCCATATTTACATTATAATATCTATACCTAGCCTCGTCGTGAAATATGGACCGACAAACACATTTTCGCATTTATAATATTAGTATTCGTGTCTGGAACATGTCATTAACGGTTTACTTTTATTGTCGGATAGCATTAAAATAAACATGTCCCAAGAAATCGAGCTAGGACACCTTAACGTCTGATAGCTCAAAACATAACGAGATTTGAAATTAAATTGTAATTCGTATCATACAAAAGAATTATTTTTGTCAATATATGATTTTTGTGAACACATGATAAAAAGTTTTTATTTATATTCTACCTTACTAAAGGTAATAATAAGAATAAAATCTATGTAGTAAGTAGCGAACGTGTTTACTTATCCAATACAAGAAGGCGAAAGCGCCGAGCTGTTATGCCGCATACCGCTTTTATTAAAAAATTCAAAGTTACTAATTTAGTACGTGCCCAGGATTTAACGATTCACGATCAAGATTTTAAGAAACAAGTCCTAAGAAAACCTGCAAACCTAGAAAACCTTATTTAAAATCATATTTTTTTATTCTTAAAATTGGAACGTGTAACGTGGCGAAAAAGACTCATGGTTTTTGCCTGCGAATTTTTTCGCGTAGTTTTGATGTCCCGTTATATCATCCACCTGATGGTAAATGAATACTATGGCTCATAAATATCTACATTTTTTCTCGAATAAGAACCAAAATATGTTCCTTGTTTCCCAGTAAAATGGTTCTTTGGTTCCCTACCCTCACCCATACGGAACACAGCAGCATCAAGCTGCTATTTTAAGCTGGTATTCTGTGAGAGCATGTTCCTCCCACGGTTGAGCCTAACCTATTCGTGCTACAACCAAATAGCTGCATCATGGCTCTTCCACGTAAATTAATTTAGCATAAAGCTGAAAATGATAATTTTTAATGTATTCCACAAGCGTTAAGCTGTAACAGAAAATGCTTTATTGAAGGAGGATGAATGTACTGCAATACTAAGGGAAAAGCGGTTTTAAGCACTCGATAGACCTTAGTCTAACTATATTCTGCGATAATTATCACTCCGAAATATGAGAAAGTTTTCATATGATTTCATGCTCATAATAAGTGTACCCTAAGCTTCATGCCATGACTGTCTAGACGTAACACCGTAAAACTTGCGAGGTAACACCGCGGGGCGAAAAGCTACTTTATAACAAAACAACACTAAATTTGAATGTATGAAATACGAAAATGATGTAAGGGATTTTACAATATCGTGTACCTATAACTTATGTGAAAAATTTTTTTTTTATTTAACCGAGCCATTAGCTCTTATATTATTTGAAAACTTGGACTAAAGTACACAGTATAAAACAACAGTGTTTGACAATACTAGACTGTATTTGCACTTGAGTACCTACTACAACCATTCCACGAATTATCAGTGAAATTCATCCGTCTGCGCTTTGCTATTACCATATGAGTAAAGAAACCGTACCGTACTATTACCCAATTTAGAATATTTTGAAATTGAATTTGGAATTGTTTATATAACTGTTCTTATATCTACTATTGTGTGCTATTTTAGAGACTGAATGTGCTCTTAAATTTTTTCTGGTAATTAAAAATAGTAATGTATAAATTAATGAAGTAGTGCTGAATATTATGCAGTTTATATTGAGAACTAAACAATATTCAGTCTACCCGTCCATGATGAAGTTTTAGCTCGTTCATGAAAGCCACTAATCTAAGTTGGGATGACAGAAACATCGCATCGCAATATCTAACTTTATTAGTCAGCGATATAAATTTTCGATTATATGAAACAAAAGTGATAAAATATTTAAATTTATATGATGTTTACCTTGACGAATTCACATAGTCTATTTATGCGCCCATTTTCAACCAAATCCGTTTAGCCGTTATTGTGTGATTGAGAAGGGAATACCCAAACATATTCACAAGCTTTCAAATATATATACTCGTATAATACTAGTATATATAGAGATATTACGCTATATAAATTAATTCAGCTACGCAAGAGATTTCTTTTGGAAAATCTTTGTATTGAGAACTGATGATATGGAAGAAGGGAAAAGAATTTATAAATATAATCTTCCATCGACATAAATACATAAGAGCAAGTAAAAAAATAAACTTTTCCATCCATCCTTTACAGCCTAAAGTCCACTGTTGAACATAGTTCTCATCGATAAATTCCTTGATAGGTTGGATTTTGCAATAGTTGCCACGCTTGGCATGCGGGTTAGCAATCGCAGTTTTTTAATATCTTGAGCTATTTTCAGGAAGATGCTGCTGCCTATTTTCTGTTTTAGTTTCCCTCTAAACTAAAAAAAAAACTATTAATTTAAAGTAAAAATCGACTACATTAACTAAAAAATATAAAATTCCACATAATAGCTTCCGGAGTCGAACTTCAAATCTTTTGAAGACAAGCACGGTAGTAAATAGTAAAAAGTACGATTAGGTTTTACTTTTTACAAAAACTTTATTTTTTATCGGTTTGAGTGGTCTAAGGAGTCACAAGTACAAAGTAGCCAGTAGAATGTTGTCTAAACGAAAAAAAAAAATCATGAAAGTTGAAGATTTTTCTTTATTTTTCCAACCTTTGATTTGTTTCTTTTTTTCCAATGTTTATGGTACTACCGCCGAATTTAAAAAGTATTCAGTAAAAAAGAATCATTAAGATCGGTTCTGCCATTTTCGAGAAATAAACTTACAAAAAATACGTCGAATATAGAAACTTCTCGTTTTTTGAACATGGTTAGTAACAAAAACAAGGAAAAACGTACTAAAAACCCCAGTTACGGATTATGGTGGACAAACTGGGTTTTAATAACTTGTTATATTTTTATAGCACTTATTCTTCATCATCATCAGACCTTGTGAAAAAGCGGGAAGAAACGCACAAGTAGACTATCTTATTCCCAACAGTCACAATTTTACCTTATTAATCATATCATAAGCACTCACGCCTGTTACTAAGAGGGGTTGGCAGAGACTATGGACTTCCATTTGGCACGATCTTAACACACCTCTTTCGCCTCCTTTACATTCATATACCTACGCATACATGCTCGTAGGTTAAGGGTACTCTTAATCTAGCCCATCTTCAATACGAGGGTGACACTGAAAGTTCTTAGAAAATCAAAAACTGAACAACCTAGCAAGCTATTAGTTTTATTATATCTTTTCAAAATAGTGTCCATTTACATCAATACATCGCTGCATCCGATGGAACCACTGAGAAGAGCATTTTGCCCACTCGTTCTTAGGGGTCTCTTCGACGCAATTTTGAAACGCAGCCACTGCTTCCTTGGCGTCCATAAAACGTTGTTCTCGAAGTTTTTCTTTTATTTTCGGAAATAAATAAAAATCGCAAGGTGCGATTCGGTCGGGGCTATAGGGCGAGTGACCCAGTAGTTGTTTGCTTGGCCGTGTGCGACGAGGCGTTGTCGTGGTAAAGGAGGATCCTACTGCGAGGTCGTTTCTCCCCAACTTTTTCGAAGACAAGTAGCAAACAATTGTTAGTGTACCACTCTGCAGTAAATGTTTTACGATCCTCTAAAACAATTGTTGCGTAATGACCTATCCTTCCGAAGAACGAGGCCACCATCTTTCTTCCCACGCTTCAACCTCTCTTCGTTTTAGTTGGCAACTTCTCGGAAGGAAACACACAGACAGCAGACAGCTTCCTGACCGCCAAATGTTCATGGAGGATTTTATGCACTTGACTCATACCGATGCCTAAGCTTGTCCAAATCTGCTGATAAGTCACTCTTTGTCAGTCTCTATCATACGCCGCACAACACTGATGTTATCTTCAGTCGTTGCCGTAGAAGGCCGTCCCTCGCGCAGATCGTCGGTGAGATTAGTGCGACCACGTTTAAACTCATTAAACCAGTTGTAAACAGTGGCACGAGACGGGACAAGAAAATGAAATACAATTCTGTATTTGTGTTTTTATAAACCTAATGCTTTTTCCTCAACATATAGTAAATATACAAATACATTGCAAACGAGTCTATGTGACAGTTAGCTCATTATACTCCACGGTTTATATGATGTATACTAAGTACTACATTATCTTAGAAACTCATAAAATAAGTCTACTTTTTTTAAATGTTTATTACACAAAAATACAGTTGGTTATTTCATATTTTCGCCAAACTGCAGGGCAGTTTGTTGGCGAATACATCACCCACTTACATTCTATGTACCTACTGTAATTAATAACTTAATCTTGGATTTTAAACTTAAAATAGAAAAAAAATAGATAAATTTAAACTTAGCAGTGTTATTTATATACTTAATTATATTTAAACTTATTAATAATTACACATTTAACTATTAATTAAGACTATTTTTTTATTTAGACAGTATTAACTATTACACGTATCCAGCAACCACGCTTTCAACTTTCTTTTAAATATTTCTTTACTTTTACATTCGTCTTCAGAAAATATCTCGTTAAAAATACGTGGTACTAGATATTTTCTCGTCCTCTTGCCATAATAACTGTTAACCCTCAAATGCTCAACGTATTTCTTTCGAGAAGTAATTCTAATATTTTTGCTAAATGTTCGAAATGTTTTAAACTCTAGAGATTTAAATTGATCTATTGCAATTAAGTACTTAAGTTTTACATGTATAGGTAATATTCTAAAATTTTAAATAAATTATTATAGTTTCCGTCTATGTTATATTTTTTCTTTGTTTTTTATCAATAAACAATTTTATTAACCTAAATTGTAGCTTAAGAATTTATATAAATACATATATAATGTCAAAATGTCAAAGTTCCCAGTGTACAAACAATGCGTCGGTCAGTTTGACACTAATGTTCACGACACAACTTGGACTGTCGTAGGTTAATGAGCCTTGTAAGTTACACATGGCACATGTTGTACACTTATTGCCCTGCTCTTAACTGTTATGGTTTGCCGAGTTATAAAGACAGATGCTGTTGGAAAAAGAACTAAATAATTATTCGTAAAAAAAATAGACCGATAATAAACTATTACAGCCCATCACAAGTCTACTGCTGAACATATGCCACCTCCATATATTGCCCCAAAGTACAGTTCTGTGTCACCTGCATCCATTGCCTGCCTACGTGTTTCTTTAGGTCACTCCATTTATTGTGAGTCGCCCAACGTGGGAGTTGCAAATATGACTATGTCTGCAATATATGTATGACTTCTATTAAGCTCAGAGGTTTATTTGCATGTTATAAATACATAAATTACCATTATTAAAGTTTTTGTTTGTCTGTCTGTCTGTTTGTTCGTCTGTCCGTTTGTCCGTCAGTACGGGCTAACCTTCTGAATGGCTGAACCGATTGTGATTAAACTTTACGAACAGATAGAGATTTGGCAAACGCAGTTTTTATTTATTAAGTTATTTTTAGGAAGATGCTGCTGCCCATCTCCTGCTTTAGTTTCGGTCTGTTGCCTCTTACGACACCCACGGGACGATATGGATTAGTTCATATTTTAACAAAACACGGTTATAATATGTCCTAATGTGCGTTGGCGGACTTCATATGCCGCTATATTTTTATTTTTCGCATATAATCTCTAACAATATAGTTTTGTATTAATTATTCTTTTTCATCAGTAACTAAGGAAAATTGGTGATAATCACGTTTTGAAGGTGAATTGAATGAATGAATATTTTATATTTGACATTTAATTTTTGTACCTACACATTAATGAAAATTTGAGAAATATGAAAATGGTTGAAGCCTACTCGTATAGATTTATGCGTCTGTACGTCTGTCTGTAGGTCGATAAGAAATCATGATAATATATAACTAATAAAATTTTAATGGACGTGTTATCGTATATTATACACCTGATTAAGTCTATAAGAACATAACGCAGCTCCGATAAAATAGGGTTACAACTCGAAAAACCTGGATTTTTAGAAAAGCGAAAATAAACCCATGGATTCGTTATACAGTCTTTATTTTTAAAGTATTAGTATTGTGTAATACAAATTATATATTATATTTGAAGAGCTTACAAAAAATATGTTTAAATGACATAAGCTGTTTTTCAAATTTCATGAAAAACAACCTGAATATTCCCAATTGTAACAGTATTTTAGATAACTATTTGAACTTCTACTAACAAAAATACAATATGACAAATGTAACAATTCTTATTATAATAAAAATCAGGCAGTTCTTTAAACTTTTTTCAACTCAATAATTATTTATATAGCTGTAGACTTGGGAACAAAATCAACTCTAACAAAAACATTCAAAATTTTTAAGAAATCTATTCATCACAATTTCAACGAATCACTTGACAGTGCAAGTTTAGGTAGTACTTAATTAAGTTACGCTAAAATAATATTTGGTTTAATGCTCTTCTTAGTGAAATAATGTTTAAATACTACGTAGGAATTATAATCATCACTATCAAAATAAAAATCACGGATAAAATCACGGATAAAAAATAAGTTTCATAATTATCAAACAATTACTGGCATATATTCAATTACAATTGGTTGTAAAAGGCGCATATAACTGTGGTTTATGATTACTATTAATCAAACTCATCAAATCGGCTTTCTTCCTGCCGCTTATTGACAGTTGTCTGATGTAATCAGGTTTTAGTCCAGGCAGAACCTCATGGTTTGTTCGCCAAATTTTAGCTTCCGAAAATCCTTCGTCTTCATAAGAGTTCTTGTAATAAAAAACACAAGATGTTTCTTTCATGAATTTAACGACTCTGACATCTTCAAATTTAATGTTACCCGTACCGAAGCGTAGTTCTGCATGTAACTTCTTCAGGGATATAATGTCATTAAATGAAAACTCATTCACCGAGTATGGGGATGCAGTTTTTTTGGCTGTTCTTATAATTTGTGTATATTGAGAAGGCACGTAAATTGGGTCAGATTTCAAACTTCTTTTAATGTATTTCTCACTTACTGAACTGAATCGCCTTCATTTTGAGTATGTCCCGTCCCTTAAAATTTGTGTATTATAGATTTCAGTTTATCGTATTTGAGAACTTGTTTTTATTTTGTACTCCGCAGTTGTCTGAATAAAAGGGTATATCAATAGCAGAACCATCATTGATTTGAGACAATCTTTTTCCTATAAACTGGAGGACAAAGCAACCAATTTCATCTGAACCACGATTACCTGTGCCCTTATGCCAAAAGTAACTTGCAGTTGTTTTAGTTTCAAGGTCGGACACCGCAAAGTTAAAGCAGTTCAATTTACTTATGTATTTTGTATAGATACGTCACCTTTTGGAACTGGCAGAACAGCTTGAAGATCATAAACCGCTACTATATTTGTTTCCGAAGCGTTGTCTTTGTCGCACTGTTTTTCCTGTAATGACAATTGCTTTTCCTTATGGTGTTGATCATACTTCTGTTGAAGATGTTGTTTGTCCTCTGCGTTTTCATGAGCAACTCACAGCTCACAGCGATCCTTTTTTGGCACAAGAAAAACCTTACCTCAGCTTAAATTTAATTGTCTTCCTTTTTGAATAATGGGCTTGAGTTCAATATTGGAAGACAAATAAGTACGTCAACAGCTGGCCCTGAAGATATAGTTGCGGGTGTAGCTTTGAAGTTAGCTTAGTTGCCAATGTTATGTTCAGTTTCTAAATCGTCAGAAATTTCATTGGAACGACGTTGCTCAATTTCAAAATCGGGATATTTCACCGAATCATCACTGCCTTCATTTGAAGTTGAACTGGAAGAGTCTGAGGAATGTACGTTCTGTATCTGAAGAAGAGTCATCAATAGGCTTCGCAATTTGCTTGGAACTTTGGTCTCTAACTTCTATTGAACTTGTAGATGATATTACTTCAGTATTGTTAGTGGCAGAATTACGTTTGTGCCCCAACCTTTTGAAGATCATCGGCGGGTATTTTTTTATCCTTTAGATTCAAATGTAGAATTGCGTCATTACGTTTTATTTTGACCCTAGAATCATAAATCAGATTCACGGCAAATATTTCGTAAATACCTAAACTTTGTTATAAAACAAGGTTAAAAATCTAAATATTCAGACAAAAATATAAATTTTTCGTCAAATACTGTTACAACTTGAAAATTAAAACAATATTACAATAAATCGCATCCAAAATACTGATACAATACAAAATATATCATTTTATTATAGAAATATTGTACTACTTTGATTCAATCCTTTAACAACGAACTGTAATAATTCGACTTGTAACTGTTCATTAGACAAATTGATGAAAGCAAAAAGATTTTACCCGTCTAAAACACTGTTATATTTTGATTTGTAACACTTCTTGTCTCAACGAACGCATGTCCACCTTTGATAACACTAAATGTAACACTAATAGAGATCATTCTGGAGTCAAAATACTATAATCATGTAGCGTCACAACTTCATTTAGCGGCGAGTTTTAGAGTTACAGATGTAACAATTTTGGAGAAGATAGTTAATAAAATTTTAAGTATTTCTGTATCTTTAACTCAAAATTCGACTTTTTCGAGTTGTAACCCTATTTTATCGGAGGTGCGATAATATAACTATAACATATATACAGGTAACTGTAGATATTTTTATAAAAAATGTAACTTACACGCACGTATCAGTTTTCCGGTCTGAAGGGTATAAAGAGCCAGCATAATTACTGGCTATGCGACACCACGACAAAGTATCTGTATCATTCTTTGTTTGAAGTTGATTACACGTGTCCATGGGCTGCAGTAGTCACTTACCATCAGGTGGACTGTGTAAGTTCGTTTTCCACTTCTTTTTTGTATTAAAAAAAAGTAAACAAAATATAAAAATTTATTTTTATTTTTAACATTCTATAGCGTTGCGTATTTGTAAATAAAATTTTCAAAATTAGCTTCATAAAAACTTTTGATATCACTCCATAATCAAACGTTTAATATTTAAATGTCAGAAGCAGTATTGTTATTTTCAGCTTCGAAAAGTTATAATTTTAAGCAAATCGCGTAACTTCTTGACCTCTGAGACATGATGTTGCCTTATCTCTGTTTCCCTCGAAAAGTTTGTGCCACTAAGGATTTACAGTGAAACTGAAACAAATGACACCTATATTTTTCCTGTAAGAACACTTCTACACAGCCGCTAGCAGTTTCTACTGTTGGTTTGAACTTTAATGATATCATTAATTTCTCTACAATTGTTGCTATGGAGTTAAAGTCTCTCTTTAATTATTTGGAAGTATGCATCGACAGAACGATGGAATAAAATCTCTTTACCTTTTATCATTTCATCATCATCATGAAAATATCGTTATTACAGCCCGCCACAAATCCAATATTGCACATAAGCCTTATCTATAAATTGCAACAAAGCATGGTTCCTAGCCACATGCAACCATCAACTCTGCATACTTCATCAGGTCGTCACTCCATTTAGAGTCTACTATATTATTAATATATTAGTTTTCAATCAAACATATGTAGTTATAAAATTTTTACTCAGTGAATATGAATTAACCGAATAGCATGTATGCATAGTTACATATGTGGACGTAAAGGAGGCGTTTTGTCACGAGTATTGGTAATGCTGCATATGGCAATTGAGAGTAAAAATCCTACGCAACTTTTGCATTTTAACCCAGACCATCCAAACTCAGATATAGAGGGATGGTGTAATGTATTAAAAATTATTGCACAAAAATAAACGCTTAGATAGAAAATTATATGATTTGTTAATAGCATTAACAATCGCTTAAAAATATCATTTAGCTAATTGTATTACTGAGCTTAAGTTTACTGAAATGGCATATCCCTTAGGAAGGAAACCCGAGTTGAAGAAACAGCGTCTGAAACTGGTCTTCGCCTATGATCCTTCATCGAGTAAATTCCTAAAACAATCATGCCTGATGAAGTTATTACTGGATTTGTTATCTCAGTTTTATGTTCATGCGAAATATGATTAATGGTGATGTTGAGGGTTGGATTTATGTGAACCTAGTCGAAGGGACAATGTCGTACCGAGCCATGCCGCGCGCAGCTTGTTGAAAGGACACATTTGTCCGGTCCAGGCTTATGAATTGTGGAGTTACACTGGTCAAAGGGACGCACCCATCCAATCGAGTCAGGTTGGTTGAACAGAGTACAGATAACAGTTGCAATTGTTATATTTTTGGATGTTGGCCAAGAAATGTTTAGAGTTATCTCCTACCCCAGAAACTAATGAGCATAATGGATCTGGTGGTGAAAGCATTTGTGGACGCGGGTTTGAATTCCGCACGAAAGTTGTTTCGTGCTTCATGATTGCATGGTGTATAAATAATTATTCCAGGCCTGCATAGTTCATATAATATGTATGCGCCTCCTCGATACTTGAGAAATTTTTAGTCAGGTAGCGTTTTAAACAAAGCAGGATTATCCTAAAAGCAAACTCGGCACGTGTAAGGAGCGCAAGGTTACAAAGAGGTGCGCGGGGAAGAAAATTTCAAATAATGGTCGCGCGAGGCAGAAAATTCCTCGCAAATTAACAAACGAAAAATGATTTCACTGTCCACGGAAGTGGGAAAACTGAATAACGAACATGCAGCACATATCATTCTTCTTTTATTTTATATTTTACATAAGTAAGTTAAATAATAGTATACTTATGCAGCACCAATGGTAAAACGTTACAAAAAACGTGACGTTTTTTTTGTAACTAATAGATGATAAATTACACGGTATTTGATTATCTTAAATCTAAATACGGCTACATCAATAGATCCTATCCAGACGAATCCGGGGCGGGTGGCTAGTTTTGAATAAAATGTTTCTGGCTTTCGATTGACACTACCGCTGTACGTTCGCTGCGCTTGCTTGATTGAGCGCGTTCTTTTCCGCTTCGCTCTTCGTCAAATTAAGAGGATACCTTGAAAATGAATCGTAATTTTGGTGGTGTGGCTTAGCCCTTTGCCGGTGAAGCTCACGGACGACTGAGGGAGTGCCAAAATGAAAGTGATGCAATTACTTCATTATACGCAAATTATGAGATAGCTATACTAAGCACGCGCTCGGAAATAAACTACGTAAGCGCCAAACAACATTTTCATTTATTTTAACAAACGTTATGGATTAAAAAAAATGGTTTATGTGAACTTAGATAATATCATTATTTACTATGCTTTCAAAATAAGTTCATGCATTTATTCGTAAAATATTGTGGTGGCATAAAGAAATGTAGTTAATTTAGCCTACTTTACAATTTTTTTCTATCAAGAAAATTACGTGTTATCGTATTTTTCTTTTATGTAATTCATGATCATATAAGCAAAACTTATATACCAAAAATCTGGTTTGTAATCTTTAAAAATTAAAGAAATACGTGGAATAGAAAAAACACCTAATTTAATAAAATTAAAAAAAATTGTTACGTTTGTAAACGTAAATAAGTATAACTACAAAAGGATAAAAGTTTTTTTTTTTTTTTAAATAAGTCTACTGATTTAATACAGCAGTGGTAACTTTAAGACTACACTAGGACGAAGTTGGAAGTTTTTATTGAAGTGAAAACTTCATTAGACACGTTGGGAACTTTTGGAATGGGGAAAAAGCACTGAACTCGCGTGACCGTCACGCTCAGATACATAAAATTGATGTAAGTAATGTTGAAAATGCAATTGAATAAATTTTATAAAATTGATATGTATTTATAAATTTGTTTGTACTATATAGATAATAATCATTCTTTTTGATGTAAATCAGCGCAATAAATGAAAAATTTAATAATATATTATTACGTTGATAGAAATAATTGCCAATAAAAAACACTTCCTAAAAACATTTCTTAACAACCCAAAAATAATGTTTACAAGTTTGTGAAGCTAAGAAATTTTCACTTCTGACGTGCAGCCCTACGACTGACAGCTTTTTTTAGTGTAACTATTTAGGCGACAATCTCAATATTTTGGGTTATTCCGTTTTTCCACCCTAAGAAATTCACCCTAGGGTGGATAGTCGGAAACGCGTGTTCGTTTATATAATCGGAATTCGTATACTATTTTTCCTTCCTATTTTCTCCCTTGGCTGTGTACAGTCGTTTATAAAAACAGGATAGACTGGCCTAAGATTACTTAGTAGACATTAGCATACTTATAAAAATACATACATACTTCTTGTTTAAAAGTCAAAACTGAAATACTTTTAATTGTTCAATTACATATAATTCGATGTGACATAATTTACGTCATTGAAAAATGAGGATAATTTTTATTTTTATTTTATTTTTATTTATTCACAAAATCCACAGCTTGTAACAATTTATTTACACTCAAAACTTATAAAATAGGTCTTGAAGCCAATTACGGATTTACAATATACTTATTAAGCTAAAGAAAAAGAAAAACGTCACAAAGTATTTACCACCTTACTTAAAAATAGAAGTATGAAATATAAAAATATTTAAAGGTAAACAAAGCGCTCGAAATTTGTTTAAGTGCGGAAGAGTGTGTATGTTTGTGTGTGTATGTGAGAGTGAATATGATGATAATATGATGGGTATACCTATATATTTAAATCTCTTTGTATGATGGCGTTTGTGAATTTCTATGAAAAGACATGACTCAAGGACGAAAGTTATGTGGCAGTTTGGAATTCATTCGGAGTGTCTCACAGAACTACAAATTCATTGGAATCTTGGCATAAAGCAATATCAAATGAAATTAAAGACAAACATCCAAATTTAGTAAAGTTTTTGGATTGCTTGCAAAAAAATGCCCAGTTTTTTGCTAACACATCTGTTGTTTGTACATTAAAAAAGACGAATTCATAGAGGATATACAATTACGTCTACTCAATAATGAAATGAGTGTTGGTCTTTTCCTAGACATATTGCAGAATTTATAAATTACTTATTGTAATTTAAAACGAGTAAGTTTCATTTGGTTTAAATGCAATACATAATATGATTTTTGCTTAATTTTGTGGTTATTGAAAAATTAATCAATAATATATTAAAGTATAAATATATTTTCTGGTGAACTGTACTTGGGGTGGAAAGGCGGAACAACAATCAAAAAGTAATTTCAGAATATCCAGCTTATCTACCCCGTATGGTAGATAAACGAACACGCATTTCCGAGTATCCACCCTAGGGTGGATTTCTTAAGGTGGATAAACGGAATAACCCAATATTTTCTAAATACTCGTAGCTACTTTAAAAACTTCATAGACTATTTTGCAACCATGTAGGAGCGGATTTTTTTCTTTAATTAATATGGTACCATCCCTGAAATATATAATTAATATGAAATATAAATATTAAAAATAAGGAAGATGCCAGGATAGTCCTTTATACTGCTTGAACGAGTTTAGATTTTCGCACTCACTTCTTCGTATTTTTTTTTATTTTTACACTCATTCCGAACAATACAATATTCTAATATAATGATTTCTTATATTTACGCGAACACTACAGATTGAATAAAAGAACACATACCTGAGAGGGAGGCTGGGTACTGCTACCTGCTTGGGATCCTGTAATTAATAAAATTAAAACTAAACCCAAACATACCACTGCAAGACTTCAAGACACATTAAGTTCATTCTGCGTAGATCGGACCAAAACTAATAATTAAAAAAGCTGAAGGTACTCCAGGTTAACTCTGATATCGGGACGTCAGTCATCTCAGTCCCCCGTAACCATGGGTGCTGTAAATCACCCTAAACGTTGGGAATTAAAAATAACTAAACGCGATAGAATCCGTAAACGTAGTTTTATTTTAAATATTCTAGTATGTCAGATAAATGTTAAAATTAGCCATACATCGTTTTCGCTATCGTAACGACGCAATATTTTTTCTCATTTACTTTTTCTTTCGGGTTTGATGGATCGTTGTCCCATTCAACATCATAAAGGACTTTGTTTTCACTTTTATCTACAGTCGGAATTTATGATGTGAACATTTCGTCATCATTTCGTTTTTATTTTAATTTGATGTTTCTTTTAATTTACGAACTTCTTGACGATTGGACCCGAATTGGCAGCGACATTGCCTGCGTTTAACGTTGATATTAAAATTATTGTTTGGATATGTCTGATTTGATTTCTTTTGAATTAATGGAATCAAATAAGGTCACATTTCACCTTATAGCACAGAATAAATAATAGTATTACGTAACGTGAAAAAATTGCCCGTAAATCTATTTTCGATTAAAAAACAAAATGCAGATGTGCTGTTATCACTAAAGGTGTAGAAAGTTACGCGAGTAATTTTTTGACCAATACTTGTCTGGCAATAGTTGCTGTAGGTAGTGGAGCAATGAGTGGATCAATTTCGAGTAATTAAAATGATTGATTGAATTGATGATTTCTTTTTAAATTATTTAACGTTCAGTTCATTACACAATAAAGACGTCTTGCTAGATACGTCCATCCATTTGTTCCTTAACTAGCTTTTTACTCGCGGCTTCGCTCGCGTGCGCTTCAATTTAGGAACATAATTAAATGCTGTTCCGTGCCAAATTTAGCAAATGTGTCTCTATGTCTGTTTGTCAAAGATTTTTTGAATTATCAAAGACTATTCGACGTAGACTCCGACTATCGACGACGTAGATGATTGATATTTGGCATAGGTATAATATGTTACAGGGCCACGTGAATAAATACGTTTTTCTGAATTGCATTAATACCGTATATCTAGAAATATCTACTATTTTTTATATCGGGCGTATCTTCCAATGTATCCATAAGAAAGGTAAATTATCTGGGAATCAAAATTTATTATTATTATTATTATTTATATTTTACTCTTTACAATCGCTTATAATTAGAGTTAAGTAATTTAGTTTTAACAAAATAATAATGATTTTAATGGTATTCTATCAATTTACACCATAATGTTTATTTGCGATATTTGATTCATATCATTGGTGCCATTTAATATTGATTGGCACCATAAAATAGATGCTGATATTTTTTTTACGTTCGAGTAGATTCAAAATTTCATAAATGCAGTTCTGCAGTAATGATGAATACTACACATGGAATAAAACTAATTTTATCGATTTTATTACGTTAAATTTTAATTTTTTTACTCGAGTTTTTTTACACAACTTTGGATGAAAGTTCCATAAAAACCCGTGTAAAATAACATATCGCTGATGTGAAGCACCGACGCTCCGGGAAGTCTGAAGAATATCAACATATTCAGTATAATCCTAACCATTGCATCAGATCTGATAGACAACAAATCCTCGCAATAGAACACCAATTCCTATCAAAAATAATTCGTGAGGCTATTGAAATTAAAAAACATCAATACTTCAATAGAGAAGATAGCTGGGCGCTACCATTTGCTTGAGATCTCATAATTAATAGAATTAAACCCAAACCCAAGCATACTACTGCAAGACTTCAAGTACTGTAAGCTCGTTCTGCGTAGATCGGACCAAACATTATTAGTTAAATGTTGATGGTAGTCTTCGTTAACTATGACATTAGGACGTCAAATACCTCATTCCCCCCTATACCGTATTCCGTTCTATAAAGTGCCCGAAAAGGGTGAAATTGGTTTAAGTTTATCTTCGAGCAAATCTAAATTATGTTTCTTCAGTAGAGGTCGAAGGATGAATTTGCCTTTGGTATGCTTAAATGATCAGCCTTTACTTTCTAGTGACTATGTGGTTGGATAGAAGTTTAACTTGGAGTAAGCATATAAATGAAATTATTGCTAAGTGCTCCAAATTGTTAATTATTTTAAAATTGTTAGCAGGCAGCAATTGGGGTATTGACATTAAACACATTCGTAAATTATATCTCTCACTAATCAGAAGTCGTATAGACTACGGTAGTTTTATTTATGATAGTAGTACAAATAAAAATATATCAAAACTTGACATAATTCAAAATCAAGCATTAAGAGTAATAGGTGGTTTCATTAAAAGCTCTCCTTGTCATGTTATGGAAAGTGAGTTAGCAGTTCCTCTACTATCTTTAAGAAGACAATTTCTGGCATATAAATACAGTTTAAAGTTAGTTTCTTGGTCCAACAACATAACCACCAAACTTATTAATGAGCTGAAATTTCTCTGTGAAAAAAATTATTGGGTTAAGAAAAAAGAACCGCTACTTGTCACAGTGTGTAATGACTTAAGTGAAATTGTTACTAATTCTTCGTCAATTCTAAAGACATTTGATTTGGATATTTGGGTAACAGCCATAGACGTTAAAAATATTATTAAATTAAACCTAAACAGTGTAAATTCATGTAAAAATTGTTATGAACCTAATTTGTTAATTAATAGTCTTATTTCTGAACTTAACATAAGGTATTTGGGGTTTCATAAAATATAGACTGACGGCTCAAAAAATAAAAATGGCTTAGGAGCTGGTGTCTTTGATCAATATTTAGGATACAGGGCTAAATTTAAGTTAAATGTTGATGTGTCAATAATGACGCTGGAGCTCATTGCAATTTTTCAAGCTTTGATGTAAGCACTTAAAAATAAAATTAATAAAATAGTAATTTTTTGCGGTAGCAAAAGTGCTTTACAGCATATAGCTGGTGTGCCTCTGGTTTCAGAGGCAGCTGATATATTAGATATTTTAAAATTTATTAATATTTATAACAAACGGAATGTTCCGTTAATATTGCAATGGGTCCCGGGTCATATAGGCCTTAAGGGCAATGAAGAGGCTGATCGCTTATCTAACCCATATGTGCTCACCGCCCCATTTTTAAAACGGCACGTTATTTATTATCTGTGACGATCATAAACTGTGGTTTGATTTTGAATGGTACTGTTCGCTTTGTTTACATTTTAGCATCATAGAAAAATAACGTCAAAGTGTTGCCATTTTTCTTTAACTTTTGGAAAATAAAAGTGCAAGTGGTGTTTACGATGGCGAGAAGTAAAAAGTAAGTTTATTATTATTTTTTCATAAGTAATACTGTAAAGCAGTTTGTTGTATGTATTAGTTTACACTTGGTTAGTTTTGATAAAAATCGATTCTTTCTGTTGAGATTTAGTTTTTAGAGGCATTATTTATAGCGCCCCATTATTGGCGCTGGTCGCGTACTGCATGTTGATTTCAAATTTCATAGTATATGCGTTATATTTTATTTACGTTGTTTATAGCTACTGCCAGTTATATTGGTACTTTATATGTTATATTTTTATATTTATTTTGTTGTTTTAGGTTGAGTTTGGCAGAAATTATTGACATATTGGAGACTGAAGATGACATTGTTGAGGGCACTATCTACACATGCCCGCCTAGCAACCATATGTTGAGTGACTGCGATAGTGACGAGGAGGATGCGCTTGTAGGTGATATCAATCACCTGACAGGCAACCAACTACGAGCCGAGGCGCAGCTTGAATGTGTGCGCAAATCGGGTCCACTATTACAAACAGAATTTATAGGATTGGAGTCGAGTGATGACGACAACGTACCCCTATCGGAGATCGCATCCACTTCTGCGCCAAAAAGGAAAAAGAAGATCATAGAAAAAAGAAAGTGGAAAAAATCAGATTTACCCGAATATCAAAGAAGGGAATGCCATCGTCCCGAGTTTATAGACACTAATAGGTCGCCTACTGAATTTTTGAATTATTTTACGATGACGATGTTGTGAATTTGCTTGGAAAATTCAAGAAGGTATGCGGTTTTGAAGGTAAACATTTTGATGTTACCAAAAAGAAGAAATTCGCCTCGTCTTAGCAATACTTTGCAGTGGCTATAACGTTCAAGCAAGGAACCGCATGTACTGGGATACTGGAATCGATACCTATCACCCTGGCGTAGCTAATGCAATATCTCGATCTCGATTTGAACAAATACTTGATTTATGCATGTTTCTGATAACGCAGCTTTAGATGTCCAGGATGTTCACAAAAGCGACCTTTATGGGAAAACTAAACGAAAAATGGATGAAGGGCCTCAGTATAACGAAGTTAGCATCGACGAATCAATGATTCCGTACTACGGCCATTGTTTAGACGATTAAATTTAGTTTCTATGACGAACAACAGTTGGCGCCACAAGTGGAAAGAGTTTTAATTTAGAATTTTATGACAAATATGTAGAAAACAATGTGACGTTTAACAAAATAAAATATGACGAAAATATTATGTGCAGTGTTTAATTTTAAGTAGTAAAACATTGGTCCTACGAGTTTCGGATAAAGTTAATTACAGTGACTATAGAAATTATGTGCTAAGTCTGAAAATATTATGTTATAAATTCACAATAACTTACGAAAAGTACTGCAATATAAATCAGTAAAATAATACTTAGAAATTGATTTGATGATATAATTTATACACAATAGCAATGATTGATGTATGCAACGAATTATTAGAACAAATAACTAAGTTATATACAAACTATAAAAGACGCCTACAATTCGTCATACAATTAGTTATGTTGAAACTAGAAGTGAGTTATTACAAGATTATTGGCAAAAATTTACAACGGAATATATGTCATTAATTCGTACAGATATGAGTAAAGAGGAAAAGAAAATGTTGAAAGAATTGTACTCTCAAACCGAAGAATTATACTTAGAATTTAAAACAATTTTAAAAGAAAATATCTCGTCACATAATTCTACATCAATATCTCATAGTTCACCTACAGCAAGTACTAGCCTTCACAAACAAAGTTACCACCCATCAACCTTCCTACGTTCTATGGTAATTATCGAGATTGGCTTAATTTTAAAGATCTGTTCAGTTCATTGATACATAATGAAAAGGGACTAAGTGACATCCAAAAACATCACTATTTAAGATCAAGCTTATCAGGTGAAGCTGAGCAACTACTTCGTCATTTCGATATCACTGCTGCTAATTACCAGAAGGCATGGGAAACATTAGTCCATCGGTATAGTAATAAGAGGATAATTATAAACACTATATTGACACGATTAATTAATCAAAAGAAACTCACCGTAGAATGCTCAAAAGATTTAAAGGAACTCTAGATACCACAAATGAATGTCTCAACAGTCTGGCTAATTGGATATCGATACTACTACTTGGGATCCTATGATAGTACATATTGTCGTATCTAAATTAGATATTGAAACTCACAAGTGTTGGGAACAATCATTGGGGTCTTCTACGGATCTACCTAAGTATAATGCGTTAACCTCTTATTTAGAAGGACGCTTTAGAGCGATGGAGATGGTACAAAATGTTCAGAAAAAGAAAAAGGAATCATCACAGGTTAATCCACACATGACAGGTAAAACAAAACCGATTATCTATAAAGCTTTTTCTGCTGAAGTTAATGCTGAATGCACTTATTGTAGAAGCATCACTACATTTGTCACTGCACAGAATTTACACAATTGGATGTAGATCAACGTAGAAATTGTTAAGAATAACGCACTTTGTTTCAATTGCCTAGTGAAAGGACATTCTATCAAGTTTTGTAGACAAGATACAACTTGTAGAAAATGTAAGAAAAACATCACACTTTATTGCACTCGACTACATATACGCTAAAACTATAATTGCAGAACCCGAGCACATCTGAAAAACAAAACATGTTGAAGACTTACCAAATGTCACGAGCTTAAGAGTCTCCGTAAAAGAAAACCAAGTTGTTCTTGCAACAGCATTGATTGGTGTGGAAAACAGAAACGGTAATCTAACGCATCTGCGAGCTCTTGTAGATCAAGGCTCTCAGGCAACTTTTATTACAGAATCTGCTGTACAGCTTTTAGGTTTGAAGAAGACACGATATGGAGCAAATATTACAGGTATAGCAAACAACGCTATTAAAGCACAACATGTAGTTCATTTTGATATTCACTCAATATTAGATTCAAAGTATGTAATGCAGGTTAAAGCTCATGTACTACCGAAATTGACACCATTATTGCCTTCACATGAATTAAGTATTTCACAATGGCCTGGTATTATGAAGCCAGTTAGCAGACCTGCAATTACACAAGCCAGGCCCATCGATATTTTGTTAGGAGCAGAAGTATATGCTTCAATTATACTAGAAGGTTTACAAACATAGCTCTCTCATTGCACAAAACTCACGGTTGATGGATATTAGTGTCAGGCGCTACCCAGACACAAATTGATCGACTTGCACATACAATGGTAGTTACAACAAATCTAGTAGAGGTTGATCAATTATTACGCAAGTTTTGGTAGATAGAAGAATACAAACCACTTGAGAAACCTTTATCAAAAATTGATCAACAATGAAGAACACTATGTAAAACATACACAAGAAACAATAACGGGCGCTATGTAATGCGCTTACCATTCAAAGATTCACATGAAAATAATCTAGGTGATTCAAGACAAATAGCACTCTCTAGACTTTATCACATGGAGAAAAGGTTCAGACAAAAACCTAAATTTCGACAAGATTACATAGATTTTATAGACCAATACCAAAATTTAAATCACATGGAAGATGTAGATCCTAATGAAAAGCCCAAACACAAGATCTATTATCTACACACCATGCAGTAATAAGGAGTCCAGCACTACTACTAAACTAAGAGTTGTCTTTGATGGCACAGCACAACCATCTAATGGAACAGCATTGAATAATGAGTTACTAGTCGGACCACCCTTACAACAAGACTTAAGAGATTTAATTATTCGTTGGCGCACTCACAAAATCTGTTTATTAGCTGACATAAAACAAATGTATAGACAAATATTAGTTGCGAAAGAAGACACTGACTATCAGCGTATTCTTTGGCGTAAGTCACCTCTAGACAAGATTGTAGAAAAACGTTTACTTACAGTTACATATGCAACTGCTTGTGCTCCGTTTCTAGCCATTCGTACTCTTAAACAACTAGCGCAAGATGAACAACTGAGTTTTCCAGATTTAGTTGATATTATGAATAATGATTTCTATATGGACGACTTACTAATCGGTGCGAATGACGAGGAACAGGCGAAGAGTCTACAGAGGAGAATTACTCAAGTGATGTTTAAAGGTAAATTTGAAATGCATAAATGGGCATCTAATAGTGCTGCAGTTTTAAGAGTAATTTCAAGTTCACGTAAAGTAACTAATGAAAGTGTTGAAGTAACTGTGGATAATACTATCAAGGCTCTCGGAATACGATGGAATATGCTCAAACATGTTTTTGAACTAAAATTGATATTGCTACTCAGAAAAACCATTCACTAAAACTACAGTACTATCAGATATAGCAAGATGTTTTGACTGTTAGGATTTTTAGGACCTGTTATAATAACTGAAAATCTTTTGCAAAATTATGGTTAAGTGTTAGTTGGACTGATGAACTTCCAACAGAACTTGCAAGTGAATGGGTTAGTTACAGAAATGAGTTGTCACAAATGGGTAAATAGATTTAGAACGATGGATGCATTACTTTTGATGGTTCAGAACAGTTTGAAGTTCATGGTTTCAGCGACGCATCTTGTTTAGCTTTATGCCGTTGTATACTTGAGAGTTTTAACTAAACAAAATGTATTTGTCTCAATTATCACTGCAAAACTAAAGTTGCACCGTGCGACAAGTTTCATTGCCACGGTTGGAACTTTGTGGAGCAGTTCTATTAGCCAAGCTAATCAAAGATGTAAAAGTAAGTCTCAGTTAATGATGAATCCATACATGCTTGGACCGATTCCACTATTGTTCTGTCTTGGCTAAGGAAGAATCCTAATGTATGGAAAACTTTTGTTGCAATAGAACAACTGAGATAATAAATGTAATAAGTAGTGATCGGTGGCACCACATCAAGTCGGGAGATAACCCAGCTGACCAGGCTTCGCGAGGCATTAGACCGAGTTCTTTAAAGATTTAGATTTGTGGTGCACGGACCAAAGTTCCTACGTCAAAGAGAAAGTACTTCCACTCCTACAAGTTGATATACCAGACACTAATCTTGAAATAAAGCAAACAGTGCATACTAATGTTAACATAAATTCGGAACATACTGATATAAAAACTCAAGGTGTGGAAACTCTTCCTTATATTAACAGATATTCAAAATTACAAAAGCTTATTCGTGTTACAGCTTATATGTTAAGATTTATTGAGAATTGTAAAACTGAAGTTCAATCAAAAGAAAAGAAATCACAACCTACATCATTTACTCAGTATTTGACTGTTCAAGAATTAAGAAAAGCTCTAAAGGTATGTATTCGTATCTCACAAGCACTCTATTTTGCAAAGGAAATGGAAATACTGAGTAAAGGAAGTAACTTACCTAAAACAAGTAAATTAGCATCTTTATCGCTATTTATTGATAAAATAATATTTTAAGAGTCTTAGGCGACTGCGTAATGCTCAAATTTGTGATGATGCTAAAACCCAATATTGTTATCATCTAAATGTCATTTAACAAATTTAATTATTAGAGATTCACATCTTCAAGCATTACACGGAGGTCCTCAACTTACACTAAATATAGTCCGTAACAAGTATTGGATAATCGGCGCAAAGAATTTGATTAAAAACTTATTCGACAATGTCTCATTTGCTTTAAATATTCCTCTGCACCGATCAGCCAATTAATGGGTCAATTACCTTCTTCGCGTGTTACTCCAGGTAAACCTTTCCGTTGCAGTGGAGTAGATTACGCTGGCCCAGTTACTTTAAAATTGTATCCTGGCAGATAAAAAACTTGTAAAGCCTATATCTGTTTGTTTTGCACATCACGGGCTATCCACTAGAATTAGTGGTGACTTATCCTCGGCTGCTATCGCAGCTTTTCGACGGTTTACTTCTCGACGTGGACATTGCAGTGATTTGTGGAGCGACTGTGCAACAAACTTTATTGGTGCCTCTAGGAACTTGATTCTATGTTTAAAACAGAAAGTCTACTGTAGTAAAATCGCTCAACTTTTAGCTAATGACAACACGAACTGGCACTTTCCCACCAGGTTCTCCACACTTTGGCGGATTATGGAAGCTGGTGTAAAGTCCGTGAAAGGTCACTTAAAACGTGTTATTGGACAGACACTTTTAACTTTTGAAGAGTATGCCACGTTCTTGTCTCAAGTAGAATCTTGTGTCAATTCGACCATTAACTCCTGTAAGTAGTTCAGTTGATGACGCTTCTCCTATTACACCCGGACATTTTTGATTAGCACTTTCACTGTCCCAGAGGAAAACCTGAAATGTAAAATTATCTTATCTAAATCGATGGCAACTACTTCAGCGAATGTTACAAAATTTGTGGACTCGTTGGAGTTCAGAATACTTAGCACTCTTCAGCATCGTTACAAATGGTCAAATCAAAGTGATGAACCAGAAATTGGTACTGTCGTTTTAGTTAAGGATGAAAGGCTTCCACCGGGAAAGTGGCTGTTAGGTCGTATTTTAGATAAGCATCCAGGAAAAGATGGTTTTACTAGAATTGTTACATTGCAATTTAAAAATAATATTTTTAAAAGACCTATCACAAAAATCTGTCCTCTTCCCATGGATTTAATTTAGTGCGCATGCTAAAACTGTATACTATGATTGAAATAGTATATTCTTTCTTTAATGTTATTTTACCTTGTCATTTTTTAAGGACTATTAGTCCTTGGAGCCGGAATGTTTAGACGATTAAATTTAGTTTCTATGACGAACAACAGTTGTCGCCACAAGTGGAAAGAGTTTTAATTTAGAATTTTTATGACAAATATGTAGAAAAAACAATGTGACGTTTAACAAAATAAAATATGACGAAAATATTATGTGCAGTGTTTAATTTTAAATAAGTAGTGGTGTAAACAGCCATCATAATACAAAACAGCACATTCATGGAAAACCCATTCGTTTCTGATTCAAGTGCTGGTGCATGGCTACACGCTGGGATATCTTGCTAAAGCATACCTTATCAAGGGCTAGTACAGGCAACACTAATCCTGATTTAGGTGTTGGAGGATCTGTCGTTATGAACTTGGTACAAATTGCCTACAGATTTCCCAGTTCATGTTTACATAGACAATTTTTTTACATCGTTTAGATTGCTCATCGCTTTGAAGGATATTGGTCACCAGGGGACAGGAACAATACGGGCCAATAGGGTCGAAAATGCGCCTCTGGAATCAATCGCTGACATAAAGAAAAAACAGCGTGGGAGCTATGATCAAATCATCGATGAAACATCAGGCGTGTCTCTAGTGCGATACAACGACAATAACGTTGTTACCGTAGCTTCTACCTGTGAAGGTGTTTCTCCAGTTGATCCGCACAGCGATGGTCAGTGCTGAAAGAAAAAATCTTGATCCAACAGCCCTTTTGTGTTCAAATGTATAATCAATATATGGGCGGAGTAGATCGTCTAGATCAAAACATAGGCTGCCACCGCATTAGCATAAATAAAAAATGGTATTGGCAACTTCTGATGTGGCCCTGAATGCTTCAATGAATAACGCTTTTCAGTTGTACAGGCTCTCACCAGCTGGGCAAGAGAAAGGCATCTTGATTTTCTAGCCTTTATCAGGTCTGTGGTTACAACTTATCTACGAAGATATGCGTCGGCTCGCTCTTTAGGCCGTCCCATGAAGCCGTCTAGAAAAGGAGGTGCCAGACGATGTACGTCTAGATGGGGCTGACCATTTAATTATTTCTAGTGCAACTCAGATACGTTGTGCCGAATGCCATAAAAATACTACGAAAAATGCCGAAAATGTGATGTCTGCTGTCATACTAATTGTTTTGAAATTTTCCACCCTAAATATATGATAAATACTGATAGAATAAGCACTATTATATAATAAATATTTTTAAATATAATAAAAATTTCTTTACAACCTCTATAATAGTTATTATATTAATATTACTTTAAATTAATTAAAATTGAAAAATTTAAGGAGTTGTTATGAACGTGGTTCATAGTGCTCAGCGCCCCAAAATTGGGCGGTGAAAATTTCCAAATGGTTTTTTATTATTTAATTTTCAGGAAACCTTATTTTTATGCCAATTGGACTTAGAATAAAACAAAAAAATACCAGCTTTTACGAGAAAAAAAAGTTGAACACATACGGGCTAAGCTAGCTGCAGTAAAGGGTGACATCATTAATTTTATACGAGATCTGACTGAATATGTCTCAAAAGCCCTTGGAAAAGCTATTTTGAAGAGAAATCTAAAACAAAATGCATCTGGTATAGAACTATACAAAGCGAGCCTTATCGCGTACCTTGGTTTAATGATTGTGATCACAGCAGAAATTTTGTTAAGTTAGCCTTAAGGCTTCGTTCTTGTCATATTTCATCAGCAAACTTCGCTTTTTTAATGGGAAAAAAACCTTCACCGAATTGTGATGTATGCAACAAAATTTAGAAGCTGTTTACCATTTGTTGATGGAGTGTGTCAAGAACGAAAAGGATAGACAGGCTGTGTTGAAAGAATTTAACGCAAATATTTTGGATGTCGATCTAGTACAAATGGTTTTATCAAACCCCAAATCAAAGATGTCACGAGAGTTATTCCGGCTTGCTTCTAGGACGGAATAATTATCTTCTCTTCTTCGGTATAAGTTTCTTTTCAGGTTAGTAATTTAACTAGTACTCACAATTATACATTTTTATTTTGTTTTAGTGTTAGCAGTAATTATTATAAGCTATGATGGAATTGGCATGTCATTTCGACAAAAATTCTAAAAAATTAAAGAGAAAAAAAAGGGCCCGAAACGTCAAGAATTAAAAAAAATAAAATTAAACTCGATAAAATCCTTAAGATGAAATAAAGAGAATTAGTTTTATTGCTAATTAATTTCTATTCACAATGAATGTGGGAAGAAGTACACTCATGAACGGGAGTAGAAAAATGTTCGCCTTGTTGTGGCGGCGAAAGAGAATCCGCCACTTCATATCGTTCCGTGTGTAAGAGGCGACAGAGGAAAATAAAAGGAGATGGGCAACATCATCTTCCTGACAACAGTTCAAAATAATAAAAGCTGCGGTTGCCAACCCGCCTGAAAAGCATGGTAACTATAGTAAATATCCAGCCTATTTGACAATTTATGGGGGAGGCCTATGTTCAGTTCAGTGACTTTTGATAGGCTTTAATGATGAGGATGATGAATTCTACTCTTTCGAATCTTTGCTACCCTTAATATTTACGTCAGAGTGAAAAAAAGTAACATCTCCAAAAATATGAATGACAGCGAACGCGCATGAAGAGTTCCGTACCATCGTAAACCACGTTTTTAGTAGGGGAGCCCCCTTTTATATATATAGAAACTTCAACTGTCTACCTATTACGGATCATAATATACAGCCCGCTGACGGACAGACGGACGGACGGACGGACAGCGGAGGCTTACTTATAGTGTCCCGTTGGTTACCCTTTGGGTACGGAACCCTAAAAAGTAGCATTCTTCATACATGTCACTACTGGGCACAGGCCGCAGAGAATTTTTGGCCTAAAAAGTGTTCGCTGCGCTGGTCCCAACATGGTATCACCTCAACGAGTTAAGAATCTCACAGAACACTTAATTTTCAATTATTTACATCAGATCACTTGATAACAAATGAAGTTGGTAACATAGCTTTTATGTTCAAGAGCCACGCCAAAGCAGCGAACATTTATTTATTATACAAATAAGGCCTAAAGTGATGTTGATTCTGTTGAAAATTCTGTTTCTGTTAAAAATACGCTATCAGCGCCGCTAGCGGTGAAAACTATTTGACGATATGACTATGTCATGAAATAGAAGTGTTGTGTTTAGTTATTAATATGGCCAAACGATCTCTGTTCATTGATTTGGTCAAGCTATATCATGACATGGTCAACAAGCTGTTAAATATCATGAAATGACACCATTATGATAGATTACTTTATGATATATGATCTCTTTGATCAAATTATAAGGCTAACGAAAATTTTGCAATAATTGCAGGCCGACCTATTAAAGTTTACATATAGATTCTTAGTTGAAATTAAAACCATATCATCAATTTACATATATTTGATAGACGTCACTATTATCTTTTTGAATTATTAGGCTTTTAAAATGAAATGACGAAAAAACTAAAAAAATGAGCGTTAAGAATTTTTAAATGATTTTATAATCGCATTATTTAAACATATAAATTTAAGTTAATTATGTTATTTCATTTATTAGTAACTGAAGGCAAAATATACTACTTTTTCCATTTCATGATAGATGGCGCTGTTATGAAGACTAAAACGTAGATAATCTGCGTAGTTTCAAATTATTACACAACGGTCAAAACTAATTTTAAACTTTTTTTATAAATATGGTATTTAATTTAAAAAACACCCGTCATCCCGCCTCTAACCAACAGAATCATATATAATAGAAAATTTATATCTAAAGAAAGGAAAATACTTAACCTTCTTTTTTTTAAGTTCCGTAACCGGATAAGAAGTACCCTGTAAGTTGTCCCGGGTTAATAACTACCTACATACAAAATTTCATTGAAATCGGTTTAGTAGTTTTTGCGTTTTAGAATACACCGACAGACAGACAAAAAATCTAAAAACCACTAATTTGGCTTCAGTACCCTTTATTTAGTCCCCTGGACTTGTTTTTTTCAAGAATATATTAGAATTACAGACACGACTTTACTACAGATTTATTATATGTATATTTAATAAATCTGTAGAAAATATTTTCATTTAAGCTCATGATAGGACAAGTCATCGCCGCAAGGAAAACCTCGTCCATGGCCAGCAATAGTTGTTCAACTGTAAGTGTTTTCGTGACGTCATAATTGACATATATTGAGCTTAAGATGCAGCTAGCATATAAAGAGTTATTATCATATATTATAGCTGCATCTTTAGGAATGACTTGGAATGCCTAGTAATAGATTAGCAAAAAGGGTCTTCGGTTATTATTATGTAACATAAAATACATGTAAGTATTTTATTCTTTCTTAAATATTAAAGTAAGAGTTAGTTACTTTAATATTATAGTTGATGCTAATATTTAAGTTGGTGATAAATGGATCTTATCCTACAAAGAACGCTACACATGCGTTATCAATCCTGAGGACTGAGATAAAAGCCTTACATTCTGTAAATTTACCGTCTCGCTTACAACACAGCACTGCGTGCCTTGGTTTAAAAGTAAGAATTTAATGGTAGAAGTAGTCATGTGGTAGGTTTCAAAATAATATTCATCCAAATGAAACATAGAGACCGACGTAGAGATGATCAATTACACGTATTTAGTTTAGTCGTTAACTCCGAAATTTTAATGCCGATGAATTCTCAAGTTTTCGATGTTAAAGTAAATGATTAGGTAAAGAACATCACAAAATATCGGATATGTTATTCCGTTCAGTAATATACATTAACATCTTGGTGCAATCGATTACAGCCTATAAAAGTCCACTGCTGAACATAGGCCTCCCCCATAGGTTGGCTCATAGGGGCTTTGCTATAGATGCCACGCTTGGCGGGCGGTTTGGGAGCCACAGTTTTTTTTATTATTTTGAGTTGATATCAGCTGCTTATTTGAATATATAAACATTAATTGCGTATAGAAACCGACATACCAAGAAAGTATAATTTATAATTAATAAAACTAATTATTTTGAATACAACTTTAACAAAAACGCCGGCAACCTGAATGAGAAGAAAAGTTTTTGAGTGACAGCCTCGTAACAATCAACGAAGTATAGGGCGTGATGACCCGGTTAAACACTTATTATTGCTCGAATGTATCGACTGGACCAGGGAAGAACCATGCTCTCACTGAATACTAGGGTAAAATAGCAGCTTAATGTTGCTGTGTTTCGTATATTAAGTATAGAGAACCGTAGTATCTTTCCGCGTACCGGAGGCATTCCATCTAAGTGACAATGCATAATATGCATTGTTACTTTTAATCAAGGATATAATAGGTCGGGGAAAAGTTTCTTCGTATTCTATATACAAATTCAAGACTTTTTTTTCTAAGTTTAATTATATTTAATTATAATATATAAGTGCCAACCAAGCTCTCTAAAATTTTGCTAATCACTAATTTTGCAGTTCCAATATAAATTTATTCCCTTCACGCAATATATTGGTCATAATAATCATACAGATTTAACTAACTTACGTCTTTTAAACACAAAGTCATCATCAGGCGACCTTTCTACACTTGGCTATGGCCCTTGAGTCTGGGGGAAAATAAGGAGAGAAGAAATAAAAAACATTCGAAATAATAATCTAATACTTCTATACTTATTGGTACTGGTACTACCAGAAAATATTGTGGGTATACTACACTTTTTCAAAGTGGTGCATTTCTCATGTCCAATAAAACAGTCGTCTGTGAAGTGTTTAGAACAAAGATAATCATTTTGTTTCGAACGCAAATTCAC